>VWYO01012536.1:66666-133868 GCA_013400275.1 Rhadina sibilatrix | reverse complement strand
GTCACTCACAGTGAAGTTCTTCCTCATGTTCGGGTGGAACTTCCTGAGCAGCAGTTCCTGCCCATTGCCTCCTGTCCCACTCCGGGGCCCCAGGGAGAAGAGCCTGGTTCATCCTCAGACACTGCCCTGCATATCCTGATACTGCCCTCAGGAGCGGGTGCCCCAGCGAATCTGCCGCCACAGCGCGACACCCCGGTGGGACAAATGTCCCTTGAAACACTCCGCTCCCTCCCCACCCATGTTATAATCGCCCCTGCACGCCCCGCGGCCCCGCTGCCATCCCGCTGAGGGGGACACGGCGTCCCCTCGAGACGGGCCAGGTCGCAGTTGCCTTGGGGACCGCATATGGTGGTGCTCGGAAGGAGGATCCGTACCCCAGCCCGGGGATGCCCGTGCCCGACGCGGCCCGGCCGCAGCGGGGACACGACACCGGGGGCGAGCCCGGCCCGCCGGCGGCTCTGCCCCAGGCCCCGGAGCAGCACCGCCTCTGGGAACGGCGGCGGGTCGGCGGCCGCTCCCCTCCCTTGGCCTAGCCCCGGGTCCGCCCGCTCCCCCGCCGGTACCTGCAAGTGACTTTGAGGGCGACGAGGAAGGCGCAGCCCAGCACGATGGCCGCGCCGCACAGCAGCTCGGGTCGCCGCGCCATCAGGGCAGCGCGGGGCCGCAGCCGCGGGGCCGCCGCGTCGCCGGGGCCGNGAGGTCAGCGGATGAGTAAGGCCCGAGCCGCCCCCCCGGCAGCTGTTCCCCGACAGCCCCACCCCGCAGGCGGGAATGATTTCACACCGGCCTTACAGAACAAGGATGTCATGTTTAGTTTTGTCTAGAATTACTTCCAGTGATTTACAGAGCACTTACATTAAACAATGAAAGCATAAAATTGAGAAAACAATTCAGAAAGGCACACGATACAATCAGGTTTTGTCACACAAATAACAGTGTCCATAGTACTCTGTCTCACGCTCACTTTATTAGAAACAATGTAAAAAATCGGCACTCCAGCAGGTGGCATTTCAAGCACCAAGCTAGTTTCGTACTCCAGTGTACTGCAGCCCAGCCTGGGAGGAGCAGTCACTTCGCAAGAGCCCCAAGCTATGGCTGAAGCACAATAAGGTGTTGCTTTCAAGTTTGTTGTGCTTTTGTGAAGTGAAAGGGACACAGCATCCATGTCGTGGATGGATATCACTGAACTTTGGTTCAACACTTTTTACGTACACAATGTATGGCCAATGACTACATTCGAACTACTGAGGTCATTGTTAAAGCTCTTCTAATTAGGTAAGGTCAGCCAGGAACAGAGAAAAGGTGGGGGGAGGAGGGAGTGAAGAAGAAACCTAGTTTTAGTTATTTTGAATGAATGGCTGAAAGAAATTTGGGGGAAAAAAAAGTAAATAAGCAAACACAAAGCTGAAAGCAGGATCTGCGGAGAAGCCAAAACTCAACAGAAGCTCCAGTGACTGGAAAGCCCAAAGGCTCAGCAGTCAGGAGTCACCTCAGCAGCCTGCAACTTGTTTTGCACTTCCAATGCTCTGCAGGAAAGGCAATGGGAAGCACCATGCACCGTGCAGCTGAGGCAGTGGTTCATGTCCATGTCCAAGGCTGAAAACCTGTCCCAGCACTCTGAAGCTCCAAACTGCTTGTCTATATCAAAACTTACTGGCCATTTCTGTTACTTCAGTGATGCCATAAGCTAATGACAATACAGAGAACTGCAAACGAGCCACTAGCGACACAAATACCAACTCAGTAAATGTTTAGCTACAGGTGCTTTGGCTTTTGCTAACTGGCAAATAAATCATTGTTTTTACAAAATCTCAATCCTGAGAGGCTACATGCAGAAAACAGCTTTGTGTAAAGTTCTCTTTATTACAGGCAACATTAGTCCATACAATAATACACAATACTGACATACAAGTGTAATCTTTCAAAATCATCATTTAAACAGCAAAGACCAAGAAACAGAATTTTAACTACTTCATTTTCAAAAATTAATACTTTTTTCCTCCCAAGATCCTTTTTCAGTAAATTATATTGAAACATACAAAGAGAAAAAATACCCATTCAACATATATTGTAGTTAAATGGTTATTTTGTTTAAAATCTTTAATAAGAAAATCCTTTTTAGCAACCTACATATAGATAAGTAGCAAACTTTGTTTTAAACAAATCCTCTCCAATAAAAGATCTGAAGAATTTTCATCCATCATTTTCTTAGCCCACCAACATTCCTTTTTGCAATACCTTGATACCTTAAAGTTTTTCAACTGAAGGTCTGAGACTAGGGGGCTTCCTAGATATTATAACCACTCTTCCCCCCTTCTATTTCCTAACATTCTGTCCAACAGGAGGTGAGTAAGCACATAATACTTCAGATTTTTTTAATCACCACTCTGTTTCATGAGAGCATAGACAGGTCTGCTCAATCCCCCTAAATCTACCATACTTTGCTGTTCAGGAGGAACAATGTATGCCAATAAAAGCAGAAAACCTGCAGCTTTTCTGTCACATGCTTTTGATTATTGTCAAATTTTCTGGTTTATGCTTCCAGCTGATAACATGTATGTGTCATCTCAGTATTAGTTTAAATCTTTAAACAAAAAACTATATTTTCCAAAGTCATTATCACTGGGAGCAATCAAGTGGTCTTTTCTTGCTTTGCTGAGTTTCATTCTTAAAACTTGTCTTCGTTCTTCCCACTCACGGAGTTCAGCATTTCCATGGGCAAATTTACAGTTGTTTCCTTCAGTGCAAGTACCAGCCATATATCTGTTAAGACAGATTTTGAACAGTGTTTTCATACCATTACCATGATCACTACTGTGTCTGTATTTTCTTCAGGTCACGTTTTTCAAATACATCACATAGTAAGGACAAAAAGAAATTGGAAGAGTATATACTTTTTAAAGTTGGATGACACTAACTTTGTTTAGCATTTTGGTTGTATTTTTTTTTCTTTCCCAGCTGTCAAATATTTACAGAGGACAAAAGTATGGCTCTTTTCTTTCTATTCTTCATGTTCCCACTTAGACTGAGAACACTTAATGCTTGAAACCATCAAGTTTAACATGATGATGTTAATGAATACCTTATTTAACTCACTAAGCTAAGGAACAACTACTGTTAAAAAAATCCAACTAATTAATTATCCTTGTTAACTAAATTTGAGGTTAGAATACTCAAAATACCTTAACATGCCAGTTTGTATTCACTTTATGCTGCATAGCTAAGGTCTGTTATGTTCAAAACAAATACATTTAGACTGCTACTAAAAAATTCAGTAAAGGGACATGTAAGTTTCCATGCAAAGACTACAAATGAAAAGTAACTTGCTTTCTCTGCTATGCAGTTTCTCAAGATCTCCAAGACACTCAAAATCTTCAACTGAAAATGGAGTAACAAAGGCATCTGTACCAGCAAACTGAACCTTAAACTCCAGAGTGCTCGATTCCAAAGTTTTTAGCCTCCCAAAAAGATTCCAACAATGGAAGCAATTTTCAACAGATTTACAAAAAAAAAAAAAAATTCTAATGAAGTCAGGTAAAACAGGCTGCACTTAAGAAGTAAAGGGAGCAGCAAAACATACAACCAGTACTGGGGAAAACCAACAGATCTTGGAAGTTCTCTTCCACATGTTCATAAATTCTAGTAACAAATACTCAGTTTTAACAAATTTGGTTTGATGCTAACAACATTTCTACTTGCCTTAAAGCTCCAGTACCACTGCCCATCTAGGTACTGTTTTTGGGCTCAAATTAACATGCAGATGCCTAGGTAAACTTGTAATAATACCAACAATATTCACTTCACACAGCTGCAATGAACTTGCTACCATTCATTAACA
This sequence comes from Rhadina sibilatrix, assembly GCA_013400275.1. Taxonomy (NCBI): domain Eukaryota; kingdom Metazoa; phylum Chordata; class Aves; order Passeriformes; family Phylloscopidae; genus Rhadina; species Rhadina sibilatrix. The sequence goes on along the minus strand of VWYO01012536.1, from coordinate 130,030 downwards.
TCACACAGGCAGTTAATATGATTCCACCTTGTCACTCCCCGAGTTCTAACATGTTAAAATACTGTTAATTACTTATTTCCTTATTGGAAAATGTATGCAAATCAAGAAATACTAGAAACTTTGTCAGAACCAGTAACTGCCTTAATTATTTCAACTATGAGCTGTCATTTTCCAGCATTTTTGCCATCTTAAAAAAGACATACCTATCACAAATGCTAAAATATCCGGTTGGAAAGCGATACTGCCAGCAGTTCTGATCATCCTCAGTGTGGAAAACCTTCTCCTTATGCTTTTCAGAAGAAATGTGACCCTGCCATTGCTTCTCACTATTACAGTTCTTCCCACACATCCAACAATGAAAATCCACCTGTTTTACAAGGAATTTGAAAACAAAACACTGTGAATTCAATGCTCTAAGGGCTAAGAACTTCTCCTAATATATTTTCAATGTTTTCTTTATGTTGGCCTGTGGAATATTGTTTGCCTGAACAGACACAATTATTTTAACAATCACTTAAAGTTTATGATCTCCACTGGTTTTAAAAGAACTGATGTACAGTGTCAGTTACATTTGGTGTAGCTATCTATGGTCTAAGGAAGCACCAAGAAAATAAGGGAAACAACCTAAGTTACTGACCAGGAAAAACAAAGCCCAACAAAGCCCCACATGCTTGGATTTAGGATTATACCTATGACTACTTACTGTAACTTCAGCATAGTCAGTTGGCATGTGAATTTGCTTCCCATTTTCTTTGCTTGCCTGAGCAGCTGTATCATCTCCTTTTTCTGGTTTTTGAGTTTTTAGCCATATGTCATACAACTGCTCCAAGTCTTGAACTAATGAGAGCAGAAGCTAAAATAAGTAATTAGCAATTAAGGCGAAAGTTTGAGAACACTAGATAAACGACTGAGTTTGTGAGCATAATTCAGCCCCCACCTAGTCTAAGAAGAAAAAGGTTAGGAAACAAATGTAGCCAGTTACACAGTTCAGAGGTGAAGAGCCATCTCTGGCTACTTACCAAGAGCCCTCTGTGCCTCTTGAGATTTACGCAGGAGGTTCCAGGTTTCTGAACAGGCTGTACTTCACCCAAAGTACAGACAGCAACTGTGCTGCTGCATACCAGTACCTGAACTCCAAAGAACTAATCTCATGTGTGCTAGAGCTTTTGGTAAATTTAGTTCACCTCCTTGCAGACCATGAGCTGATTATTTATTACTTCTGATTTTTGATGCTTTCTCCCCAGTAACACTGATGGGATAGTAAAGTCAGCAACAGAAAGCAAATGGCAACTCCCAGTACATGCACTGGGGGGGATTGTTCTGCAAACAGCTTTCCCCATATGTAATTCCATGAATCCAGGTGTGTGCACATAGCAATGCAGAGTACAAACACCAACTAATGTTGCTGCAAGGATCAATATTTCTAAGACAACTAAAAAAGCCAATACAAACTACTCTATTGTTAAAAAATAGCAACAAATACACAGTACAGCTGTTTTTATTTAATAGTATTTTTGAATGCCTGGTCTGGGTTTATTTAAATTCAAAGACAAGGGCACCTGCAAGGTTTACTACAAAAGATAATTAAAGAAATTAGATTAAAAAGTAATTGAAGTACAAGAATGAAAAGCAGAACAGTTAGATTTACAACATGTTAGATTTACTTTTCTACTTACTGCTGTTCTCCTTCATATAGGTCCACATCTCTCTCTCCTCAGGACTGTGAGCAAATGAGCAGTTTCCATCATACTGACATTTCTTGCCTGAAGCAATATGATTGCACAACTGGAACACAAATTTAAAAAAAATCCTTAAGAAGGTAAAGCAGAATGGATGCTAGTAGATTTTTTAAATTTTTTTCAGTCTTAGGTAGTGTTTCCCCCACCCCAGTCAAACATTTATATAACGTGAAAAATAGAAATGTTTATTTTGCAAAAAACCACATACATTATAGTTAGAAAAAGAGAACTGCTGGAAGCAAGTACTATAAGTGCTTTTTGCCTCCTATCACATGACCAGACCACAGATATGTATAAATTCTTTCAGAAATATTTACTTCCACTGACAAGTAAGGACTTCAGTAGTAACATGAGATCAGTGCTTCCCTAAAAGACTGAACACTGTAGAAACACAAGGAACATTTTCCTATCAACTCCCATGGGAATATCTGCTGAACTGACAAAACCAGCCCAATTACTTCTATCTTCCAGTGACTATTATCTGTTTTCTTAACCAAAACGTTGAGTTTCAGGTTAACATACATCAAACTGCAGAGGCACTTGTTTCTTTGCAGGAAGAGGACGAATGGTCATCCACTTCTTACGTTCATTGGACATCACCAGCACCACGCGGCGATCTTTGCTCCACCTGGAAACCACAGGCACTCAATGAAAGAAAATACTGCTCCAAAAAACCACTATTTCTGCACACAGGCAGAACCAGGAAAGCTCAGAGAGTTTCTTTTTAAAGCTTTCACCATATATTTATGATTAAATAAAGTTCTATTGGAACTTGACCAAAAATTCTTTAATACAAAAAAAATCCCTCCAAAACCAAAACACAAACACTTTGGTAGCCATCAAAGTGTTTCTCAGTACCAGTAATTAGCATATCACAAAGAGACAACTCTGTCCTACTTCAGTATGTTCATTTTGGTTTTGTGGGGGTTTTTTTTGGTTGTTTTGTTTTGTTTTTTTTTTAATTCCTTGTATGATTCTTTCCTAAGAAGCTTCCCAAAAGAGGTTTTAAATGGTTGACAAAACAGTAGAATTTTCACTGTTTGATCTTACTTACGGGTGTCTTGCCTTTGCACTACAGTATTTTTTGTTTCTGTCTGGCTCACTAACTTGACCATTTCTCCAGCACTGCCCACAAACAAACTTCATCTTCAAATTAAGTGATCCATATTTCATTTGGTTCCCATGAACCTTAAGCCAAAAAAAATAACAACGAAACAATAAAAGGTATTTTTTATCTGCAAAGAAATCCATACATAATTATTAATTACCCCCTATGGCAGAGATTTCAACACATGTTGGGAAGGAGATATTACACTGCATGCCTTGTAATAGCTCAACTTGTCATTTCAAACTAGACATTTCTTATCAAATGCATTTTTTTATTGAACTTATTTCTGATTCAGGTATATGTAGCCTGAAGTTGTGATAATATGTACAAACTTAACACATAAAAGCTTGTTTTGTTGAAAAGATAATGAATTGCCCTAGAGCAGCTGACTCTGAACTTGTATTTACATTTTATGTCCCAGCTGGGACAAAACAAGCAAAGCAAAAAAGGAGTTGCACAGCAGAGCAGGCATTTTAGTCTAAGTGAAGAAAGCCTACACTGAAAGAGATCATTAAAAAAGTAATTTCTAAAATAAGCTACATTATATATGCACATACAAAAAGTATTATCATCACAGTCACTGAGCAATTAATTGAATTGAAAAATGACAATACCTGTGATCCATGTGCACTAGCTTCCATGTTCTGCCAGTACTTCTTTGATTCTTGAACTATAGTATCATGTGAAATACCTGTAAAGGAAGGGAAACAGTCTTTGAGTACTTATGACTGTTGCAGCCCTACAGACACACTCACACTGGAATGCTACTGAAGCCCCAAAGCTTTTATCCATTTTTCTTTTTGTATATTGTGTAAGTATTCACACACGTGTGATATACACATTTACATCATGGATATCATGTTATGTCCATACACACACATACAAAAACATACAAAGCCACTTAAGAACATTGTGAGGGCATCCAAAACAGAAATATTGCCTGTATCATCCCAATGGAAAGCATACAAGGTTTTTAAATTACAGATAGTTCAAAAAGTTAAGGTACATCTTTCAGTACTTAAACATAATGTACTAGAGCTCTAATGCCAATGTCATTAGAAAATCTTCACTGTATGTACCACGGAAAACCTCTCCAAAATGCAAACTGAGAGGCACCAGGTTGCTCCTGCTTGCTTCCTGCACTGATCCCAAGCTGCTAATTTCAGAGGGAGTCAAGAAAACGAAGGAGTGGCGACACAATCAAGAGTGAAGTGAGTATTTTACTAAACACACCTGATTCCTTTTGCATTATCCAGACTTTAAGCTCTACCAGACTGTGAGCATAAAAGCATTTATCCTCTCGCAAGCAGCCGTAGTGCACCTCGTGTCTGCACAGGTCAAGCTGACAGCGAGCTTGGTACGGGCGGATTTTGGAATATTTCACCATAGTCTCTCGCAAAATGTGGACAAGGCACCTGGTGTGAGAACAGTCAGTTTTAGATACTCTTTAAAATAACCATCCTTCACCACATATCCTTTAGACACTTTCTACTTGAAATCAGAAAGTCGGGGAAGTTCCCAGAAGGAGGTCATGTCTAAGCAACGTTTCTAGGCTGAGTAAACACACTAAATAGCACTAAACAGTACCCCTGGGAATCCAGAGTCCCTCTTCTGCAAAGCATTACTGATTTCCATCCAGCTGGATCACTGGTTTCCAAGAAGGAAAGCAGATCATGTCCCCTTTCAAGTATATATCCTGATCTAATTACTAACCCATGTACTTATTCCTTTAGAGAGCACCATTTAAGGAAGAGGTGATGCAGAACAGTAACAGCCTAGCTCCTCTAGCAGCAGTGCTTCCTCAACACAGGGAACTGGAATACAAACAAAGCAATTCCAATGCTCCCACTTACTTTTACATCATACAAAGAAAAAAGTCTCTTAATTCTCTAAAACTTATTTTACAGTATTACAACAATAAAAACTTTTTTAACTTTCCAAGAATAATTAAAGACACTCCTTGCACTGTTTTTTTATCAACTGAGTTAATAAGGACTATGGTCTATTTTATACACTGTAATTAAGGTAAACCTGAATTAAAACTACAGCAAAATAAGAAAAACATATCAAAGAAGGAACAACTTAAGAGTTCCTGTTTTAATTTAACAATACACATCTATTTACAGCCAGCTCACCAGGTAGATAAGCTATTAACAACCTGACATCAAATCCCATAAGATTCAAAGTTGAGGGCAAACACCACTAATTTTGAATGACTGATAAAGAAACAGCTCACGTTTATTTAGTAACATTTGTCACACCTTGCTCTTTAAGTCTGTCTTGCCTGTACTGCTGAAGCATAACAGTCAGCAGGGAAGGGACATTGACCAACAGGTAAGAACTGAAAGCCACTATTAAAAACTGCCCTTGCTTTTAAATTGCAACTTATAGGGATGGTATTGCAAACATACTTGTTATCTTCAAAGTCATGCATAGCAGGGTGAGAACAAGAAGATGAGTTATCCTTGTTTCTTTTGCTTATTATTCTGGGCTTGTGATCAAAACATTTCTGGAATATAAAAACAACAAATTTTGCAGTACGTATTTTGGACAGTTAAAAATCTACCTTACCTTAAAGATTTTAACAGATACTTCATTTAGTCTCTAATCTAAAGGCAGACAGACAATTACTGAAAATCTGCTTCAAAAGCAACAAAATAGTCATTCATTAACCAAAGCATTTCTTTCTACATAGCTTTATTATCTATAACCATTTTTATTGTGTTACGAGAAATAAAGCAGCACCTCACAAAGAAACATAAATAATCCATGGTATTCTTGAAGAAGCTGGGACACAGTCAAGTTGATCTTTCCAGGTCCTCCAAAAAGAGCTTCTCGACTGAAGGCTCCTTTGCGCTCCAGCGTCCACACATCGATCTCCTCTTGGCAGTAGGCAAAGGTGCAATGGCCTGGGTACCTGCACTCCTCCTCAGCAGCCACATCTCAAAGGACAGCATGGAACAGGACACTGCTTTTACACAGCTATTTTTTTGGAAATTCATCTTAACAACTTCCCACTATATCCGTTTCAAATACTTTTAATGAAGAAGTTACAGAGATCTGTCGTAAATTTGTCACTTAAATCTAACAGAAGCAAAACCTCATGCTGAGTGACTTGGTGAAAATGTAAAACTCCTCCAAATAGCCAATGCACACCTCCACCAACTATCCTGCCCTAATCTAGGGCAACAATGCTGAGAACCCTGAACACTCTCTGCTCAAATAAAGCTGCTCATTAATATACAAGTCATCTTGCTTACATAATAAGCAGAAGTACATATTGCAAAAGCCTAACAAAAATGCTTCTTTGCTGCTGTTTTTAACAGTAATCAGCACTCAAAAGCAAAATTACTTCTGATGGAGAACAGTACAGAAGTACACTGCCTGTTCTCTAAATAATCCTATCAGTGGTCAAAATATGGCTCTCCTAACAGCCTTTGAAATTATAAACAACCCAGAACTTCCCCCTCCACATCTCGTAAGAATAAATAAAAAAATCCTTCTATACCTCACTATGGAAAAGCTAAACTGTATTACTTTGAGTGTAGGCATTACCATTTTACTCTCTGTAACACCTACCTTTACATATATGATATGGTCCCACATACTGTGTCTTTGTTGGTCTTGGACGTATTTTTTTCCATGATTTATCTTCAGAGTTTTTTATTCTGCCAATTAAAATATCCTTCTTACATTTATGTTCTAAATTGGGATGGTAAGCATAATCCAATAATTTAGGACCTGAAAAAATCACAGAAAATTGCATAAACTGCATTGTATTTGCATAAATTGCATCAAACATGAACATGTCCATACAAAGACTGGTACAGAAGCCCAAAAGCAAAGTTCACAAACACACTGTATAGAATTCTAGAGAATTCCTACTTGCACCAGCAGCTCTGAAGAACCAAAAGTCATTAACCACCATGTTGACCAAAACAGAAAAAAAAAAACAAACAAAAACCCAAATACTTACAAAAGGCAGTCTCAGCAAGAAAAAACCCACAAGTTATTTTGTACTTGGGGAGGGATGCTGTGTTACAACCTTAAGGTTGCTTTGGGTCAGCAAATTGCTGTGTTTTTTCAAATTCCAAAGAATCCATTCCAGTAACACTAGTTTAAAACTTAAATTGCTTATCTATAGTAAGTCAATGCAGGTGAATTCCAGAGATCAGTAAATGACTCTCTTAACCTTCAACGTTTATTTTATTAGGAGAGGTATGTTCAGAGACAAAACACACTTGGTAAGAAGTTCACACGTGCCAAAAAGATAAATGCCAATCCCAGAACTTTGTGATTTTGGAAACAAAAATACACCCAGCTTCAAACTCTGTCTTTAGGATGGTAGTAAATGAAGACATCAGGAAGAGCATCTGAAGATGAGCAATGCTCAGTGAATTTTGCTATTCATGAGACTGAAGAACAAGAGCATGACCCAGTTTTCTCTGGACAAGAAGATGATGGAACAGTGTAATTCCAACAGGCAGTAAAAGCAGGAGACAAAAGCTTTGATAGAGAAGGAAAGAAAGAGAAGAGAGGAAGCAGATGCATTGACATAAAAAGTGAAGCTAGGAACATGCTAAGTACTTTCACCAATATGTTATAGCTCCAGCCTTAGCAGAACATGTTCTATGGTTTTTCAAACTTCACTTTGTGGATTTTTCTAGTAAAAATAATTTTAAACTAGTATAGAATTTCTTAAGAGTACATCCCCTAAAGGTCTCGATACAATTCTTTATTAGTATATAAATATCAATGATACCTGCAACTTTAAACACAATGCTTATTTTTAAGATTAGTTTTAATAGAAGCTATTGCCTTTAGAATATGACTCTGTTTAATAGCAACAGCTCAGGCCTAAAGATTAGTTATATTAATGACCAATACTGGTTAAGCTCCTTTAAGTCAATACAGTGGAGTTAATTATTACTAAGGTTTGGAAGCCTCATGATTATGACTTAGAATTAGTTTGAAAGAACAATAAAACAGATGGGATGTGAAGGTTACCAGGTACTTTGAACTGCAGTTCAATTCCCCATGGCCAATCAGAGAGAGTATTGCAAGTTTTATTTAGTCTTGAGCAAAGGTGTCATTCTTCACAGTACCCTGGGGTTTGGGAGGAAAGCGGATACAGAATGTGAATGACCTTACACACAGGGAAAGCGTGTGGTGAACTGTGCTGGGTTTAGAAATCAAGAATCTAATTAGGACAAGAAATAAAGACAAGAGGAAAGAAGAGAAAATAGTGGTTGAAATATTTCACCAATCATAAGATCGTGCTATATCTGCAAAGAACAAGTCGGGATTAACATGGTTTAGAAGCCAACGGTGTTAAATTATGAACATGAAGATTTTAAATGTATGCTTTTTAATTTAAAAAAAAATGAACCCCATCAAGTCCAATAGCTCCTTACCTTTTTTGACAAAACATAACTGGCAGGCCTGTCTTAGCTCATGTGTGCCTTCCAGTGGGTTCCTTCCCGCCAGTGCCGGAGATACAGGTATATTAGCAGTTGTACTGCTAAAAACATTGGAAAAGTCATTCCTAGTTTGGCCTGCAATTCCCATGTAATTTTCGGACCCAAACAAACTACTAGGACCATTTATCTGTTGAAAGAAAGCATATTTTACTTGATGCACAGAATTTATTTATCTACAATTATAACTTAGCCTACTGAATTTTTTCTTCAAAGCCATAATATGAACTCCAAACTCACGCCTGAGAAGGGACATGGAGATTTTACAAAGGCCACATACACAGAACAAACTAAGCATAAAACAAGAGCTAACCAGGTACAGGCAGGACAGCAGCCTTTGTCAGGCTAATTATTACTCCCTCCTGGCTCCTGAGGATGCAATCCTGCATGCCATCCCTCCCACACAATCAATGCCAGACAGAAAATGCACAGCACGACTGCAATACAGAGAGCAGACAGATCCTCAGACACATGGTGGCATCTGCTCTGCTCCTGTGCTAGGACAGTTCTTCAGGATGCCTAGTGTTTGGTACTCAGATCATAAAGGATTTTAGATTGGTTTTTTTACAGCAAGTTCCTCAAAATGGAGTAATGGTTGTGACATCGGTCAAAATTTGCATACATAAAACAACCTCCATAAATTTTTTTGTCACCGTTCCTGTAAGCTCCCTTTAAGCCAGAATTTTATGGTAGAAGTGCTATTTTTTAAAAAAAACAGAAACTTCAGCTGTAAAAATTCAGATCTGTGTAAAGCCTCCAATGTTTTAACATTTGGGCTGGTGTGAACAAAAACATAAAAAATACGTACAAACAATGGGGAATTATTGCTGTTAAGTGTTGGTGTTCCATCTCTAGAAGCTGAACTTGAGATATCTAAAGGAATAAAAAGATATTTTAATTAAATGAGTTCCCCAGAACATCCCATGCAAAAAATAATTTATCATTCCTGAGAAATATCAGACGTTTGGGCTTTTTGACAAACACTAAAGATTTTTTTGTTTGCTACAAAAAGTTGGGTTTTTAAATTATGTAAAAGCCCCTTGTAAACATCTGGGCTGAAAAGTTATTAGGCAATCATCTTCAAAATATACACCTGGTTACCTACCACCAGCAGTACTGGCAGATACTGAGGGCAGATTCACAGGCAGATACTGAAGCAACATGAAAATACTTGTGCAGTACAAAAAGAGTAGCAAGATAAATAATATCTGACTATGAAAAAATGAGGAGTTGAACAAGGGGTAAGAGGATTTGTCAATTTTTGATTTGATTTTGTAAATCTGGCTTTGTTTTGAAGACAGCATAGTCCTGTAACACTGATAATTAAAGAGAAAATGCCTTTTTATTTTTGTAGTTTGTTATTTGTATCTTGTTATCTCACATACCTGAGTTTACTATATAATTATAGCCCGTGCAGTTTGAACCCAACCATGTAATACTGATACATTTTCAGAGTACACAGTTACATTACCCTTTTAGAATTCTTGTTTATTGCCAAATCATGACAAATGCTGTAAGCTGTAAGAGCAAGTTTGTTTAAAAAAAAATAAAAGTTTGAGGGTATAGTGTTTCTTCTTTTAACTTACTCACCTGAAACAAATAAATTTACATAACAGATATAGAAAAACTACAAAGGGAGCTTGCAGCATGCCTATGCAGAGCCCAAGGAAACAAAAGCTTTATTTAAGAATTCTTGTATACAACCAACACTCAAAAACTATTAGCACAGCTCAAACATTATGTGTTAAATATAACTAACAGCTGTGAACACTGATTTGTTAAAAAGGAAAGCCACTTGGCTCATTCACAACTCTCATCATCATAAAAGGTTAAATATTAAGACTCATTTCTTACCTCTTTTAGGGTCACTGATTGAAAAGGTGCTTAATGGTGAACAAAAGTTTTCCAGTGAAGAAGCCAAAGGCTGTGAAAAGATTTCTGAAAGAGAAGATGAAGGAACAAATCCTGCAGTAACTGGCAGTGTCCCCAACAAAGAGGCAGAGAAAGGTACACTAGGAGCTACACTCCCTGCAGGAATAGGTCCTCTGGCTCCTGTAGTTTGCTGGAAAAAAATAAATTTAAAAAGAATGCTCAGACCAAACAAGCAATGCCTCAAGAACATAATCTGCAACATAGTTTCTTTCAGTCAAGTTTCTGCAAAGTTTTTATAAACCTATTGAAAAACATGAATGACAGGTACACCACAGTCCTGCACAGAGCTGCAGTAACCAAATCCTAGACAATGCCCCAGGTGCAAGGCATTATCCACTGATCAAACACTTTAAAGGTTCAGTTACCAGACACTTACTGAGTTAGTAAGAGATTTGGATTTTTTATCCATCGGATTATAGCTGAATTTCCAAATTATGTTAAAAACACAGACACCAGGGAAGAGTAGGAAGAGTCAGATATCAACAATATTTGTTTCTAAATAAAGAGAATGTAATACAAACTGTAGTACAGCAAAGAGTTTTGAGTTGGCTTTGAGGTAAATCCTCAGATCCAAACAAATGATGACAGGTTCTGCAAAGGCCAGGTCACATTCCTTCCTCCCATTCAAAGTAACATACCCTTCTGTGCACTTTTGTTAAGGACATCTCAAGTGGGGCAGTTTCCCTTCCCTCCTTCCTGCCATCCCAAGCAGCTCCCTCCTGTGGATGTTGAGTGAGTAGGTCTGCACAGAGTGTGCCCAAATCCTCCAAATGACTGGCAGGGCCAGAGCAGGGAGTCAGTAACCTTGGTAGTAAGTTCAGACATCTCTGCTCATCAATCAGAGCTCTCATTTTGACTAACTGCAGAACTCTGGAGGCTTCACACTCTGCCCTAGGTCTGGTATAATGGTGTAAGAAAAAACAACACTTTATAGAACTGAATTTCTCTAATATCTCTTCTGAAAATACTGAAAGTCAGACTCATGATGGTCTGTTTCTGTTCAGCAAGGTGGTGGACCTGGACAAAGCTCTGATTGCAGAGATACCAGTGAGCAACCTAGAAGGCCACAGCCCAAGTACTACTCTGCTGCAAAGCTTTTTGCTTATGTTTAACCATAGTTTCTGCAGCTAGAAGGTGGGCATTCCAACACACTGTTCATGTTCTAAGAGGGTTTATTTGCACAACCCACCCCACAAAAAAAACACACTAGCCCAGTCTTCAAATTCACTTTTCACAGTGCTTCCTCTGAGTAGCATAACAGTATTTCTGAAGTAGTAGTGCAGCCACATTTACAAGAATCTGAACCTGAAATAAAATGAGACTGTGTCCAAAGACAGCTCAATGTAACAAGGAAAGGTAACAGAAATTTCACCACTAGCCCACCTGATAAAAATATGAGATCCCACTCATAAACAGAGCCTCTCAAGAAAGAAAACAGACAAAAAAAAAAAAATCTCACCATTACACTTTCATCTGGATCAGGCACAGAATCAAGTAACTCATCAAGTTCTTCTCCAGTAATTATATCTCCATCTCCACAATCTAAACATGCTTCTGGCATAGAGAAAGAAACATTCCCTCCATTTGACAACACTGTAGAAGGCAAAGGAACCTTTTCCATCTGAAGAGGCATAACAGTAGGTAAAGGTGGTACAGGTACTGGTGACACTTTAGACACTTCAGAGACAAAGTTTGATGAAGAAGCAGCAGAAACTGTCTCTTGTTTCTGATCAGATAAATCTGAAATAGATAAGATGGGAGTGACTGGAACCATTGTTCAAAGATGGGAGAAGTTCTTGCATAACTTTTACCCTGACAATGTGGAGGGTGAGGGAGTGAAAAAATGTGAAGAATGTTTAAGCAAAACCACATTAAATGTTTTCAACTTTCATCAGCTTCCAAATGGTGTGTATCTTCATCTCAATGTTTATTTATTACCCAAGTTTAAACAGACAGAAAAAGTTACAGACCTGATACTTTACTAAATCTTTGGCATACTCTCCCCTCCCTATTTCTTCAAGCTAAAGAGGACAGTATGGAGATGATCACTACAGGAGTTACAATTTTATCAGATGGAGGAGGCCAAAGGGAAATCTGCTCAGCCACTTAAAAATGCAGTTTTAGAGATAAACAAATCAGACTTTTACCCCAGTACATTCAAATGACCAGATGAATTTTCTTCCAAATTTTCCTGATGCAATGAGATATGTATGGCATATCTAGCTCCCTAGCATTAGTAATTGTAACACAAGACTCACCTAACTCAATATCTTCTACAGAAGAATTCTGCAAATGAGAAAAAAATACCTCTCAGCCACAAGAGCCATTAAAAATTTTCAAACACATATTTACAGACAAAGAATGTAAGCCCTCTCAAATTTAGGTTTTACAAAACCTCAAATTTACGAAGTCTAATGTAATTTAAAGGTCAATTATTTTTTTTAGATAAAGCATCCATTTGCAGACTGAAATCCACTCATGGTATCAGTAAATTGCAACCAACCAACCAAAGTGAGAATGACACTTCAGAGAATGAAAGAGTCTAAATGGTATCTTAAATGAGCTGCTCCTACATTTCCTCATTCCTTTACAGCTAAATTGTCTATATTCCTGGGAAAGAAGTCTGTAAGATAAAGATGAACTCCACTACTGCTATTCAGACACATTACAAAGAGCAAGATAAATGCAAGTCCAGCTGCTAACGAAGATCAAATTTGGACAAATGCATATAAGTAAAAGGGATTTTATCCCAGCAGCCTTCATTTTGATAATTGTCAACTAAATTAAATAAAAAATAAACCCATTAACTTCACTTTTGCCTCAGGACACACACACAAAAAATATATATATGCATTCAACTGGATTTAATCTTTCAGCTAAAGTTTATTCAACAGAGAGAACTTGAATAATAATCTTATGTCCTGGTCTGCCCCACATACACAGCAAAACTGGACATAATGAAGTCCCAAATAACAGCCTCTAATACAAATTGTCAATTGCAGCACTATCTCTTTATCACAATGAAATTATGAAACAATTATTCCCTTTTACAGTTTACAGTCAGCTTGCACTTGGAACATGTAAAACCTTACCTGAGTTGATACATCACTAGAAACTGAATTTGAGGAGGGTGGCTACAAAGAAAAGATACTTTCATTAAATACAGTTTTGGTACCAAAAGAGGGAAAGCTTAGCATAAAATGTTAAAATAAAATCTTACCTTTGCTCTAACATATGCTTTCCTTATTTTTAACCCTAGTTTTTGAGCTAGTTCTTGAGTAAGCTTAATCACACTTTCATCCTAAAAGACATAAATAAAATTTCATAATTTACATGTACTGTCATCAAGCAAAGACATCTGTTTATATCTGTCTGCATTCTGCAAGATCCCTATATGCAGGATGTCTCAAAATGCAGCTTTATTCTTCCACAAACACAGAACTGAAACCCTGTATCTGAAAATACAGCTACCCTCAAGCAAAAACTATGTTGACAGAAAATGGACAGTATCCCCCTTCTCCTTTTATCTGGATTTAGACTAATATAAAGGCTTTCCAAATCTCAGAAATTCAGAAGTGTTTTGTTGTTTTGGTTTGGGGTATTTTTTTTGTTGTTGTTGTTGGGGTTTTTTTGGTTTTGTTTGTTTTTGTGAGTGGGTGTTTTTTGTTTGTGTATTTGAGGAAGGCCTTTGTTCTTTAAGGGGGTGGAGGTTTATTTTGTTGTTTTGCTTTTACACAAATTGAGGGCCATATTCCTGATTACCATATGAGCTACTACACGATACTGATGAATATTTAATGAGCACTCTGTATTTTGGGAGGCATTGCATCATACAACTAGAATTAAAAATGTCATCATATTTCCCTCTGTCCTACAGTTATAACTACCTATTTAAATTATTTTAAGATTTAGTATTCCCATCACACCCTACAGCTAGAAAAAGCTATTTATAAAACTTACATAAAGGCATATTAACCTTAAGCAAAAACATTCAGATCTGGAAGTGCAAAGTGAGGATCCAAAGTCCAAAGTTACACATTCAGATGAACTGCTCATGTCTTTGGAAACACAACTGAAACCTTCTCCCTATCAAGAGGCAAACCTATGCCCAGCACTCTCCCTAGTGTCTCACTGTAGTTCTGATGCAGCAAGGTGAATATGCAGCAAGTCAGTATTTTATCCTGTGATCAGTGTCTTTTGAGCAAAGCATATAAAGATTCCATCAGCATGCAAGTTCAAATCAGGAATGGATTTCTGAAGTGAAATCTCTTAATCATCCTCACTCACAGCATCTTAGTTTGCATTATGAAGGGAATCCCAGAGAACCAAATTGGGTTTGGATGGAACTAAAGCCCTGCAGGACACAACCAATCATGGAAAGCAGAAACTCAGGACCAGCATTTCAGTCTATAGATCATCTCCTACACCACGTGGTGTCTGCTAACACACACACAGCCCAAGATTCAGGGTGCACAGGAAGTGATTCACAGCAAGGACAATGCACTGGTAGCAATGTTACTAAACATTTGGAATGCTAAAATGCAGCTATCAAAGGAATAAATGTACATTATAATTATGGTGGGGTTCTCTTCATGTCATAGAGAATTTTAAACAATCAATTCAGTGGCTCTAGTGCTTATTGCAAACACTCATGGCACTTGACTCCCACTGCATCTCTTCTGCTGAAAGTTAACACAGCAAACTGAGCTTGGGAACTGTAATCCCTGCCCTCAGCCTGCACTTCCACAAGAAAAAATAATGCTTAGACAAATAAAAAATATTTTATTGCATTAAAAAAAAAACCCAAACCAGAAGAAACAACCTTGGTATTAAAGTAAGTGCATGTTTCAAAATTCTAAAAATAATTGCCAATATACAATTTACCCACCTGTGGTACAGCAAGAGAACATTTTGCTACAGCATCATAAGCCTTCTTATAGCTTCCCAGTTCATTCAAAGCTTTTGCTTTGCGATAGAGAGCTCTGAAATTGTTTTCATTCAATCTTAATGCTACCTCACAGTCCTCTAGAACTTTTTCATGCAATCCCTAAGAGGAGAGAAAAGAAAAAAAGCCACTAATCAGAACTGCTTTCATGGAAATACTGTATTTGAACTGTATTGGACAAAGGTATTGAAACACTATCAAACATTGACCAAGGCCATTGCACAGTGCATTTTTCAGTTTTGCAAAGTCACCAAATTAAGCAACTAAAAACAGGCAGGGCAACCATTATGTAAAATCTAGTCACAGTCACAAAGAAAATTTAGCTCTTTCACAAGAGCCATCTTGTTCCACAGAGAAAGCAGCCAACTCAGTGCAGTCAGCAGTGTGAATGGATAAAAATACTGTTCCATCAAATTCCAAGCCTAGTAATACTCTTCTATGTTAATTCCAGTATTAGCAACTAAAATACCTCAATTATACATGTAAAAAGCTTTTAAAGAATGTGCCAAAGTGATGATTTGAAACATGTCAATCTTCAAACTGCCATCAAGAGCTTTTCACTCACTAGACTTTGTGTCTGCCTACCCTGTTTGCATCCTGTCCTGGAGAAATCCTAGTTGAAACAGAAACTTACCATATTTGAAAAACACGCGATCCTGTTCACATGCAGCTTCTCTAAAATATCATCAGAAACATGGATTTCTTCTGAATTAGCATAATCAGCTATGTTTATAGCTTCTGTATAATGACTCAATGATCCTCTCCAATCACCTTCTCGATATACGTCATTTCCTTCATGAAAAAGATTTCTAACAAGATCTCGTATAAATAACTGCAACAAAGAACAGGAAAAACTCATCAACAGCAGTTGCTTATCTTCCATACTTCCAAGGAAAGTTTTCAAAAGGAAATTTATACTTGTAACTTCATGGAATTGGAGTGAAATGCAAAACTAAAATGACAAATCTGAAAATACAAGCCAAAATTATGCAAAATCCTAACACATACAGAAACAAAATATGTTCTGAAGGTTTCTGTGACTGATTTGATTTCATCTTACTTTTGCTGTGGTACTCTGAACTTTACTCAGAATAACACATTGTTTTATTCCATTAATGCCCCAAATTTATCCCCAACATCAGTACAGAAAGATTTCCTCTCAATTGCTGTATGAGTAAATTCAGGACACCCAAATATCTGAATACCTGTATCATAATGTTAGTAGCTGTCCAGTTCCAATACTGAAACTTTTTAAATTACCATTCATATTATATCATCACCTAAATGATGACCAAAACCAAGATTAACTATAATAATATAGGTCCATGTGAAAAACCCTTCTGGAAATTAAAAAGTCATTTCATTACCTCATATTGCTCTTGCGTCCCTGGATAGGGCAAAGTGGATCTAGAAAAAAAATTACAAGCTTCACTTATTATAAATATTGCTTAAAGACAATCACACTGAGGAATGCTGGTTCTTAGTAAAAGCAGCCTTGCTTCTGCAACAGGCAAATCTTTGAATTTTGCCCATAGCCTGCATCAAATAAGGAAAAGTGCTGTAGATGAGTTTTCATTAAAAGACTGAGCTTTTTTTTTTACTAACAGCTCACTTTCTTTTTAAGTTACACGGTCAATCTGAACTCTGCTGTTCAAAATATATTAAGATTTTGAATGCTTTGAGAGATTTAGACATGGCTGTTCTTTGTTTAAAAGCAATTTCCTTCCTCTCCTCCCGTGTGCAGAACCATGTTATAGATGAGAACTGCAATCTTCTAGTAAGTACTATAAAATGACAAATTATCTGTCAAAAACCCTCATCAGTTTTAATTAAGTCATACCAATGACACAACGGGATTTTTAAGAGTTCTTTCACGAGACAGGCAACACAGATTTTCTCTAGGACAGAAAAGAGGTCTTTACTTCTACATTTTCAGGAAGAACAGCAGGAATTCTTTCCTTTTGCATACAGGTTAACTGAGATTCTGTTTTTAAACAGATTTCAAATAGTCAAGGGTTCGGGGGGGTTATCATTTTTTTTTATTGGTTGGTTGATTTTTTTGTTTTTGCTTTCTAAGAATGCTATATATGAGCAGTGAACTACTATGGAATTTCAAAATGATTTTAAGATAGCCAGGATGCTCAAAAGAATTTGGCATTGACCCAAATGAAAATTAAATACTCAGATGATTTCTCAGTAGCTTAAATTTTAGCTCCAGAGAGTTAAAACATTCAGGTAGTGGTGACCAAACCCATCCCTTTCAGTAGCAACCTAGTTTTAGGTGTAGCTATTCTTAAGGTGGATTATCAGGCTAGCAACATTTTCTACCCACAAAAAGATTAAATGCTAATTTTTCTCAAAGGCAGGGAAGGAATAACCTCTCATCTTCAATTTGCTCTGTTTAGGAACAAAAAGAAGAGCTGTCTTTTCCTTAAAGCTTAAACCCTGTTTAACATGTTAGTGCTAGCAAATAGTCTGAGGAAAAACACTAAAGGCCCTTCCCAGAGCCATTAATCTCAGAAATAGATACACACATGTGAATGAACATACAAGAATAAAAACCACAAAATCATACTCTATAAACTGGAGTCCTTTCTTAATGTCCTGTTGTCTAGTGCTTCTCTCTTCCGACACATTGGACATGTTATCCTGAACATCCACTTTTCGGATATGCCACTCCTCAAAAAGGAAGAGAGATAAATGGCTGTTATAATATGTTTCAGCGTGCATTTGGCCCAGAAGGATCCACTCTCACATCAACACTAAGTACACAGATGATGATTCTGCACCAATCTTCAGAGACCACTGCAGAAACTCCTGCCACAGCTGAGGCAGCCCCAGCGACAGAGGGAGAAACCCCAGGTCACAACCAACAACCCCCCAGCAGTGCCCAGTTACACAATATTTCTGCAGAGAACCTTTCCTCCCATTTCTAATTTATATTTGGTTTCCACTCACTCCAGAAGATGCAGAATCCTGTCCGTGTAACTGCACCAAGCTAGAAGCCCAGCTTTTCAGGGATTACTGCTAAACTGAGCTGCAGTTCCACACTGCCCCCTTCCAAGAGCTTTACACTTCTTTTATTTGCTTGTTGAAGTGGAAATAAACTCAAGATCCTGGTATATTTATTAATGAAAAACACAAATTGAGGAGAAAGCTACCAGAAGTCTAGTTCTACAGTATCTCATCATCCCCCAAGTACTAAGGTGAAATTAGAAGCAAACACTACTCCTTCATTAATATCTACCAGTCAGCCAAGGTGAAAACCTTGGACACTTTACCAGTAGCAAAGACTACCTACCTCACTTGAAAAACTGAATTACTTCAGTGTAACTCCACATCATCAGCTCGACATTTGAATTCAATTTGTCTCAACTGGTGATTTTCTTTTTTAGTTTGTGTCTTTAATTGACTGGATTTACAAATGCTCAAGTTAAACAAGCTAAAACGATCTGCATAACCTTCAATATAAGGCTATCTGAAATATGCTGTCACAACTGTACGTGGTTATGCCCAATTGTGATGTAAGAATATGATTTATTAAAAAAAAAAAAAAAAAAGGACCAGTAGAGTAAAGTTTTATTCTGAAAATACTCAAGTTCGGAAAAAGGCTTTTAGCTAAAGGAACTGGGTATGTTTTGTGAAGAAAACTACTTTTTCTAGGAATTTATAATTAAAAAAGAAATTAACTACATGCAGTTCATTTCTGTTAGTCCTGAAACTAAGTTTTAAAAAGCCAGTATTTTGTTCCAGGTTGCCATTTCTCATCACTGGCAGATGAATGAAAACAAAGTAAAATGAAAAACAAACCCACAGCAAACTCCACAAAATCCCAACTGAGAAGAGAAACAGGCTGAAGAAGATACCCTACTTCCTCTAAATCATTTGCAAAAAGGAAACAAACTGAAAAATTTTCAGCTCTAATAATCTTTACAAACCTTTTCAAAGCCCCTTAAATGAATGTATGAAGTCTAGACTACTTCAAGTCATTACCAGTTAGTCCTATTGTAATACATTCCTAAAATGAGCAGAAAAATGAGAAATTTTCTAAACAAATTATTGGAAGCACTCCAAGGTCCCCATTTCACCTCACTTCCCACTGTGACCTCAGTAAGAGCAAGCTTTATAAAAAACATGAAAATAAAACTCAGTCTTTAGATAAATATCATGGACAGCTGTGATAGCTCACTGACAGGAATTTCTCAGCTATATCTTGCTTGGATATAAATAGCCCTCAGTAATCTACTCTCCAGAGAGGAACTGTTTTTCATATCATTTTAGGAATCACCTTTTCTTCCATAAGTTAATAATACATACCATGCTATATGATAAAGGTTTTAATGAATAACAGTGTATCCATCAAGAAATATATCCATCCAAAATATAAATGCCTAAAGGACATTTTATTTGGCATCTGAATAGTTTTTATTTACTCTCTCATGGATTAGGTTTTAGAATTCAAACAAAACCTTGTACGGATAAGAAATTTTCACATTAACCAAAGAAAGTAGGAATATTAGAACATGTTTTCCCTCAGAAGCAAGCTTTGAAAAACACATTTGAGCCCTGTGAATTAACAGCTGACAATCTAATACCTTGCCACACTAGAGTCTTGCATATACCACAATCTGGGCAAATATTAAAATCAGCTTTACTAATTTTAAGAAATCCCAGTATTCCATGCCAACATGCAAAGACACGAGAAAGGTCCAACACAGTAACACCTGCATTTATCACCTCTAACATACCATTAAAGAATGATATATTGAACTTGAGCATGTGCAGTTCCCATTTCTCCACAACAATCAAGTTAATGGAAATGTTACAAACTGGCATTGCATATAAAAGAATAGCTAGCCAATGATGAACATACGTGAGTGCTGAAATTTATTATTCAAAGCAGTTTTCCATTTTTTCCCTATTCATTTGCATCCACAAGATATTCAGACAAAAATTATCTTTCCTTGGAATACTTTGACAATCAAATTGCCCCAATATTTGATAATTTTGCAGAGGATTTAAAATTGTTCCAGATACCACCTTTAACAGTATCTCTTCCATCCAAATTGTCCTTATATCCTCTGAAGCAACCAGAAACATGTTAAGACTCAGTTATATACAAGGCAAATAACAATCATGTCTTGCCTTTTAATGTCATCTATCCACTTTCCAAGATGAAACCCTCACCTGTGTAGCAACAGAATTGAAAGAAAAATAAACTTACGTATATATATACATTTAAACAGTCTAAATGTTGCTTTGTTGCTTGAAAAATTACAAGAAACGCAAAGCCTCTATTGTTGTTTTACCCTTAGTGCAATTTACTGAGAGAAGCAACCTAAAGTAAAGAAAAAATAGTAAGGGAGTTGAAAAAAAAGAAAGCAGACTAATGTATCACTAACTAACAGCACAGGGAGAACTAACTGTTACATTAAATGCAGTATTTCTAACACTGCTGCTATGAGACCAATACAAGCTCAATTTACTAAATGTAGTAAAGAAAAAAAAGCTGCCTAGACATTTTAAAGAACTATTTATCCTGTTTTACCTTAATTACAGGCTTTAATTCATCCTGTTTCCCAGAAGCAGGAGCCAAGTGACAGAAAGGACTCTGCCAGGAGCTAGTGCCACCTTTCCTCACAGGTACTGGTCCACCCAAACAGGAGATAGGAAGGACAACAGGTCTGTGCCAGTGCAGGCAGGCAGGAACACCTCCACTTCTCTCTTATACAAAGCTACTTTTGCCTCTTACTGCTTATTTGCCTTCCTTCCAGCACATGGCAAGACAGTTTTCTTCTTTTCTATATTTTAGCATTTCTAAAGCATTCAAGATGAATTTTAAAGGACATTCCCATTATCTAGCATATACCATGTGCCATATTCAGGCATGAGGGCTTTGAGAACAATTGCTAGACTATCTTTGCAGGCAAACCTCCAGAACACAAGCGAAAAAATTCATATTGAATGCAGAAATTGAGTTTTTCTGTAGAAAGAGTATAGGCCTTGGCAATTGTAAAAAGGAACGCGTCACTATGTGAAACTATAGAGAGTTGAGCCCTTCCATTCCTGAACTGCAGGACCAGAGAGCAACTATCTACAGTTTGCCCTGCACACAAAGTTTCCCCAGTCAAAAATTCAGTGCCACAGGACAGGGAACTGGGAAGGACTGATCATTTCTCCTCTTGCACATAGTTTTGCACATTGCTTCTTTAGAGATGAATGGAGAATGCTTTGGAAATGCATAACATCATTTGGGAACCAGAACTACTCCCCTCTGGGAATTAATGACCCTCAGCTGACCAAATAATTCTGTTACTGTTTGTTATAGATATTTATGGCTCTGGCTATTCTAAATGCTTCAAGTAAGTATTCTCTGCACCTTCAGGCCTAAATGCTGAAAACAACTGGAAGTCAGTGATCCTTGCTGCACTTCTCTCTCCACAGAACTAAAACTTACAAAGCAAGGATAGTGTATAGATGTGTTCTTTTAAATGACAGGAGCATATCCTTCTGCCATGTATCACCGAGTTCACTATTAACACATTTACTGGGTTACAGGAATCTCAGATCTCTGTGCAGTACCAAGCACATAGAAAATTTTATCATTATTGCAGTTGATACATCTCTACCAGCCTCAGTGGTTCAGCTGAATTACCGAATAAAATTATGCCAAAGTGAAGAGACCCCTTCTGTATTCTAGCATCAGCCTCCTCCCCCTCAGCTCTGGCAGAAATTAATCCATCATCTATACCATCATATTGTCAAAACTTTGGTCAGAATCTGTGAAACCAGAAACCTGTGTATAAAACAACACCACAAACAGTTCACTAATGTTTCCATCGAGGAAAACTGTACTCCAGAAGAGGGAAGCTACACCCTAAAATAAAGGGAATACTGCAAGGAGAAGAGCAAGACTGAAACAGAACAGCAGGAGTGAAGATATAACTAAGAGGCAGGCAATATAAATCCCTCTCACCTACTACAAGCACAAGCCTATCTCTGCTGCTGCCTCCTGCACCACTAACAGCAGCAACAAGCACAATACACTCAGGCATCTGGATCCAAAAGCTACCTACGTGTAATTCCCACCCCAGGGGCCCAGGAAAGCAGAACTCTGCCTCGACAGAGCCAAGTGAGAAAGTGGCACACATGCAGCTACACCCAAATCACCTCCTCAAGAGATGCCACGGACACAAACACCTCCACTACCCCCAGCTCCCACCCAGCCAAGGATCCAACTGACATCAAGCATGTGCCAAGAGAATAAGCCTTTTAAGAAAGCACACTTGTCAAAGCCATTTTATTGCCCATCCCAACCACCTGACAGATTAAAAGCATAATTACAGATAATAAACTACAGTGCAAACTAAAGCATGCCTTACAGAGATTGTAAACTGCTCATCAGACTTGGACTGGCATCAAAATAAGGAAGGGAGAATAGAAATCTTAATACAAAATCTGTACAAAACCAACGTGGTGTGCTGTACTTCAGTGTTGTTCAGAGAGCAAAAGCACAAAAGATTTTATGTCCATGCTCACGCATCATTGAGCTGTTATATGAGACATTTCAAACACGCAAGATGCTGGGGGAGAAACAGGAAACACATTACACAACAATGCACATTTCAATAGTTCCCAGTTAACTCCTCTGCTTAATCTAGTACTTCTGGCCACAATCACAGAATTCTGTTATGTCAGCTCAAAAAAACACCTAACACAGACATAACACAGTTCCACTTTTTATTTCTAAAAAGTGAACTTGACTGTAGTCAAAACGAAGTATCTGAATAAAAGTAAACAGAACATACAGCAGTAATTTAAGACCTATACATTTCCCACTCTTTACTTACCTTCGGTATTTAGTTGCTTCTCCTCCCACTTCTTCCCTATCCACAAAATAATAAGATAGTTTTCAAGATTTATTTTCTATTTTCAAGGCTTTGCTGAATTTTTTTTTAAATCCATGTAAGAAACAGGAGAGAACAAAGACGCTTTGTGAAGTCACTTAATTTCCCCATGAAATTAAGAAGAGGGGCTGGAAGACTTCGGTTTACGGTTCCCTCAGATATTTCGGTAAAGAACAGATCCAAAAACCTAACTGAAGGAGGAGCATCTTACCAATAAATCCAGATTTATCGACAGGACTTAAACCAAGATAAACTTCTGACACTCAACTTTGAGTATCTACTACAGCTGACTACAACCGACAATATTTGAGTTTCGTTGCTGGTTTTGGTTTGGGGTTTCTTTCCCACTTCCTTTAAGACAGTTCTGACCTTCTGTAACAAAACACTTCCAGCGCTGCCGGCCGGAGCTGCCCGGGCACACCGAAGGAACGGCGCACGGGCACCTTCCCTGGGCGGGAGGAACCACAGAAGGCACCGCGCACCTGTTAGCGCCGAAAGCCCCAAAAACTCGTCCCGGAGGGACGCGGGCAGGGGACGGGCCCGGCCTGTCCACTGTCAGCGCTCTCCGGGGTTTGTTCCAGTCACGGCGCAACAGGAGAGCTCCTAACCCGCCGGTTGTGCTGCCCCAGGGCGCCGCGCCCGCCCGCCGCCTTTGTTCGCGCCGAGCGGCTCCGGCGGCCGGGGAGAGCCCTCCGGGGGGCCCGGCCCGGCCGCGGCTTCGGCGGCACCGACAGCGGCCACGGCCGGGCGGACACACGACCCCCCCGCGGGACGGGCGNACAGCCCGGGGGTGGCCTGAGCTGAGCGCGAGCAGTGCGGGCTTCCCATTGGCTCGCCACGATTATTTTGGGAACTGGTGCTTCTGATTGGAGGCGGCTGGGAAGCTCTTAGCTGCTGATTGGTTGGCTTCCTGCGGCCCCGCCCCCGCGCGCCTTTCCCTTCAGCGGGCCGGAGCCCGTCCCGGCCGGTCCGTGGCCTTGTGCGGGCGGTGCCGTGTGACGGGTTGTATAGACACGGGTACGACCGACCCCGGGGCCGCCACTACCGGGAGCCGCCGCTCCAGGCAGCGGGACGCTGCGGCCCTTTAAGGCTCCTATTGGTTCTCCCGGAAGTCACCTGACGTGGCAGCTCGCGGGATTCCTTCCGCCCAGTGACGTCACTCCTGACCGAGGAGGTGCGCGTGCGCCTCACGTCGTGCGCGCGCCTCGCTGCCTGAGGGTGGTGAGGGGCGGGGCCGCGCTCAGCCGGGAGGAGCGTGCGTGGGGCCCGGGGTTGGGTGTGATCTGGGGTTTCTCATGTCGGAACGCACAAAATGAAAATGTCTTTGCCCGATAAAAGCCTCTGAGTGAGCACGAGGCCCCAGGGGCGCTGTGCTGTCATTCCTTTAAGCGACGGCCGTGGCCAGTCTGACCAGCGGCAGGTGCAGGAGGGAAGGAGGGAACATCTCACCTGGGCCAGGCAGCTCTGCCCACAGAGCGACCGTATTGGAGCTCTCTTCAATGCTCCCTCAGAAGAATTGGGCTTTCCCCTCTCTGACTGTAAACATAACTGTGTTCTGATAGTATCGTGACAG
Organism: Rhadina sibilatrix; assembly: GCA_013400275.1. Lineage (NCBI taxonomy): Eukaryota > Metazoa > Chordata > Aves > Passeriformes > Phylloscopidae > Rhadina > Rhadina sibilatrix. The sequence goes on along the minus strand of VWYO01012536.1, from coordinate 105,349 downwards.
ACACGGTGAAGGGTCTAGAGGGGAAGCCATTTGAGGAGTACCTGAGGTCACTTGGCTTGTTCAGCCTGGAGGAGACTGAAGTCAGACATCATTGTGGTCTTGGAGCTTTCTCATGAAGGCTGGTGGCGGGGCAGACACTAATCTGTGCTCTGGTGACTGGGGACGGGACCCAAGGGGTTGGCTGAAGTTGTGTCAGGGGAAGTTTAGGCTGGATATAAGGAAAATGTTGTTCTCCGGAGGGTGGTTGGGCACTGAAGAGGTTCCCCAAGGAAGGGATCACAGCACCAAGCCTGAGAGAGCTCAAGGAATGTTTGGACAGGGCTCTCAGGTGCATGGTAGGATTCTTGGGGCTGTCATGTGTAGGACCACGAGCTGGGCTCAATAATTTTGTGGGTCCTTTACAACTAAGGATATTCTGATTCCGTTTCCTTTTTTTCAGCAATGTTAGTGATGGCAATGTCAGTAGTGCGGTTGACCAGTCTTACACAGATGTCCCTACAAATACTGTGGTAACTGATATGACCTGTATGGTAGGACTGCATAAAGAAATCTTTAGAAATTCTAACCACTGTAGTATGAAGATTAAACTACTGCTAATCAAGAGATGAAGGAATGCAGCCAATTAGTAGTTTATCGGGTGAAGGTATGCTGATGGAAAGTTCCTTGACCCAGTGAGGCCTAAAACATTAATTATTAATATATTAATGTATTAAACATTGTTCCAGTCTAATTACCCTAAAGGGACTGTGTCTAAACTGTTGAAGCTTTGCCTTGAGGCTTTTCCTAGCTCCAAAGGATGAATTATCTCCGGTTGATCTCAGCCCTGTTATTCTTGAGACAAAGTGTGACAATTCAATCACAGCAGAGATTAAATAGTTAGTGCTTAAGTGTATAGTATGGCATTTAACAGATCCCTGAGAGTCATGGTGAGAGTCTTTGCTGACTGCAGAATCTAAAGGGAGACGAGGGAAACAGAAAAAAAAGATCATGCATAGAGCAACAGTTATATCCATGGATCATAAACCATGCAATAGACCATAAAAATGATAAAAAGGCTTATCCAATTCCAAATTACAATTGTTTGAGCACTAAGCAGCTTAAGAAAGCAAGCAGTATGATCCTTCTCATCCAGAACAACAAACTACTGCTAAGGTAAAACCTTTTGGCTGGTAGTAACACAATGAAAATATTAATCTTAGCTGTTAATCCTATTGATTTATAAGTATTACATAAATCATGCTGCTGATTTTTCCAAGCCTGCTGTTAGGATTTGCTGCATACTGCTCTCCTGGAGAGAATGGCCTGTTGGGAATTCCTGACTACTTGGGGAGTACTTCAGATGTGATACAGACTGCAAAAGTGAGCTTGAAAATCTCATCAGGTAAAGTTAAATTACTAAAATTTCTGTATAAATATGCTGCCTTTCAAATTGTTAGAAAACAAAATGAATTTTGTGTTAGAATTAGGAGGCTGTTGAGCAAGTTCCTGCTTTAAAAGTTACATCGCTATAAAATCTGGGATACATTTATGAAACAAAGCAAGCAAAGGGACTTCTCTTGAACTCTAAACAAACTTCTGGAGAGGAGACAGAACCAGTCTGACTTTTTATAATCCAAGTATTATGAAGTATTATAAAGTATTATAAACAAACATCTTTGTTGTGTGTTTACTGATCAAGAGGATTACATGGGTGTGAATGATAGTTCCAGATGAGTGGAAGACAAGTTTTTCCAGTGTATTCCTTAATCTGCAGCATCTGAAGTCCTTGTCGTGCAACACTTTCTGGCATGAGGATTACAGTTCACTGGAATTTCTGATGTGAATAAGTTATTTATGTGTGGAGATAATTCAAGGAATGTACTCCCTTCAAAACACTTTTGATTTTGCTGTTTCAATAATTTTTTTTTTTTTCAACTTGAATCAAGCTCTTGACCTTTCCCAGGCTCAGAATTACAAAATAAATATATGGATAGTGACACTGTTGTCTTTCCTCAAACAGTGGTTATGGAATATATGGTTATTCCAGCTCTGCATGTGTTATGGAAAGGAAAAAAAAATCTCTTTGAGTAATTAAATCAGCAAATTTCTTTCTTTTTTTCCTTTAACATCTCTAAAAAGAGTCAGTTGTTATCAGACATGAATTTATGTTATAACTACTACCCAAGGAAATATTCCACAGCAAAGAATCTATACAGTCTATAAAATTTCACCAAGACAAAGCTTTATACAAAACAAGAGTATGAAAAGGAGAACCCCTTTGATGAAGTCATACTTGGAGGTATTGACCTGAATTAACCAAACTGAAATACTTCAACCATATTAGAACTTCATGAGAAGAGAAACCTGCAAAATTCAACTGAACTAAATTAGAGTATGAACAATTCCCTTCCAAAGGTGACTTAAGCAAAATACTGCTGTTTAGTCAAAGTAATCATGTGGAAATTAAATATAGTCTAGTGTAATCCATTCTAAAAGTCAATTTGCAGTTAGTGGCTGTTGTTCAACTTGCTGCCACCACTTGACACAGCTCTTCTGCTTAGGTTGCCCAGAAGTGAGTATTTCTCTGGCCAGGACAGGAAGATCCATGGCACATTCTTGTAGTTGGCCAGCGTATGGAGGAGGGCTCTCACTGAAGGTACTGTCAATGTTAGGTTTTGTTTCTGCTTTTCTGTTGGTAGTGATGGAGTCTTAATATCTCTGTGACAAAAAAATTGATTATTGCATGCAAGTTATGCTCTTTGTGGTATTTTATTTGTTCTCTCATGTGCATACCATGCTTTTGAAAACCCTGACCCACTACATCACTGAAACAGCAATAGCTTTTCCTTTTTAAATGCTAATGAAATTATACATTATAATTTCCAGCAGTTACCAGTCAAATTAGGGGTTTGAGCCGTGAAAATAGGATGACTTTTACTTTAGCAGAAACTACATCAGTCTGTATGGGTTTTTTTAATCCATACAAGAAAAAATATCCTATATATTGTCCATCCTAAGACAACACTTACCTGCATGTGAATGAAGAGGTTAAGGTGGGTTTTTTTTTACTTTTTTGCCTATTCTTTCTTAAACATCTATGTATTATAACTTGGTTACCCTCAGACTTGAGCTAACCAGAGTATCAGTATCTCTCAAGTACACAAATGGGATGTTGCAGAGCTGTGTTTGTGACTTGTCAGTCTAAAAACTATTGAAGTTCAGTTGCTTTTTTTGCATACCATCCTTGCCCTGGCAGAGACGTGATTTCTGCTATCGCTGGAGACTGACCGTGCTGGAGGGGGAGCAGAATATTTGACAACAGGCTCAGGGCAAGTTAAACTGTAACTTTGGTGGTATGAGCCCGAGGTTGCCGATGAAACTTTAGTTTCCTTGGGAAACTATGTAGCATTTTTTAAAATGAATTTAAGATTTCTTGCATGTTAAAATTTTGTTGGAATTGGTGGAAGGCAGTGAAACACCTGAAAGTTTTTTACAACGGATAATAGCTTGGATTGATTTCAATGTCTCAATCGTAATCCGCGGCAAAAATGAAACCCCCGGGAACAGCCACTCCGTAGAGCTTTGCCGTGGATTACCTGACTCGATCCGAGGGGATTTTCGCTGCCACGCACCAGCAGAGGGAGCGAGTCCCTCCCGGGGTGTCTGACCCGGCCCACGACAGGTGAGGAGCAACGATTCCTCTGTGTTGGAAGGTGCAACGTTACAAAGGATTGCTCGGAATAATAATAATAATAGAAAAAAAAATAAAAAAAGAGAGAGAGAAGCCGTTTCAGTGCAGTGTTTGAGCACACAGACAGCAGGCATACTAAGTAGGGTTAAGCTGGAATGTGAATGCCAGCCACCATCAGGAGCATTAGCTTCAGGCCTCAGGATAGCCTCAGAGGAGAGTCAGGAGTAAAATATGTTGCATTAAGGCAAAGTCATGGATGACTGCTCTAATGAGGATGTGAGCAGAAAAAAACAAAACAAAATTTTCAAATAGGTGACTGGTTAGAGAGATCTTTTGTTAGCCAGAAATAAAACAAAAAGACTGTGGGCTACTGCCAGTCTCTGTGTTTAACCTTCTCTAAAGGGTGGTAACAGTTATAATGGGCAGGTAGGAGATGGATCCAGTTGGGGTTTTTTTTCCCCAGCTAGCTTTACTCCCTGAGGTATCTAAGTTACTCAAACCTCTCAGTACATTTGGCAACAAATCAAACTGCACTATCTCACTTTGGCAGGGGGGAGGATAAGAGACAGAATCATTTGGCTGTGGGTGGTGTTGCAGCTTAGACTGTCTCCTGATGGTGACACACACACTTGGACAGGAAGAGTGGCAAAACTGAAACCATTCCTGAAAATGTCTCTACAGCAAATACCCAAACCCTCTCTTCAAGCACATTCTTCTAAAAATGCAGTAGTTAATATTTTAATCATTCCAACCAAGGTGCCTAGCTAAGATAGCCTTCCTAAGCATTAGTTGTCCAAAGTATGTAAACATTTGCAAGTGAAGAGTTTTGCTGGACTACAAAATTCAAGATTCGTTTGCAGAGCCACACACACAGAGAACTTTGAAAATGTGACTTAAAAATGAAATGGAAGATTCTGTATTAATTCAAACAAGGAATACTGCAGAGTAAATTTGAGAGGCTCATACAAATAAAAGTTCTGTTGTTAGTAATTAAATTCAGTTTTCCACCTTACTAAGCCTTGACTCTGCATACTCTTAAGATCTGTAAATCTTTTAAGGTGCTTTATTATTTGCTTAAGAGAGTCATACATTTGCAAAATTTCTTACAAGTGGAGAAATGTATCTGTGTGGACAAAAGGGCTGTATTTCAATAGGAATCATATATACTTTGCTTCAAATCTTGATTTAACAATAACTTATTTATCCTAGCTGATTAGAGGTAATGAGCAGTCAGCAGTTCAGATAGTTCTGTGAGCAGTTCTCACTTCATGTCCAGTGAGATAAGGACCCTTTCTGAAAGTGCATAATGAAGCTTTTAGTTTGTCAACTCTTCTTTCAGAGACACTTCTCATTTTGTTAATATTATGTTAGTCTTTCAGTTTCTCTTAAAAAAATGCTAGAACTTTTCCTATCTTTTAAAAAGAATCCTTTTTTCCCTTGTTGTTTATTATAGTTAGGAATGATTATATGTAGCAATCTATGTCCTATGCTATTTGATTATTTTATTCTATTCCATTTTCTCAGAAGTGCTGTGTTAGTTGTATGTAATAAACAGGCTTTGGAGATTAAGGTGAGGAAAATTACACCTATTTTCTGACCTGTTTGCTAATATAATATTTACCTCACTGTTGTAACTAGCTAACCCATTATCATGAGCTTCAGCTGTTTACATCATGTCTCAGTTTTATCATTTGCTTTTCTGTAACTGTACCTGCACTGACTAATTTGGCAATATAAGGTGTGTCTGATTACTTCCTTTGGAAGACAAAGACTTCCACTGTTAGCATGAAACTCAGGAAGTGTTTTATTCAATGCACAATGCTCGTTGTAGTACTGTAGAGCTATGTTTTAGTTAACTTTAGTATCTTTTCACCTGACCTTGTCCATATTTGCTTTGCTTTCTATTTGGGGGTTAACTACAACAGGCCTTTAATGCTAGAGAACTCTGCTATAACTGGAAAGATGGAATAGGGGTAAAGTGAATTGATCTCACAGGTTATATATGAGGTTTAAATCTGCCCATAAAAAAAGATAGGGGAGAGGGGAAACAATGGTTTATTGTCTAATTCAGTTAAAGAATGGTGCTTTGCCAAGTAACACAGCAGAACTGAGGAATACCTCTCTCTACAGGGAGCTTCCTGCCAGAATATACCTTTCTTTGTTTTTTAGCTTTGCCAAGATCTAGAAGAACTCCATCTCTTGGTAATGCCAAAGGCAAATTAGTGTGCCTTTTAGGAGTGTATATTTAGTACAAGCTGTCCAAGAGAGACCAGAGAGGAAGATGTGTGCTGGTGCTGCTGGCTTTGCACATGCTCATGCCTGTGTGCAAGCAGACTCATCCAAATGAAGCTCAGCCTCAATGCACATTTCAGGGGTTAACTTTGGAATATTGAATGTCATGGTTGGAACACTTTCCTGTCTTATTCCCCAAAGGAGTCCCATGCTCTGAGACAGCTCTATCAAATGAACCAGAGCACAGTGCATGGAGACTATCAGTTTGGCTCAGTTTTGAGCCACAATGAAGTGCTAAATCACACACTTGGTGAGTTAGATTGCTCTGAGCAGGAATGATCTCTCTGAAGCAAGTTTTGCAGGAGACTGCTAAGGGTTGCTTACAATCCTCTTGAAGCTGGCAATCAGATTATCCTTTTCGTAGGTGAGCTAAGTAGGTTAAACATCTTCAAAGCCTCTAAACTGTTTCTCTCATATCCTGAAAGCTATTAACACATCAGCACTGAGTCTGCTTCCCTGCAATCTTAGGTCAAAGGGGCCAAATGTTACACCTCTCTGCCTTGCTTAACCATATCCATGTGGCTAAAACAGAACTTCCCCAATGATCATATTGGCTCTTATGAATTCTCAGCTCTCTCCATGTACTATGGAGGAAGTTCAGGCCCTGTGTAGAGAAAGCCACCATGATGCTCAGTTATAGACCAATACCCTAATTCCTGCAAACAGGATAAGCATTTATTCATCAGCTTATCTTAACTGTCATACTTATTCCAAAAGGTCAAGGAGTCATCCAAATCTCAGGTTTACGAGCACTAGTAAAAATGGCAAAGTATCTTCAAGCTGTCTGAGTATAAGAACATACTTAAGGAATTCTTCAGCTTCACCTCTGACACTTTGCAAGCAATTGGAGTTTCAAGTCCCTAACAGTAATGTTTGCTTTTTGTTTTCTATCATTCTGTTTCATTTTGCAGAAAATACTGAAAAAAAATTAATAATGTCTCCTGAAATGTAGTGAAACTAAAGCCATGTTACAAAACTAACTATTTTATCTATATACTGATTAATTCTGAATTTAAATAAAACTTTAAATAAGGAGTGGCCAGACTTGACTGGGGTCTAGAAAATACCTCTGCAGAAACACAAGGAGAATAAAGTTAGCTGATGCATTCAATGTACTTACTTCTGCTTTTATGTTGCTGAGCATCAAACTGACAAGAGCTTTTTTTTTTGTTTTCTTTACAATAATTACCAAAATACAGTACTCAAAATACATCTTCTTCAGAGGGCATGGGAGAAAAGGGTCTTCCCACCCTCCTAAAACACTTATACTTTTCCAGATAAAATTTCTTCGTAGAATTCACCTTTCATTCCTTCCTGGCCATCTTTATTTCGATTCTTGACTTTTCTTGGGCAAGTAAGTGTTTTAAAATACAAGAAGGGTAAAGAGTATTTTAATTGTTGTGTGTCAAACTAGAAGGATTAGCATTTTAAGGAAATCATATAAGTAGAGCAAGAATGCATGAGAATTCTTTGAATGCATCCCTAAAGCCACCTGTGCTAGTGGAGTGTGTGACAGAGGGGGTTGGAACAAGATAATCTTTAAGGTTCCTTGCAACCCAAACCATTCCATGACCCTATGAATGCTGCCACAGATGCCCTAGGAAAGTATTTTCCATAAGGAATTGTGCAATTGTGCATGTCTCTCTGTCCTGCATTCAAACCAATATGACCCTAAAATTATGAAGTCTCAGGCTAAAATTGATTTGCCAACACCATATAAGCAACACAGTGCTTGGAAATAAATGATTCTTCACAGAATTATTCTGAAGAAATTAGTACATCTAAAAATAAGGTTAGTACATTTTCTTTTTCCTTGAAAGAGTCAGTATTCCCTAGTAAGCACACTGCTCAGGACTTTTGGGGAGTAAGTATGAACTACTGTTTTAGCACTGCCTACTTTAGTAGTGCTGACATAACTGCAGCTGTCAGGTGGATTGGAAGCATTCCAGTATATACAGATTACTCTTACAAACAGGCAATATCAGAAGTGAAGAGAGTTCCATGACAGTGGAGTATCAGAGTAGCACAGTATCCTTGGCTTCACAGAGTTCTTTCTCTGAGGTCTGGAGGAGAATCCAGAAGAACACAGAGTTTTCAGTAGCCATTATAAGTAATGGCACTGATGGAGCAGCAAGACCTTTCACACAGTCCTAGTCCATGCAGCTATTGCAAGGTAGGACATAGATACATGGAGTAATGTTTTTAGGAAACAATTGCAATTGCAACAGAATTGCACTGCCATTAAGATTGAAGTTGCTACAACAGGCAGAGTCCTGCTGTTTCTCATACTTCACTCAAATCAACTTTTCACTTTTTACATGCTTTTGAAATCTGTTTTATAAATCCATTTTTTTGTGTTTCTAACAATATAGGCTTTCACAAAATTTGAGGTTTGAGTTTGTGTGCTATAAGACTCAAAACAAACCTTGGATGGTTGAGGTTTTAACTTGAATGCTGCACTCTCAAATGTGGCACCCCACCCATTGACTGCATACAAAAGGAGGTTTTTAATTGACAGGAGAGTTAACATTCTTCCAAACCTCAGTCTGGAGCATGTATAATTATACTAAAGCATTGTTAGAAGCTATTTTAAAAGGAAATGTTTCCTGCCTTCTGAGGGTTTTCTATATTCATGTGGCCTGGGCATGTCAGCCTTTCTTTAAAACCACAACATTGTTATTCTTGATCGATGAGCAGCACTAGCACACTTTAGCACAGAAAATGTCTGTTTAGCACAGACCAGCAGCTGGGCTCTTCAAATATGCAGCTTGCCCCTGACTTTGCAGAGAGCTTCAGTTATCCTGAGTCTCACTACTTAAATTTGTGAAGTGGGACTTATGCAGCTGTGATTATTTATTTACTTTAAAAATGTATTTTCTTCTGTAAACTGCTGAATCTTGGGCATTCTAAATTTTTTATACATTTTTGTTACCTTTTAGGTATGTACTGGTTTAACTGAGGTCAGAACCTAACCTGTAACAAATGCTATTTATACTTTATTTATATTTTCTGAAGACTAAACCTTCTCTGACTCTCAGTTGAAACACTTTGGTATTGAACTTACTACCATTCCTTCCTTTTCTCAAAGGTCCAAATTATTGCTTATAACAAATATTTCAATTAACAGCCCACCTTTTCTTTTTTTTCTGAGGGAATAAAAAAGTTGTGTTTATTAAATTTTGTTTTTACTATAAAAATATGACACACTCCAAATATCTGTAGTCCCATTTTACTGTAAGTCAGCCAGTTTTAAATAAGTCCTTCCCTAATTATGTTGTCCTGTCTCTGTCTCTGGTGCCTGCTCTATTCAGCCTTTTTCCAGACACAGGCCCCTTACAAGATGCACTTCTGATAACAGAACAGGAAGTTCTTTATCTTCTAATGTTGTGTGACTCCAAATTTAATTATATGCTTTAAGCAGGTAGAAAATATGCCTTGCTCAAAGAGAAATTACTTGGGCTGGTACAAGAAATTTCAGGGCCTATGGCATACAAGTCAGATCAGATGATCTGACCTTCAGCTCCTTGAACAAATGACAAGTGACATAAGAAGCCAAAGATAAAAAGATGGTGGGCAGAGGCCAGAACAAAGTGATGAAAAACAAAATTCAAAGACCAAAAACTTGAAAGCAGCAGCACAGCAGTGAGCAGTGACACTTGTTTCGAGGTCAGCCCTTCTCCAAGGGACTGTGATGCTCCGTGTTCTCACATAGGTTTCTAAGTCCAGTATTTCAAGTAAAATTAGGACTGCTGCAGCTCCTCCTCTTCCTTCAGCTTGCTATCATAATGATCATAAAAGGACCCACCTAATTCCAGTCCTTCCAGTTGTGCAGTAATCAGCTAACTATGCAGATTACAGAAAACTGAAGTGGGGGGATGCAATATATGTGCTATGGTAGAAAATGTTTCCCTCCTTACATGAAAGAAGTGATCATTTAGTGTTTGCATTATTTAGATCTTAAGATGCATTCCTTCCCCTAGGAACAGGAATGAAGTCATTACAGAGAATTAACTACTCTACATTGCTTTACATTTGAATTCTACTTTATTGTATGAATATGCAAAACATGTTTGCACACATCCATAGACAAACTATGTGTTGCTTCAACAAAAGTAAGTAAATGAAAAAGCCCAGTTGATGGGAAGAAAATGAATGTTTGGCAGATCTCTGCACATAATTATCTGTGAATGTCTGTGCATTTGGAAGAGTGATGTGCAGTATTGCCCATTGGGTTTTTTGATAAAAACTATACAGGTATTTTTTTTTTGTGGCTGTCAGAAAGAACCAGTCTAAACAAAAATTCCATCTAGTATTTTACAGAATCAAAATTAGGCCTGCTTATGTAATTAAGTTAACCCTCCATTCTAAATAAGACTTCAACACAAGCGAAGATTATCTGTCTCAGGCAAATCCTTCCTAGGGATTACATGGTGCATAAACTAATAAGGGTTTATTGTTTCTTCTTTCTGGGAGGGGAGATAACAAGAGGAACATTAAAACATTAATGTGGCATTAAAGAATTGCAAACAGAATTAGGAAATTAGATGGTTGTGAGTCTCACAGCAGCATCAGATCACTATTAAGTTTCACTATGCAGATCTTATGTGCAGACACACAAAATACAGAATACTCCGTGTATGCAGAACTGTTTTGCTTTGTGAAGTAAAAATGTCAAGTATGCATAAGCTGTTTATTTTAAAAGGTAATCTGAATATGGTCAGCATAAAATTTTTTATGCACTATATTACTCCTAATTTTGGGGTATTATAGTCTCAAGAAGAAACTAGACAAAACTTTTATCATTCAGCATAATTTAGGTGAAGGTACTTTCAGTAAAGTAACTGAGACACAATTAAAATATGCTGGTTTACACACCAGCTTCTTTTTAGCTAAAAAGCTAAAACTATACTTAGTACCTACCATCTGAAAGACTTTCATGAAGACTGTAATATGGCTATTTGGGAAAATGTCTGTTTATTTAAAAGGCTAATCAGTGAAAACTATAACCTAGACTTGAAAGCTACCAATGAAGTAGTCAGAGAAATGAACTACCTTATTTTGTTCCCAGGCACTTTTTGACTGCTGGGTTGACATCACCCGCGACTGGATGCTATATATATATATATATTCTGATATAAGTACTCATAAGAATTTAAATCTGTTTAGTAAGATTCACACCTCTAACAGCTGAAGATAAAACTATTCATTTAAAGCTTTACTGGGACTGGTTCCTCACTCCCTTTTTTCCTTTCTGTCTTGCACATCCTGATGCCAGTTAGCAAGGCCTGGTACACACAGTACTGCAAACTCCCTTGTTCTATATAGTAAATGCAAAGAGAATGGTGGTTCCATTACTGCTGGTACAAATGGGGTAGTTCATGGTATTTGGTCTCTTCATTTTATGATGGCATTTCATATGCAATTAAAACCTTTTCTCCTTTATATGTAGGAACAATAGTCTTTGTGCATGTTATTTTAAAGAGTACAGCTCTACTTGTTTAGGATGGTATGAACTTTATTAGTGACAGAATCTGTAGATAAGAGTTTTTCTAGATGGCTTGTGATGAAATTCTGTAAATATAGTATCACCATGAGGATTTGTTTTATATTAAACCAAGGAAGAAATTTATGTATTTGGATCAGGTCAGAGAATGACAGAATGGGTAAGGTTGGAGGTGACTGCAGTGGTCCATCCAGTCTAATTCTCCTGCTCAGGCAGGCTCATCCTAGAGCACAAGCACAGGATTGTATCCAGCTGTTCTGGAGTATCTCCAGTGAGGGAGACTCTACAACCACCCTGAGCAATCTGTTCCAGTGCTCAGTCACCCAATGATCACCATCCTTGTATTAACATAAAATCAAAAAGAATTACAAAGTCTGAAAACTGCCAAACCCATTGGTGTTTTCAGTCTGTACTATAGAAATTATGCAACAGTTCTATTTATCTTTGAAGATACATTGAACTCTGTAAGAGTTAAATCTCATCTTCCCTGAGCACTGTCACATGTACAAGGTACTGGGACTTCAGCAGCTTCCTTCACACCCCACAGTTTCCTTAGCTCTTTGTGGCAATGAGTCTACAAATCTTCTGCTCATAAGTGTCCTGAATAAATCTTCTTTTTGTCCATAACTGATCCTTTTAAAGGAAATACAAAGCTTATAAACTGTAAAATCTTTCTTAGTTTTAGGAAAATGTTTTAAGACAGTAATTGATATTCCAAAGGAGCATAAGCTTAAGCCTTTATAATTATAGGTTATATAAATTGTTCTAATTTGTTTCTATTGTATAGCACCGATGGCATTTGTTGCCTTTCAATGCAGTGGAAAATAGGTCTACATAGAAAACATAATATGTTTGTCATGTTGGCACAGATTTGAGAATGCATTTAAATTCTTACCTTCTACTGAGTCCCCACTTCTCACTGAAAATCAAACAGCCTGAACAACATTTTATTGAACATCAGCCTTACTGTTGTGCACTGGCACTCTGTGCATGCTCTCACTAAAAAAGATGCTCTTGCATCTTTTGGCTAATTTGAAGTGTCTGGTTTATTTCAGGTATAGCAAATCACAATATTAGTGCTGACAGTTCTCTGGTTCAATTACTCCTAGTCCCAAGCACTCTGCAAAAGCAAAGAATAAAAGTAGAAGACCATCCCACAGAGACTTGGAGACAAGAGACTCAGAACCTACTTGACAAGTGACACATACTCAGTTCTTCAGCACTATTTAGCACCTTTTTGATCTTATGCATCTTAAGATGCAAGTTTTCCTATACTCAGTTTTTTCCTACTCTTAAATTCTCTACCTAATCCCCATGTTCCCTTCCCCTCAGTACTTCTAGGGATTTTTTGACCCTCAACAATAAATTCAGTAACTTCCCAGTTCCCAAAGCCACCTGGATGGTGTTTAAAGACAGAGGGCTTTTGTGCAGATTAGCCTGGAACAATTCTACTCACCTTTCCTTTGATGGACACATTACTTAGGGATTTTATCCTGATGGGTTCAGTTGCCATAAAACTGCACAGCTGAGGGAGCTCAAGAAAGACAAGACCTGAAAGAAAGCTGAAAGACAAGCAGACCAGACCAATGGGTCTGTTCACTGTTGACAGTGTGAAGAACAAAACAACTAAGAGGTGAACAAATGAACAGGTAATAAAAATACCTTCATTTTATTTTCAAGCAATTTGAAACATTTAGGGACTGAAAATCCAGTAGACATGGTAAAAGTTATGCAAAACTATGAATTTCTTTTTCTTCTCTCTTAAATGAAATATAGTCTGCAGTCTCTATAAATCCATGTTCTGTCTCCACCCTGGATACTGCATTCAATTCTGCAGCCTTCCCCCAGTCTCAGTAAAAATAGAACTGGAAGAATATTCAGAAATGGTTGACAAGGACTAAGGGATAGGAATGGTATTTCATAACAGAGAGTTAAAATGCTAGGAAAGTATGAAAAGGGCACTGCTTCTGTTTGTGACAAAGCTGTCTAGATAATAAAAGCAGGCAAAATCTCAAGTCTCTTTGAATTCAGTACAGTTGATTTCCCCAGTGCATTTGCATCTTTTATTTGGTGAATTTGGTGATATATGGAAAAAATATTATCAATTAATTTGTTATTGCAGAACAGGCTTACTGCCTTCCCTGCCTACAGGCCATGGTTTCATAAAAACCTTTAGGCAAAAGGAAGTGATATTGGAGTCTCCTTCCCTGGCAGGGTGGAACTGCTAATTTGAAGGTATCTGCTATCACATCACAATATCAGAATTGTGTAGGTGGCAAGGGACTTCTGCATGTTTTGTAGTCCAACTTTCTCCTCATGGCAGGTCCCATTAAAGCAGGCTGCTTTTAGTCACATTCACTTGAGTTATTTATATATCAAAGGATGGAGTTGCCATAGACTTTCAGGGCAAATTGTTTCAGTATTTGATCCTTAAAAAATATATATAATTGTTTCCTATATTGAATTGCTGTAGGTTGTGCTCATTGCTTCTTGACCACCTCTGGGACAAATGTGGCTGCATCTCTTCTACACCCTTCCATTACAAAGTGCTTCACAGCACAATGATCTCCACTCACCATCTTGTTTAAACCTGGGCAAACCCAGCTCTCATCTTCTTGTATATCATGAACTGCAGCTGCCTGAGCAGTTTGGTAGCCTTGCTTTAGTGTGTCAATGGCTTTCTTAAAATGAGACACAGAGCTCCAGATGTGGTGTCACAAGTGTCAGACGGAGGGGAAGAATCAGTTCCCTCCAAACCTACCAGTGGTCCTCAGCCCAGTTTGCAGCTGGGCACATGAGCTCCAAGAGCACACGGTTGACTCATGCTCAGCTTGTCCACCACAACCCTCAGCTCCTTTTCTACAAAGCTGTTCTCTATCCAGTCGGTTCCCAGCCTGTCCCACTTGGTGGGTTATGCCAACCCAGTTGAAGGGCTTGGCATTTGCCTTTGCTAAACTTCATGAGGTCCCCAAGAGCTCATTTTTCCAGTCTGACTAGGTCTGTCTGAGTAGCAGCCCTGCCTTCCAGTGTATCAGCCACTCCCCCAATTTGGTATCACCCACAAATGTGCTGAGAGGTCACTCTATCCCATCATTCTAGTCATTACATCAGCCATTTCAAGAATCCAAGTTGATGTAACCTATATAAAGAAAGCAAGTCAAATATCCTTCCAGAGATATGCTGGAGACTTCAAATTTTGTTTTAGAAACATGCACACATTGCATTGCCAAGTCTTTTTTTTCTCAAGATGTAAAAATAAGAAGTAGCCCTGGGTTCCACAAGAAGCAGGCCATGAGTCTTTTTCTGGATGCGAATGCCAAATGTAGAACTTGACGTTAGAGAGTGCAAATCTTCTGGAAGGCAGAGATGACTGTCAGAACCCAAGAGCTAAGCAAGCTGGAAGCTATTTATAGAACTTCCCCTGTATCTCCAGTGTGTGCCTCTGCTCAAAGACAGGCAATATATTTCCATGCCATAAAAATGGACAGAACTGCATCAGTAAATACAGGGTGCTCTGAGGACATTCTTGCAATCTCGTTACTTGCCTGGGTGGTTATGCTATAGGCTGGTAGAGTTTTAAAGTTGGATTTTGTTGTGTATGCTAGAACTGGGTTTGAGGTAATACATGTACATTACAAAATACTATAAAATGGCTTAGCAGAATGTTTTCTAATCTTCCACATGGAGCTTGTGTCTCCAAACTTGGCTTTATACCTCTTGTACACTTCGGGACAACATCTCTGAACAACATGAGCTGAAGAAAACATTGGTAAACAGGAAGCATGGGTTGTGAAAAGGAACTAAGAGAAGATGGAAGGACATGAAAGAGAGGAAACCCAGCCAAAATTCCAAAAATGGGAACAAAGGCACTGAATGTTTCCAAACAAGTACTCAGATAATTAGGGCTGTTTGGTTTGGTATTTTTACTAAGACAACGATGATAAAGAAGTTGTGTGCTACATGGACATTCAGTATCTGAAGGAACATAGGCTTGTAAAGGATAAATTCCAGGCAGAACCTGTGTCCCAATCCAATGTTTAAGATGTGGGATAACTCAGAGACATTTACCAAGTATAGCAACAAGTAAACACAGTCATTTGACTTAACTGCTGGGAAGCAACTCTTCCATTCTAATTGTTCTGATACCCTCACAGTAAGGCATGTGCTTCTTTCCTTCTTTTCCTCCAGGACACAGTGCCACAAAAGAACCCAGTCTGGGGCTTAACCTGGGATACAAAACGTCAAATTCCTTCTTCCCAGCTCTGCTACAGCCATCATAAAACACCTTAAGCAAATCATCCTGCCTCCATGCCCACCTCTAACAATGGGAAAATAATTTCTTTCACCATTCTTTATTAGTTCATTAATTCAGTGAGGCAACAAGTATGTCCTGTTTCTTAAATGCCACATGCTTAATGCTGTAGGCATTTTTTAGGACTTTGCTTAGACACCTCCAGACCCTAGTACTTCTGTACTCATAAGCAACACTGCATTGGTTCACAACAACCAAATGCAGAATATATATAAATATGACCAAGGTAGGTGCTATGCTTTTTCATTTCTCAGGAAAAATAACTGTTCTTATTAAATAAAAAAAAATTAATGGAACTGTTACTACTACAAAAATACAGCTTTTCAGCTATTAAGTCAGCAGTAAATCTACTGTTACACTTCTCTTAAGATCACTACCTCCACCTGATCACAAGGTAGTGGATTACTTGCACTTACATTCACTATATTTTAGAACATTCTAGCACTTTCCATAAACATTTTAGCATTTTGGGTTATTATACTCTGTTGTTTTCCTGCATGTACATAATCCTGAACCCTGAGAAATGAGACTTTTAGAACTCATTTAACAAGTTTGCCAATAACAGTGTTATGCTGTGAGAGTGTTCCTCAGTACAGCCATATCTCAATTATATTAATCTGTTTCTCAGATTTAAAAACAATTAAAGCAATCATAAGGCACATGCAGCCTTGTTTGAGAAAGTGTATCTGAAAAAACAAATGCTTCTCCCTACCCCTGCACAGCTCCAGTTGACAGAAAGAATTCATCAGCAAGAGGGAAAATGCTATTTGTCACAAATGACTTAAGCCGGTTTCCAAGTGCTTCAAATAGAAGAAAAGAAACACTACAAAAAGAAATATGACAGGTCTACATTGCCACATAAGTTTTTAATTAAGAAATTTAAAGAGAACCAAATCTAAAAAATAATTTTAAAAAAATATGACTATCATTGTAATCCATATGAACTTCCAGTCTGTTACTGGTGTATTTTCTTAGCCATATGCCTGGCTAATGCCTGACTAACTGGACAATCTAGCTCAACCTCAATAAAAGTATTTCCTTCTATCAGATTTCCTCCCCTCTCACCAATTTCACTGGATGTTCTCCTTTGAACTTTTACTACACTCATAGGAATCAGAACTCATGACTTGCATTCCTTACTTCACCACTATACACAGTTTCTGTCCTTACACATCTTTGTGTACTTTCTAATGGAAGCAGCTGTAGTCTGAGCATTTCAGCCTCATTTGATTTTTTAGCAGTTATAAGGTTACTTTCCTTTCTTCAGAGAAAAACGCATCAGTCGCACTAACACATTGCATCAGTCAGCATCCTGAAGAACAACACGAAATGTAATTCATCTTGCTCCCTTGGATACTGTTTTCAGTGTCATATGCACTGGTATGCTGAATGGGACAGTGTTCAGCTGGGAGTTTCATTAAGCAGCTCTCGGACACCATTAAAGTGCTCTAATAGGTGTGACTTATTGACCGGAAGAGTGGGTAAACAAATGAGCTATAAGTGACAGTAGGAGACCAGAGTAACAGTAATTAGCGATGTGACTCCATGAGTAACAGGAAAATTGCCCTGACCCAGTTGATGGCAATAGCAACGAAATCTTAAATTTTTTTTTTTTTTTTTAAATTCCCAATAGATGGGTTTTCTGCCCACACTTATAAGGGTGGTGAGCAGCCTTTCTGGTTGCCACACAACCCACTTCACTCGTATTCCGCTCCAGCTGTGTTGGGACACAGTGGCAGTTGTGCTCCCCACGTTGGTCAGAGCCAGGCACAGGGGTGGAAGGAGAAGGGCGGCCTGGCAGCACTGTCCCAGCACACCACACCTTGCTACAGATCTGCCAGGCTTTGGGGCTTCACAGGAACTCTCCAGCAACCTCCCCCTCTCTGCAGAACACCAGCACCAGGGTGGGAAGCCTGCGTATTTCTGCTCTGTGGAGTTCACACTGGCACCCTCTGCCTTGCCAAGTGCCATGCACAGTCCTGGCTGAGCTGGCACACCTGGCCTGGTGTTCTGTTCTGCACGTGGTGGCACAAGGGCCTACCAGGTGTACAATGGCACATCAGTATCAGTATCTGCCTCTGATCGATGTTCCACATTGATCCCGTGCTACCCTCACTTCTGTGCCAACACAAACATTTCAGAGAGCCTGGATTAATGAGAGCACAACAAAAACAAATCTGATCTGTCTGTGCATGCTTTTTGTCTCTTGGAATCACATCACATGATTTTCTACCTCTCCTGAATAAAGAGGAATGTTATATCACAGAAATCAGGGCATTTTAATGCAAAAATAGAATTATTCCTCAGTATGTGCACAAAGAAACAATTTTATTTCTTTGATGAAAATACCATTCACAAAACCCCTCCACCAAACTACCAGCTGCTCTCCAACAGTAAGACGACATGACCAAGAAAAAGCTCTTGGTAAGTTCCATAAATAAAACTAGTTTTATTTCCCTTTCCATATCCTAGCAGTGTAGGCTTCAATGGGATCCTATGGGGGTAATATCCTGGAATATAATAATGCCAAAAAACCAAAACTATGAACACCACAAGACAAAACACATGCAAACAAAACCAATACTCTAAATTTCAAGGTTCCTGATTGCTTGAACAACTGACAGGAAATACACTGGTTTCACTGCAATAATAAAAGTTCTGAAGAAATACTTGGAAAGTATGAGCACAGAAAAAAATAACATAAAAACAAGTGGTATTGTCTGTGCATTGAGAGAGCAATGAAACTGTAATAAGACACCTGGTTGTATGTTTGTATTGTATTGTATGTACAAAATAATATAAGAGTTGGAATGGAAAAATATGAAAATGTAACAATGTACAAAAAAATTACTCACTTTGAGAGTCTATTTTGTTTGAGGTACAATTAAAAAGTTTTTTATCAAGCTACAAATATCCGTAACTGGTTTAGGAGTTGGTTGTCCTTTAGTCATCCAAGGAAAGGAGCAATCAGCAGATGAAGTCTGGCTGATGCAGACTCCAGATAGATCACGTCTTCAGCACTGGTTATAATTAACCACTAGACCAACTTACAACACAGTTCCTGCTTTCCTCTTCAGATCTAGATTAAATTACCTAGGAACTGCTGTAATTCAAAAAGAAAATATAGCTACCAGAGCAGGAAGGTGTGGAGGAGCGGAGAGGCGGCCCCCATCACCGACCTGCGGGGTGTGACCCCTGTGCCCGCAGCGCGCTCCGCTGCCCGAGTGACAGCTCCCAGCTCTCGCCGGCTCTTCCAGCGGCAGCTCCTCCCTTCTGCCCAGATGGACAGCACAGCTTGGACTTGGGCTCCGGCTGCGGGGGACCCGGCTCGGGGCAGAAAGCAGCCTTTTATAGCCGGCACGCCGGCGCTGCGGCTCACACCTACACGCTCCGCTGCCGAGCACAGCGCCGCTGCCGGGACCCGCACCCCCGCCCGCCGCTGCCCATGGCGCCGCTGCCCCCGCTGCTGCTGCTGCTGCTGCTGCCGGCGGCCGGTGAGTAGAGCAGAGCCCCGGGCCGGGGCTCGGCATCCACACGGTCCTTCCCGGCAGGGAAGCGGCCCCGTCCAGCGGCGCCTCCGCGGGCTCTGCTGGACGCGCTCCCTTGCCCGGATGGGGCTTGGCCGCGTCGGGGGGCAGGTGGGAAAAGGGGTAGAGAAAGGAGTGTTAGGAGAAACGCTCACGGGAAGTGCCTGCCTTCCCACGCCGGAGAGCAGTCCCTGTGACAGGCGGCCGGCGCTCGGGCACAGCTGGGTGGGACTCGCCCACGGGAACCCCCGATGTGCCGCTGCCGGCGGCGGCTGGAGCTGCCGCGGTGCTCAGACCGCACCTGCACGCGGGAGCGGGGCTGGAGGGGCGCACCTTGCCTCTGTAAAGTTTATCGCTAATGAACTCTGCTAACAATGTTCCATGTTTCAAATGAGTTTGCAGCTTGCACGTGCTGTAACAATCTTTCTATAAAGCCAGTAGCTTTACCCCCACTCTTCTCTGGGTATTGGAGCGAGCTGTCGCAGAGCACTTGAGTTACTAAGCAGTTCAGAAGCAGGATTTGCTAGAACTGAGATTGCCTACAAAACCCTAACTGGGTTATTCTGAAATATGATTCAGTCTTCATGAATGAGTTATGATGTGAGAATGTAATTAAAGGACCCCTGCCTCACACCTTCACACAGCCAATTACTCACTTTACAAATATTTAATTATTTTTTTTGTCTCCTACATCCTATTTATTAATCAGTGTTAAAGACCTGTTGTAACAATTCACAGTTCATTTCCTCCTAGGTTTTCTGAGGTATTCATCAGCACAGTATCAGATTGTACTAATTTCTATGAAATTATATTATTGTCCCTCTTTTTCAGAGAAGTAGGTGGGCTGACACAAAAAAGCATCCTCTAATTTTAGGTTCCCATGGTGACATGGTAGAACCCAATTTTACCTACAACTGCATAAAATTATGTGGAACTTCAACTGCTCAAAGCCTGGTTCTTACTGAGTGCTCTGGCAGCCTGGTACTCCAACCCCAGGATATTCAGCAGCCTGGGAGCCAACTATTTGTAAACATTAATAGGCATTGTTTTAAAGTGATTGAATTAACTTCATACTGAACCTTTGTGACAGCTGCAAGGATAAAATCCTATCTTCCAGAATAGCAATCAGCTGTCTTAAGCAAAAGATTCTCTTGCACTTTTTTTTTAATACATTCCTACACAACTTGCAAATTCACCACTCCAAATCTTGCAAATAGCAGGATTCTAAAGAAAAGAGCCTCAATTCATTCCTAGAACAGATTCTGGGCACAGAATGGAGCAGGGTCTGGGGGAAGGCAGTTGTGTGATTAAAGCCCATAAGGTAAGGTGCTTGCATAATGGGGCCAACTTAGGGCCCCACCAAGCTCCCTGCCCCAATTCTACTTCCTGACCTCAGATTGCCCCTATGATTCCTTCTGCATTTTGATCATCCTCCAGACTTCATCCTTTGCATGGCCCAAACCTCAGCAAGAACATTAAGGAAAGCAATGAAATCACTGCTTCTGCCAGCTTGGAGTGCTCATTACAGAGCCTGGCTGCGCTCCTGTAGCTCTGAGTCAGGCACCTCAGTCACCCATCCGTGGGCAGTGAGGAGCATGGGAAATGCAATTTACCTCTTTCCCAATTGGTCCAAAGTATCAAAACAGGCAAATTTAACCTTTCCAAAAATTTACATGTGACCAGAGTTTGTGGAGATAGCACGTAAGTTGTCTGGGCAATAAAATGAGGTGGAAAAGGCCATTCCTGATGGCTTATGAAACAAGAGGTAAAAATCTAAGAAAAAACTGAGGTTTCTCTAAGGCATACAGTTCTTTTTTGCAAGATCTTGGAAATGCATCAGAAAGTCTGCTTATTTCCAAGTTTCAGTTCTGAACTACTGGAGCACTATGACTGCATAGAGATACCCCTATAGGAATTTTTACACATATTTAACATAAAAAAAAATGTTTCTATACCCTCAGTCTTTGAAAGAATGGCTTAAAAATTCTTTTAAACCAAAAAACAGCATATACTGTATTAGATGCTAATAATGTCGTTAGGTATCATAATTATGCAAAGTTGTAATCTCAATAAAATGTGACTATGTATCTGGAAAAATAATCATCTTTGCATTAAGCCCATAGAAAAGAGCAAAACATTATAGGAAATATGACCTTTCATAAAAAAATAAAATTATTTAAATTTTTTTTCTCCTCTTTGTATATGGAAATTTAAGGGAGTGGATTTTTAAAATACCTTATAAAGCAATGAAATGAAAATAAATCCAGTCTGGCTCACTCCCTTTTTCTCCACCTTCAAGGTTGTGTTTGACACAGCTGCACACAATCTGCATGACAAAACCCAAAAAACAGACTGGACATCCAGGGACAACACTGCTCTTTCAGGAATGCATAATTAAACCTCTCACTCACAAAGTCTTCATAAAAACAAAACCACAGAGAAGATTTCAAAAACTTAATCATAAAATATTTGGAAATACACAGAACAGCAATTCACTCTCTAACTGTATTCCACAACATTTCTGATAAAACACTTTGAGGATTTTGTTATACAGCAAACACACCAATGTTACCATCATCAACAACATAATGATAACTCTGATTGTTTCCATAGTTCTGTGCATTCTCAGATGGTATTTCATTGCTTTTATTAACTCAGCTCATAAAGCTGTTGTGACAGAGTATCATACTCAGAGTATCTATGCCATGCTGCTTTGTAACTGCATGTCCTGATGTCTGTAATGTATGTAAGATGCTGCAAGACAAATACATTACCAAAGGCCAAAAAGGTTATGTCCTTTTCTTTAAGAGGCATGGCATATTACACTTGAGCTTCTCAGGTACTAGACAGTTCATCACTTCTCCTTGTCATGGATTTAAACCAAGGGACAGGGAATTGTCCCAAGTTAGCAAACAATTCTCTGATGAAACCAGGAATATGACTTGGAAATTCTTATTTTCTTCTTCCTGACTTGTATCTCTCCTACACCACCCTTCCCCAGTTGCCAGGAACTGAGACACAATGTAAAAAATCTTCACTTTTTTTTCAGAATCCCCAGGGTCATGCAGATTTGCCATTAACCGTGGTTCTTCCACACCTTACTGGCTGTCTACAAGAGTACCCATTAGTAAACATTGAAGAGCATAACCAGTTGTCACTTGTAATGCTGCAGCCTTATTGCAGGGTTTTCAGCTCAGAATTTACTGAACTTGTACTGACAATGAAGATAACACTTTCAATGCTATCATAAAACAAATCTGTTTATAACCAAATGGATGTTTCTGCTACCCAGAACCAAAATTTCACACTAAACATACAGGTAATGTTCTGGAACATGCACAACAGATACTGTTCACTATCTTAGCAAGGGAGTATAGTGTCAACTCAGCAGTGTTGAAATGAAACTGCTATTGACTACACAACAAGGAAGCTTTTCTTAATTCCTCAGGATATGATTGCTTTTAATCAATGACCAAAGCTGCATGTGCAAGTTTAAACACTGTTGTTTCAACACTTCTGCCCCTAGATCACATGCCCAAAGAGCAGGAGGGACAAGATCTGGGGGTAGTCACCAGTCAGGAAAGTATTAAATGCTGCCTCAGGATCCTTCCTGAAGTGGTTTTTTACCACTCTCACACACAAACCAAATTAATTTCTTACTGAGGTGATTTCATGAGGTGTTTAAATTCCATTGTTTCATGACACTACAAGTGCCAGAGGTCACCAGCATCCCACACATTTTCAAGTTACTTAACTGTGCTGGGACCGGTATTTTTTCTGTCAGATTTTCCATTAACTGATTATAGTTAATCATATAATCTATTATGATATAACCTATTACAAAAGATTCGTCTATTATGCTATCATAATAGATTATGATTATGCAGATTACATAAAAACTGCATAATCATAGTTATTTTATAGGAAAGTAACTATCAAAGTTACTTCAACAATGAAGTTATTTTTTTCTGCTGTTTGTCTCCATCACAGGTATTATCAGTTATTAAATCTTAATGTCTTTTGCAATCTGTAACCAGTACTGGAGCTCATACCAAAATAAATAAATTAGTTTATTTAATAAGAAATGCTAATCAGAAGCTCTCTAAAACAATTTTTTTTGTAGTCATTCAGCTTCTTAAAATTTGCTGTGACTAGATTGGAGCCTGCACTTCAAGCAGAGGTTGCCCATTACCATTGGGGTCTTCAGTGTGTTAGTTCAACCTCTCAGGATGACATGAAGCCCTAAAAATGTCACCCAGTGTCTCAACAGTTTTCTGCTGCTTGGGACCTCTTGCTTTAGCACTGATATGAGATGGTTAAAATATAGTTCCTAAAGTAGGTTCTGTTCTGGAGAAATAATAGTGAGAATCACTTCAACAACAACCCCAAACAAAAGAAAACAGGAAAATAACCAAACCCCACCTTTCTAATTTCCCTGGAAAAGACTCCAAGCAGCCACCCATTTCCCTGCCTTACATCCACCACACCATCCCTACCAGTTATTTGGCTGCTTTCTCTAAAAATGAGGAAAACCAAAACCCTATCATAAAGGACCTATCTGTTCCAATGTAAAGCACTACATTCTACAAAATAACATGGGCAAAATTGCACATTGTGTTAAAGAGAAAACACTGCAGCCCCGGGGTAGCTAATCTTAGCAATTGGGTGGGCCTGGGCCACAGAACACATGCTGGCCCTCACCAGCTGCAAGACTGGAAATGACTGGTCTGCCACTGTCACTGCCTCCATGGGAGGAAACCACTGCAGCTGTTCTCAGTGCTCAGTATTCTGCTCACTGTGGACTGGGGACAGAGGGACTGGGTCAAAAGTGTCAAAATTACAACTGGATTATTTTCAAGTACTGTCATTTACTATCAACGCTTTAAAAAAAAACCCCAAACAATCCCAACTGTTTTATATTTGCATGCTGGATTCAATTTGTGTTTTTCTTCCACAGTTTATAAAGGTGCTTCTGGGGAAGGCCGTCCGAGAAGCCGCAGAGGAATCCTGGAACTGGCCGGAGCCATCAGGTGCACCACAGGGCGCTCTCCCTTCGCCTACCTCCGCTATGGGTGCTACTGTGGCCTGGGAGGAAAAGGATGGCCCAAGGACAGAGTAGACTGGTGAGAGGAACTATTTATCTGACTAATTCAGTGCTGAATGCATATGACAAATAAAAGGACTGAAATATAAATTAGGCCTATTTGAGAGAGGGGACAGTGTTTAAACGCACCTCATCTTGCTAAGAAACTCTGAAGCAGTGAAATGATGTTTCTGTAGATCTTGCCTTTAGTTCCAATTCTCATTGCATTAGTACAGGATTCACAGTACAGATGAGTTTCTTTGCTGTTTGGCAAAGAGCTAAATAACTAAAGTCTTGTTGGAAAAGCTTTAAAGTTCAAACATGGAAGCTATCTAAAAGAAAAATTAAGAAACAAAGGCAATAAAGAAAACTTTTGATTTTACTATCTTCCATGTTATT
The DNA here is from genome assembly GCA_013400275.1 of Rhadina sibilatrix. Lineage (NCBI taxonomy): Eukaryota > Metazoa > Chordata > Aves > Passeriformes > Phylloscopidae > Rhadina > Rhadina sibilatrix. Next base: position 80,563 of record VWYO01012536.1, on the reverse strand, counting down.
AGTATTCAAAATAACACATAAGAATTATGGAAAATTCAACCTGCTGAAAAATAATTCTAAAACCCAAACCTTTCCACTTAGTACTAAGTCTCAGCATACTATCATCAATGCAATTCACATTTGAACATTACCTGACACGCTTTAAGTCTGGGTTTTGTTCTGGTTTTGTTATTCTTGTGTGGTTTGATTTTTTCAAAATTTCTGTGCATGAAATGGAGTTACTGAGCTGTGGTGTTCAACTGTTATGTACCACAGGATCTTTACACAGTGATTTGTGGAGAATGACCAAGTAATTACTTAACAGGCACAGGAAAAACAGTAATTGCAAAGTGAGAGCCCACAGCATTAATTTTTCCTGTTGCAGACACAAATTCCTCAGGCAACTTAAACACCATCTACCTACTGTAATGTGATGGTTTTAGTCTACCAGGAGGAAACTGTATGAATGAATGCTTTGTGGATACACCCAGTTCTTCCAGCAAGTCAAAAAGAAAGGGTGTAATTAGTTTGCAGCAAAAACTTAAAAGCTGCCTAATTTCAGGTCCTTGCTACCTCCTCTACCTGATTTTCTGGGCTTGCAATGACTCCACACCAAAGACAGTACAGCAGCATATTTTAATGCCTTTTTTAAGCATTAAAATGTCACTAATTCTTACTGTTCAGTTTCACAACGTCATAGCCTATAAATTCTTTGTGCTAATTATGACAAAAACAATTTTGAAACAATAATTTTGAGCAACTTTCTAAATTTTCTAACGATAATCAGCTAACAGTTCATTTTGTGGAAGGAGCTAGAAGAAAAGCATACTCACATATAACTGAGAATGCTCTGAAGATTCAGTTAGCTCAAGGTATATAAGACATTTTTCTCATCACTTATTACATGCAAACATAGCATTTTCCAGGTGATCTGGAAACAATAAACAATTACCCTGGTTTGGTAATTACTTAACAGGCATTTGTATACTCACTAATGCTGACTGTTTTATTATTTCACTAGTGAAGCAACCCTGATAAACACTGATAAACCCCACCCAGACTGTGTGGCCATAAATCACCATTTCTGTTCCTCTCAGGTGCTGCTTTCATCACGACTGCTGCTATGGGAGGGCAGAACAAGCAGGTTGTCAGCCAAAGACTGAAAGCTACCACTGGGAATGCAAAGACAATTCTGCTGTGTGTGGTGAGTGTGGTGAGCACTTGGGAGCTTTGGTGTTGGGCTTGGGTTGTTTTGTTATTTTCCTATGGTTGTTTCTTTCTTCTACTAATTATCTCATTAGAAAGGTATTTTCTTAATGAACTGTAAAACTCTTAGTTTACCATCCTTCCTTTTGTGACTTTTTTTTTTTTGCCAGGATACACTGTGCCTTCAGAAAGCACAGCTAAAGCAATCAACTGAATGCAGTTTCTTCTTCTTAATCCTCCCCTACTGACTGACATAAGCAAACAAAACTGTGATGCAGAAGCATCTATTACCTTTTCAGAAAACACAACCACAACCATCCTCCTTTTACTCAGCATTTACATTTGCTGAGGAACCCATGTTATGCTACTCCCTGCAAGTCACCAGCTGGAGAGCAACTACAAACAGGAGACAAGAAAATTTTAACAGTTTAAAAAGGATCTTTTCTCTACTTAGCAGAAAATATTTCCCTCTATTTGAAAGTTTAGAATGGACAAGGTTTTGGCATATTTATCCCTGATCAGTTGCCCTGATGGATGCAATTTATGAATGAAATAATAATTACAGTTTACAGTTTCAAACAATGAGGTAACAAAATATTTGATGAGTATCTTTATTTCTGGAAGTTAAATTAACAAATATTGATTTGAAAATATTAACATAATGTAAGTGTACAAACTGCAACCACATCCTGATAAATTTTGCTTGTTCCAAAATATACTTGCCATGCTGAGCTAAGGGAAAGATAAAGAGATCACCAAGAAAGAAGAACTCCAAAAAATGGTTAAGGGGAAAAAGCAGCTTTTCTTTTACATTATTTGTTCACAACTCCCAAAGTTTTAGCAAATGCTTTCCAATGTACTCAAAGACTCATTGAAACTGTAGTTTCTCACAAGCCCCAAATATTTACAGGGTTTTTTTCTTGTTGTTGTCACGTTCATGTATTGGTTTTTTGTTTGTGTGTTTTGTCTTTCAAGTCAGATGCTCAGCCAGTTACTTTGCATATAATTTTATGCTTTTACCTAGAATGCAACTGAGCTTGAGAAATGGTTATTATTTGCACTACAGAAACACAAAACCCCTTACATAAACTTGTTTAAAACAAGTCTGACCTTCTGACCACCATGGTTTCAAGGCAACAGTTGGCCATTCACAGAAAACACAAAACCCTGTCATTTCATAACTCAATTTACAATTTGCCTTACCTGAAAACAAATGAAAGTTTGGATATCACTTCCTTTCCTCCTTCACATTCAACTTTCACTTTGCCCAAGTGTCTACCTCATTCAGAATCTCTACTTGCTCATTTCTTCCCCTGCATGTACAATGTGTCTTCTCTCTCAATTAATTAACTGAGAATCAAACTAATTAGTCACATTACAGCTCACCCTTATTTATTTGGCTGTAAAGATACTGCTGCTGACCATATTCAAAATACTGGCCAAGATAGCAGGCACGGTGTCAGGAAACCAAGGCCCTGGTGTAGCATGGAGAAGATAAAGTCTGGAGCAATACCAGAAGAACAGAAGAAGGAATAGTTCTCAGTTACCACATTTTGGTTTTTCATCCTATCCTGTTGTTCATGCTACCTGTGCTATTTGAGTAGCTCTTAGGGCAGGCAGCTAGTTGCAGCATAAACACATGTACATTAAGAACACTTGCATTTCATGGCAGAATTTGAGTTCATTCACAAAACTGAACACTTGTTCTGCTCCTGGACAAATCTCAAGCAGAGATTTGGCGAAGCTTTTCAAATGGTAAACACTCAGACAAAATGTAGTCAAGGATTCTTCAGTTTGCAGACAGTTACAGAGAGAAAAAAAACCATACACTTCTGGGTTGGCTCACTGAACCCAAAATACATTGCTGTAGAAGAAAATGTTCATGCCAAGAAGAAACACTCATGCCAAGAAATCTGTTAAGTTACAACACTACAATTATAAAACAAACATGACAAGACATGGATTTTATCACTCAAACACACTTTACCTAACTTCTTACTGAATGCTTTAATAAAAAAGGTGAGCAGTTTAGGCTGGGCATGGAACACCTCTGCATGCCTTGTATATATCCCATGTATTATTTTCAATGCTATATCCTACAGCAGATTAGAAAGGGTATGTGAATGGAGTATCTTCCCAAAGTCAAGTTTCAATAGAGCAAGAGGGAAGGCAAGGAGGGTCTCATCCCACTTTCCAAAGAGGGATCAGTTACCAGAGTTCCTTTATTTAAAAACTGGAAGAAGAGTATTTAAATCTTTATCTGTCTGTTGTATTTTCACCTGCCAAGATGGGTGATTACTGACAGGTTCTCAGTCTTACCAAAGCTCAGTACAGCTCCTATTGCACTGGAAATGCAAGACATTTATATGGCAAATATGGAACGTGAGGGAGCAATTCTTGGTATTCAATTTGGGATTTTTAATTTCTTCAGACTAATATCAAACTTACTGTGTTTTCTTTCAGACTCACTAGAAGATAAATGTCAAAAAATGGCATGTGAATGTGACCGTGAAGCTGCCAAATGTTTTTCTAAAGCTCCCTACCATAGAAAATACCTTTTGTGGCCAGACTTTCTGTGTGGTGACATTCAGCCTCTGTGTAGGTATTAGATACATGACTCTTGTATATATTTAAATCTGAGATGACTTTTTTTTTTTTGGCCACAGTAATGAAAACAAATAATTTTCCCCTTTCCTGATACTCCTTCATTCCACCTCAGCCTCTCCACCCCAAAATGGCCACAGTAAACATTTTTCCTCTTATTTCCCTTCTCCCATGCACTTGACTAAATAGAAATCTGAGTTTATCACTTTAAGGAGTAACTGATGACGTTAATTTTTGTTTATATTCAGATTCACAGATTTTTCAGATTGATAATATCATTCACTGTGAACTTTTTATCCCCCCTTCACTGGCTGTAAGATACAAATCAAACTTCTCCACTAACAAATTTTAGCATTTGTTAACTTTGAACTGACTGGAAAAAGTGCACAAAGTTACAGTGTCAGCACAAAGAGCCCTCTCATCTACATTAAACACTTATTACAAAGCCTAATTTAAGTGTTGAATTTCATTCACCTGGAGTAATCCTACCTGCATTGAAGAAGGCCTAATATAATAATTTTTTTCTAGCATTTACTTTTTAAATAGAGTTTTCTAAAGAGCTGCTTATTTGATATGGCTCAAACTTCTTACTCTATGCACACCCTGAATTTCCTGTAAGCACAGGGAGGAATTCTACCCTTAGAACTTTAGAGTCAGATTTAAAAATGCAAATGCAAACCATCACCAAAAGAGAAACATGAAAAAATGCAGAAGTCGTTGGGACCAACTGGCTTTCCCACAAGTGTTTGATCCTGCACAGCAAGAGTTTATGAAGTTCAGAAGTGTATACACCTCATCAGGATATAAAGCTGGTTTTAGCTAGGGTCACTTCATGGATATTTTTAACCCTTTGGGAAGGGAAATCAGTACCCTGAACTACTTGAATAATACACTTTTTTGTAACTGCTGATTTTAACAGTTATAGAGCCACAAGTGTTTTATGTCTACTTTCACCCACCTCAATTTACTCAAAGATGCAAGACTAAAGAACAGGTTTGCACAAGTCAAAGCTAATGACATGTACTTCAATATACAAAAGAAAAAAAAAATCAAAACCCAAACAAAATAACCCACCTCTATAGGAATAATGAAGATTTCAAGAGAGCTCTTTAATTGTGAAAAATATTCATAGGCATATTTAGTTCACATTACTGACACAAATGAAATAAACAAAACAACAAAAAAAATGCAAAATGCAATGGGGCAAAGTTCTCAAAAAAAAAAAATCTTACCTTTTGATTCAGTCAAAGGAACATACATTAACAAATGTTAATCCTGCTTACACAAAATAACTTTCCAGTCAATATTTGTTCACAGACATAGATACACATCATATTGCCATAAGTAATTACAGTCTCAGGTCACTTTTCCAAAATAATCCTTTTTAAAAGATAACCCTGAATTTAAGAATTAGCAACAGAATTCAAGAAGAGAGAACGAAAGGAGCTATTGATAAAGTCTAACTGAGCTGATTAAAAAAAAAAAATTCATGGTAATTACCACATTTAACAAGACACAAAAGAATTCAAATAGTCCTTGCCTTCAACTGCAGAAATTTTGGAAAAAACTCTACTGTGAGACTGTTTATAGGGCAGTCACAATGCTACATGTAAAGAAGATAAATAAAGTTCTTTCAACATCAACCCTATCCAGGAAGGGCATTCCTTTGGCAAACTGAAGTTGAGGAACACATTGCTGATATGAAATGCTAAGTTTAAAAAGAAAGAAATCACTGTAGTGGGGCAGAAGACACTGATTTTAAGGCAGGCTTGAAAATACACAGAATGCTCAGGACAGAATAAAGAAATTGATCTGATAAAAAGAGGGTGAGATGACTGTATGAGTTTAACATAGCTGTACAGGAATGTGCTTTTTTTTTTTTTTTTCCCCAACAGAAAATTCCTTTTTCCTTCATTCCTCCAATTTGGAATCAGCTGGTTTAAGAGTAACTTACCTTAAAGCTTTTTCGTATGTTTAAATTAACATAATCCACCATTTTCACTGCCACACACATAAAGAAGAAAAGCAAAGTTTATTCAAAATGTCCCTTTTTAGAAGCTAAACAGCTCAAGAGTTCCAATGCCAATCACTGCACTTGTGTCTCCAGACGCCTTATCTCTGTAACCACAAGATCAATGTTTATAACTGGGTTAAAATACAAGGCCCAGTAAAACAAACAATTGCAAACAAACTGAGGAATAAAAGGCCAAAAAATGGCAACAAAAAGTCCCTGGGTTGAGACTTTCCAGAAATGGCTCCACATTCTGTGAGGAATAGTCCTGTGAAAAAGGAAAGGGAAAAGCTTAGAGGAACTTTCTGGTTTGTTTTGACCCAGCTCAAAGAAAAGCTAATAGGTGCTACAGCTTTAAATTACTTAGCCCTTAGTCGGGTACCTGTAAAAAACACCATTTTGCACTCCAGGAAAAGCTTGCCTAAAGCCCAGTAGTACCAGATTTGAAGAGGAAGCACTAAGCCAGTGCACTTAGACCCTGAAGCCCAGTTTTTTCCAGCGCCACATCCGAGTTGTGTGCTCTGCCCCGGTTGTTCCTGTGCTGTTCTGGGCACGTTCTGCCCTCTATCGGCTGGCAAAGGGAAAAGCCACTGCCCACCTAAAGAATTTCTCCCATACCATTTCCCAAGATCACACCACCAATCAATGTTAATATGCTTGATTAAGACTGAGGTAGTAACAGAAAACAGAGATCCTGATAAATTATCAGAAGTAGTAGCAGTATAACTAAACTTATTTATGATTCCGAGGACTTATCCTGTAATAACTACACTGTATCATGACTACATGATGATGTATTTAGTTCTCAGCAGACAGCTAACACCAGTATCTCCCAGTGAACATGCTTGTTACTGTTTCCACATTTGCTATATCTGATAAGTAAAACCAACACTAAGAAACCCTTGGAAGCATGCACAGGAATAAAAGCATTCAAGAGCAAGCAAGCATTCAGTAGCATATGTGGGAATGCAGATTCACATGTTGTTACTGATCTCAGAGTTTGGGTTAGACACTCATTTCAGTGAGCAACTGTGAAATTGTAAGGCCCTCTTCCACAAGCTTAATAAGACTTACTTCAATTCTCTTCTTGACCAGAGCCTCCAAAAGGAGAATAATTCCAGAACAGAGAGCAACATGGCATTTACAATTATAAATCTTGATGTCCAGTAGTGCACATCTAGCCAATCCCAAGCAAATTCAGCTATCAGCTGGTATGGCAAAAATAAATACTTTACACTGAATTCTCTCCATTGCCTCCAAGAAGGATCTTTAAGGTCCTGTAAATTAGGATAAAAAAATTTAATCAATTTTCTATTAAACTGATATAATTCTGGTTTATTTCCACTAGTCTTTTGTCAAAAAGCTGGGGGTTTTATACACTGAAAGCAGTAATTTATTATACTTGCTAGTAGGTAGTACTGCAATGCAGTAATTTCCATTAGATTAGAACATCACTTTCTGTAGTCACGTGAACTTCAGAAGAATCAGTTTCACACATTTAAAGACTTAAAATCAATCCTATTAAAGGTGATGATTGCAATCTTATAACTAAAGCAAGCAGCATATTTAATGTTTTGAATACTTACAAGCAGTTTTGGGACAGTATCTTCATACTTGTCCTCTTGCATAGGACAAATTGTGTGGATGAAAGGTAGGAAAGCTTCTGCATAATCAAACAAATATAGGTATAACATACTGAGTCTTGGAGAACTCTTCAGTGCATACAGAAGAAAGAGTGATTTTCCTGGGTTTACAGCCTAAAAGGTATCAAATTATCAAGTTTCAATCAGTGAAAAAATAAAATGAAAGGGATATGTCAGTTCTTAGATTTTCTGATAATCATTTTTCAAAGGGTTGTTTTTCAAATACAGCAGTTCATTAAACTGAGCAGTTTTTACACAGGTAATTCCACTGCTTTAACACTCCTCCTGGCTTTAAGAGAATCTTCTTTTAAATGTATTACTTTAAAAATAATTAATATGCATGACATGACACACTTTATATAAAATTTACCTTATATTCCCAAAGATTCTGTGGTGGTTTAACACCTAAAGTTTTCACACACTCCAGTTCTGCCATAATAGCTCTCCTATGGTTACTGTTCTCTACACTGTAAGGCTCTTTGGTGAAATCCTCTTCAGTCAGTGTTAGAAGGAGTCTACAGAAGCAGAAGAATTAAGAGGGTAAACAGTGCCTATTCACCAAAAAAGATGACTAACAAATACACAACTGCATACTGGAACAATAAGCTACTGATACAAGTTAGCACCCTTTGGGTTAAAGAATTATAGAACACTTTGGGTTGGGAGGGACTTTAAAAGATCATCATTACATTGCATATCAAGTGTTCTACGCCAACTGCATCTCAGAGCCTGGGTTTTAAATTTCCTTCTTTTCCAGCTTCCTCTTGCCTGCTTTCAGCATGGCTCTTGAGTGGAATACCTATGCATATAACACATGCATATTTCCACAAGAAAGCAAAGGTGGAAGGAGTGGATAATACATCAGCAGAATTTTACTCTCGGTATCATTTCAGTCTGCATTGTCAGCATTTTAAAAAGTTCTTAGAAAATTTCCAGGGAGCTTGCTAAGTATCTACTACTAAAAGTTTTCAAGAGCAATTGTTAAAACTTCTCCTGATATTTATTCTGATACGTCAACAGAATATTCCCACAATCTATGTAACACAGTACAGTCATAAGCCACCCCTAATGAATTTATCAGTAGTCCAATCAAGTCATAGCTGTCCTTGACCATCAGGCCTCTCACCTTCCATTTACTTTCTCCAGTAAAAATCTTTCTTTGTAATGTGAAGCCCATGGGCCCAGCTGCTCCAGCCACAGTATCACTTCTTCAGCAGTCCACTTAGCAACAGGCTTGTGGACAAGAAGATCATCTTCAAATTCTCTGCTACTCCAGTGATAGCCAAGTAAAACTACCTACACGTAGATTACAAAGAAAAATAAACAAAGATCCTTTACTTGCAAAGCAAATACACGAATGATATAAATAAACACACAGTCAGAGGCTTGACACGCAGAGTCTTCCATTTCGTGGAGACTAGAATATTCAGGTTTTAAAAATGTATTTTGAAGTTTTACCCACTAACTTCCATTTGCTGTACATAGTTCCTGACAGGCAGCTCTGAAGGCCACTTTACTTACTCTGCCCAGCTGGAGTCTCTTCTGTGCTGACAATTTTTTCTCTGTGCACGTAATTTAAGAATATTTGATTGCATGCTTAAGGAAGCAAATAGGGAAAAGCAACCAGATGAAACTTACTGCTACACAAGTTAAAGCTGTCAGAACGCCTGAGAAAAACCCTCCTCGAGGATTAATTCTTCCTGTGTTCCGAACTGTAGGCATCTGGTCATTCCCATATTTTTGGAAAGTTGCTAAGCTGCGTGCTACATCACTGTTTTGTTGAATATCTTCTTTTCTTTGTTCAATGGCATCAGAAAATAGCTTTTCAATAACATCCCTAATAGGAAAAATATTTGTCATTATACTGTAACCATTGAGGCTTAATATTCAGAAAAGGGACTCATTTTTGGATTTTTGTTTTCCAGTCTTTACTGAAGACTATCATCTTTGAAAGCAAGAAAAAAATAGTTATTAAAGCTTAGTAAACTTAGAATTATATCAATCACTGCCAAACAACGTTCTCCTTAGCTTCTAAAGCTAAAATACCACATAACTCTCTAGTTATTTCTTATATAAAATTAGAATTCTGTGTGCCACTGGCAAGCCTCAATTATTAAAAGATGTTAAGCAACAGACAATATAAAAGCCTACCATCAATCCTACCATCTACTTATTCAAATGTTATTAACCCCATATAAATGATTATTAACAAAACAACTTATGGGTAACTCAAGACAGCAAATAGATGTTTCTAGCTTTGTTCTGAAATATGATCACTTTTCTTCCAAACAATAATTCCTATTACAGAAATTACTACGCAATTATCCAAGATCAATCTAACTTAAAATTATTAGAAAACAACCAGAAAATTGAGGATCCCACCTCTCCATCTCCCAAAAAATTTAGAAGGGGGGGAAAGCCCTTCCCCCAAACAAACCTCCTCCCTCAAAACAAACCCGCCCTTAATTCCATGTGCTTGAACAGTTCATTACAAGTGCACAAGCTAAACGCTTTAGGATTTAAATTTCTTTGTGACAGTTCAGACTACCAATTATCTAAGAATATCTGCAGCAAACTCAAGAAACCAGACAGCTAATTTCTGTTGTTTCGTTTATGTAAAAAAGACATTCACAAAATAGCTCACTTACCTGAGGAGGATGTTGACTTTGGGGAATCCTTCCCATTTTTCTCTGCATTCAGGGCATTCATTCTTCTTGGATGATACCCACCACAAGGCCAAGCAATGCCTACAGAAGCTGTGCCCACAGTTCAGGGTGGTGGGATTGATCAGGATGTCATAGCAGCAGTGGCACAGGAACTCACTGACTGATATCTGCCGACCCAGGCCAGGAGTAGCACACGGTTCAACTTTTGCCCCCTCTGTTCCCCTTCGTAAAGTCTCATCTTCTTCCATTTTCCTTTATGTCTTACTCAACAGAAAGCTCTCTTAGATCTTCAAACCAGGTAAGGCATTACTTCTGCAAAGCAACAGGAAAACAGCTATTACAGAAGTTTAGAATTGTAAGCAATGTGATTTGTCATTGCACTGCTTTTGTCACTTACATAGTTGTAAATTTTTTAAGTAACTCAGCCCTCCCCAAAAAGAAACATGATCTACTTTTCCAACAATATCTTCATTGCCAACTACAATCAAAACCAGATTCTAGATGTAAACAACTGGGCTCAATCTCCCTGTGGTTTCTTCTCCCACAATACAAAGTACACGAAAGTGAAACAAAATAACTCACTATGATTCACATGACTTTTGACTGTAGCTTTAATCAAGGTTTTAGTAAAAGAAACCAGTCAAAGGAAATATCATTAAAAAGTACCATCAGAGGATACAAAAATAAAATACCAGTATAACGTAATGATCTAATTTAATTCATCTCTCTTCTTTCCAAGCATATGGGATAACACATTACTAACAGAGGTCAATGCTAGACATTGCTGGGCAATGTTAAAAAAAAGTTTGATCCACCGAGCCATACACTTCAGAATCATTAGGGATTTATCTGCACACCTCAGAAAAGCTCTAAATTCCACATTAACTTTACTTGCAGTTACTTTGTTAGTATTACAGAAAAGTCACAGATAAGAAGAGTTTAAGGTGGTTCCAAGCTTACAAAAAATATAAACCTATTTGCTTGATTTTCCTACTCCATTCTCTTAGACAGCACTATACAGTTTCTTAAGAAAAACACTGATGCAGATCACTCACTCATCACTCATGATATGTTAGAAGATACCAAGAACTAGACAATTTACTCCTCAGGCATTACAAACCAAAATATGATTATATTCTCCACCACGTGGCTCCTACTTACTACTAACTTACCAACTGCTCATCCAGGTCAAGCACAGAGGTAAGCACGCAAGCAGGTAAAGAACAAAAATTACAAAAAAACCAAAAAACCCCCAAAAACAAAAACAAACCAAAAAAACAAATACAGAAACCAATAGTGAAATGAGAATCCTCAGACTTCCTAACCTGTATTTCCTTGGCAAAGCACAGGCTGTTGGCTTTCTAAAACAAACCGGAAACAGCACTTACAAGAGGAGAAAAAACTCCAAGATTTTGCACCTACAAACATTCTTCTAGTTTTCCTGAAAGACAGAAGCAACAGGATTTCTGTGGAAAAACACAGGAAAAATATTTCACCGCTCAATCTGCGCCAAGAGCCAGCAGCAGAATGATTCCTAGCTCCAGCTTCCTGCCCTCCGCGCTGCTTCCTCGGGCGCAGCACGGCCGGGCGTTTCCTGCCCGTGCAGGGCCGGGCCGGGCCGATACCCGATACCCCGCAGCAGGCTCGGGCCCCGCGGCGCCCCGGCTGCAGCCCCGGGCCGAGGAGTGCCGGGCCCGCCCCGCCGCTTCCGCTCCGCCCCGCCCCGCGGGCACGGCGGCACCGCCGCTCCTCCCTCACCACAGCCGCTGGCCAACACCGCAGCCCCTCGCCTTTTTATTTCAAGCGTTTCAAATCGCCGGACGTGAGCACTGTTACACTCCCATTTCTGGGAATACATGCACTTCCATACTCGTTAGAACCGAGGTACGCTTGTTTAACTGTACTCTACGCACACAGTAACCTTCCTTCGCAGAAACTGAGCAAGGTTGATTTTACAATAAAGATTCGAGTTTTAATCTTAGAAGTAAATGAGACATCAGCACTTTCAGGTGCTAGTTTGATCACAGTGCTAACGCATCCTGCAGAGAGACTACTCCTACCACGTCAGACTCTATCGCTCCACGCATTCACAATTACTTCTCAGTCTCTGCTCCCTTACTGAAATGCTTTTTGACTAGCCCCCCAAAAATTGATTCACTCGCTATAACACCCTGACAGGAGGCTGTACCCAGGTGAGGGTGGGCCTCTTCTCCCAGGGAACAAGTGACAGGACATAACTTTACTCTGCACGAAGGCAGGTTTAGGTTGGATCATAGGGAAGTGTGATTAGACATTGGAACGGGCTGTACAGGGAGGCGGTGGAATCACCGTCCCTGGAGGTGTGTAAGGACTGGACATAGCACTGAGTGCCACGGTGGTGTTTGGCCACAGGTGGGTCTCAATGATCCCAGAGGTTTTTTTCCAACCTAATTAATTCTGTGAATTTTTAAAGTACCTCTGAGATGTATTTTTTTCAACTGTTCAACACAGTGACATTTTCATTTAAGATTTTGTTCCAGTTTGATACAAAACTACAAGTCCAGTTCAAATCACATTTCAGTTAATTATTTCAGCCTATTTCAAGAAAGAAATATCTCATTGTTTTCCCTCTCATATTATCCATTTTTTTTCCCAGAGAATCAATCAGCAGATCTTTAAACTACTCTAGCATGAAAGAATTCAACCTCTTCTAGATCTGAGGACGTGTATCTAGATCTACGTTGGTATGCAAGGTGAAAATGTGGCCCAGAATAGTTGTTCTATAATATAGCCTTTTACTACTTTTTTGTGTCTTTTCACTTAGCTTCACATTCAATGTTCAGTAAAGAGCATACAAGTGTTTGACAGTCTGTGCAGCAGACTTGAATGAGTGAAAACATGGCTTTTCTGCTCCAGTTTATAAAAATTTTGACATATAAAAAGCCATGGAATCTCGAATTAACTGCTTGTATTGCCCTCTCCCACTTTTTAGGTGCTCCTTCTGCTTATCTAACAATACATACATGTTGAAGTAAAAAATGTCTAATTTGTAAGATATAGTACTTCAATTCCTATTGAAGTAATTTATTACATACCTTACTGTTTGACTTGCAGTTTATTTTGTGGGTGAGGGAAGCAAAGATTTGTCAGCTACTTGGGGGGAAATGTCAGGCTTTCAAAACAGCCATCAACCACTTTAAAGTGCCATGAGCACTTTAACTAGAAACTGGAGAAATGGATCTTTAAAAACTGAGGAGTAACGTGAAAATTCTAGACTTCAGCCCATTTACTGCAAAATAAAAACATCTCTGCCACTTTAACTAACATCTTACTGGGAGCCCATTTAATCGTGGGCAAATCATAAATGGTTTGCTGGGAATGTCTGTTGAATAAACTGCTTATACTGAAAAGGCAAAGCTTAATACTGAAGAATCTTTAAAAGCTGTCTCCACGAAATCCTGCATAATAATTTGCCTTTCTCTGCATGCAGAAATTACCCCCCCCCCTCAATTTGCGGAGAATTTTTCATTTGTTTTCATTCTGCTGGAATTCTGGGAAAGATGTTTTATGAGCCCTGTGAACTCCAGCCCTGCAGCACAAACTCTGAACTCTTTCTGCCGCCCGTGCCCACAGCTCCTGCCCTCTGCCCTGTGCAGCACCTTCTCTCTGGGGCAGGTCTTCCTTCCACAGCGCTGCTGCGGGCCCATCCTGCTGGGCGCTGCTCCTCTACAGCGAGGTATCAAAGCGCCGCTTGTAACAGGAAGACGCTTCTTCTGTAATACGCCAAGACCTCCAGTTGCCCTGGAATT
>VWYO01012536.1:0-66074 GCA_013400275.1 Rhadina sibilatrix | reverse complement strand
ACCCCCCCCTCAATTTGCGGAGAATTTTTCATTTGTTTTCATTCTGCTGGAATTCTGGATAAGATGTTTTATGAGCCCTGTGAACTCCAGCCCTGCAGCACAAACTCTGAACTCTTTCCGCCGCCCGTGCCCACAGCTTCTGCCCTCTGCCCTGTGCAGCACCTTCTCTCTGGGGCAGGTCTTCCTTCCACAGCGCTGCTGCGGGCCCATCCTGCTGGGCGCTGCTCCTCTACAGCGAGGTATCAAAGCGCCGCTTGTAACAGGAAGACGCTTCTTCTGTAATACGCCAAGACCTCCAGTTGCCCTGGAATTATCATCATTTAAGGCATCGTCGCTAGCAGTTCTCCACCATCCTCCTGTCGTCTCCTAGGCAGAGTCCCATCCCTTCTTCCTTGCTGGTGCTAATAAGGCATTTCTGGCTTTGAGGGCGAGGCCCGCATCCATGACATTTCACCACACCCCACAGGACTGCGGCTGGTGTAGGACTTTCCTTCCCCCCGGCAGCCCTGCTGCAGCCACTGCGGTCCTGCGGTCCCCTCAGGGAACACAGCAGGCTGCTGAAGGCACCGCTCAAAGCCGAGCCCGCGGGCGGCCCGGGCGGCGCGGCTCTGAGGGCTCCGCCCCGGCAGGAAATGGCGGCGGCCCGGGCTCCCGTGCGCGCTCACGGGCGGTGCGCGGGGCGGCCCCGGAAGCGCTCGGCGGCAGCGGCGGGCGGCGCTGGGCGGTGCCGGGCCGAGCTCCGGCGGGCGGGGGCGCGGGATGGAGGGGATCAGGAGCAGTGAGTGACCACTCGGCCCTGCGTCCCGAGCTCTGCGCCGCTGGCGCTAAGCTGTCCCGGTGTCCCGGCGTCCCTGCCTTGGGCTGCCGGCCGCTCCGGCCTCAGCCTCTCCCTCATGGCGAAGGGGTCCCCATTCCCCCGCTCGCCCATGAGGCACAGCCCTGAGCGGGGAGGCGCGGCCCTGAGGCTGAGGGGGCGGCGGGCAGGCCCCGGCCGCCCCTGCCCGCCTGAGGGGCGCCGGGCTGCCGGAGGATGTCGTTCGTAGTCTCAAGTGTGTTTTAACTCTTTACCCGCAGATTTTAAGGATAACCTAAACAAAGTGTATGAAGCCATTGAAGAATCAGACTTCTTGGCCATCGATGGAGAGTTTTCAGGTACAGTTGCACCTGTTTTGTGATTGTGGACTGTTGCCAGTATCTGAGGGGGGATAGTTTGACCTCGGTGGCCGAGTTTGTTCCTGTGATGTGTCTCAGGATTGGCTTGAAAAAGCTAAAGCTGAGGCTGGCACAAAGTGGTTAAACCACTTGTTATGTGTGCGATAGCAAGACTTTGGTCAAAGATACATGTCATGGTAGTGCTGCTTGTGCTTCCCAAAGTAATCTTTCAGCATGACAACTGGTAGTTGTTGCAGCCCAAGGTAAAAAAAAACAGGAGGTGTTGTATATACCATGAAAGAAATGGATTGGGATAAGTGAGGGAGATCCTCCAAGTGTTTGGACAGGGAAAGGCAGCACTAAGAACATTTGTGTTTGTGAAACTCAGGGGGTATGTACAGCAGAGAGATGCTTTAGTAGGTTCTTTGATTTTGGGATTCCGTGTTCAGTTCACCCATGGGACATAAATGTGAGCAAGACTAGGTTTCATTATATGTGGTGTTTGTGGAAGTACAGTTGTTACGTTTTGCTTAAGGTGACTAAATTATTCAATAAATCTCTGGGCACCACTTCCTATTTTTCGTTTGGCTTTGATCTTGCATTGTGCTGTGAAGCCCATTTACATTAGGTCTGATAGGTTTTGGCCTGTTACTGACATGTTGAATAGGAGCCAGAAGGGCAGAGCTTTTGTAAAAGAGCTTTGCTTCTAGAACACCACTATTAAAATGAGTGGCTTATTGCAGTAATATTTTTCTCAAATGAAATAATTGTGACACTTACTTTAAGTGAAAGCATTTTTCTTAAATGCCAGTTGCATTTCTTTGCTGTGGTTAATTTTGAAAAGCTAACCCTAAGCAAAATATGTTTTAATTTTTCAGGGATCAGTGATGGGCCTTCAGTTAGTGCATTAACAAATGGCTTTGACACTCCAGAAGAAAGGTATCAGAAACTTAAAAAGGTAAAGTGTTTACATGGAGTAAAATGAAAACTGAAGCTGCTTTTGATGCAGCATCTTGTGTGTGTGATCAACAGGAGGAAAGAGAGGTGGGACTTCCCTCAGTTCTTGTCTCTTTGTGGAATGAGAGTGCATACTAAGGTCATCTTGGGCCAATAGTAAGATGATTAAATGGGGATGAAAACTAGTGGAAAAACTGGTGTGTTTACTTTAAAATTACCAGCAAAACAAACATTGGTTAAGGAGATTCACTTTACTTAATTTTTGAAATGGAGAGAAATTGTATGTGGACGCACCCTGGTAATCTTTAAATGTGTACATGTTTTATTCTCATGCAAAGTTTTCCTTTCCTTTCCAGCATTCCATGGATTTTTTGCTCTTTCAGTTTGGCCTTTGCACTTTTAAATATGATGACACAGAAGAGAAGTATGTTACTCTCTTATTTCTTGTTTTCTTAACTGAGGATTTTTGAAAGTAATACTGATAAGCTATATTGACATCTCATCTTTTCTACAGGTATATAATGAAGTCATTTAACTTCTATATTTTTCCAAAACCCTTTAACAGAAATTCACCAGATGTCAAGTTTGTCTGTCAGGTTAGTAGAAAAACAATTTGATTTTATTTCGTTAAGATATACCTGAAAGAAACTTCAGCTTAAAAGTTAGAAAAATGTAAGTTTCTGGGTTGGGGTTTTTTTCTTCTAAAGTAAATAAGCATCAGTTAAGAGCAATCCCAAAAATGAGCTTTAAGGGAATATCCTTGACTTCAAATTTTAAATCTTGTTACGTATTACATTATGTGGTTTCTGGAATTTGAGATAACATTCCAAACTTGGCAAGATGATTCTATTTTTTTCCCCTTTCTCACTAAACTTCTAGTTTCCTTGCTTTTTTAATCCTTTATTTTCATCTGCTTATCTTGCTTTCATTGCTTCCCAGGCTATTGCCAACATTTTTCTGGTCTCAGATTTGTTTTCTTGAACCACATTTTGCTTTCTCTAGTTTCCTCTCTCCACATAGTTTGTTTTTTCATCTTCATTCCTTATCATATTCATTGTTCTTGTACCTTATGGAAGTTGAAAATCAGTAAGAAAAGTAGCATAACCTAAGTCTCAGTTGCTTCTTTAGGGTCACAAACTTGGTTGTTCTTGGCTTTGTATAATTTTTTAAAAAGTGTTAAAATAACTTAACTGATCTTTTATGCCACAGCCACTTCTGCCAACTGTAAAGCTTTTTTTCTCTTGTTGCAGAGTTCAAGTATAGATTTTTTAGCAAACCAAGGATTTGATTTTAATAAAGTTTTTCGCAACGGTGAGTTGTTTTGGTTTTCTTTCAATATCTTTCAGTGTTTGCAAAATCTATGATGACACCTTTCATTGTTTTCTGCAAAAAGTAAAAAGATTGCCATCTGTGATACTGTCTTAAGATGTAATGAAGTTCTTGAATTACTCTTATTCAGTCTACTGTTGTGCTGATGGTAACTCCCTTTCAAAGAATTCATTGCATAGTTCAGCAGAACAGAATTCCCACTAACATGAGGGCTTGATTGTTTTTTATTGTATGGAGACAAAGCATGAAGAGAGAGAGAGTAACAAGGTGTGTAACACATCAGTAGCAGCATCTAGGGCAGGGATCCCCGTGCACTGACTGAGGCTGCTGCAGTCTGTTGTTTGTGCTGCACAGAGCAAGGAGAGAAGTGCTCAGTCCTGTGGTTGTGCCCTGCAGCTCTGCAGTGCTGGGGCTCCTGCCTTGTGCAGAGGAGGCTCTGTAGTGCAGTGGTGCCAGCTAAACTGGCACATGCTGGGTGGCTGGACAGACACACATCCACAGCAGGTCACTGAAAGGGAAGTGTTTGCTTTCAGCCTGCAAGAGTGTAACAGAGGCAAGTGCTTGAATCCCTATGCATCCCTAATTTGTCTCTAATTATGATGAGCTTTTGCTTTTTTTTTGTTAGGAATTCCATATTTAAATCAGGAAGAAGAGAGACAGCTAAGGGAACAGTACGATGAAAGGCGTTCTCAAGCCAATGGTGCAGGATCTCTGTCATACATTTCTCCTAATTCCACAAAGTGCCCTGTAACAATTCCTGAAGATCAGAAAAAATTTATTGAGAAAGTAGTGTAAGTAGCACTGTTTAATATCCTCTGATGTTGTTAAAACTAAAATGTGAACAGTAGTGATATTTTCATGTGCTGAAGCCATTTCTATTAAGTCACTGTAAAATTCTGCTCTTTTTGTTATGAAGCATTTTCTTGTCTTTTGGAGAGAGCTGTAAACTTCCAAAAAATAAAGTAGTAGATATAGAAGCAAATAATCTGTTTCTTCCAGGGAACAGATAGAAGACTTATTAAAGAATGAAGAAAGTGAAAGTTTGGAACTGGAGCCGTGTACAGGGTCAGTTTCTGAAATTGCATCTCTTCTAAATTTTTTTTTTTTTTTATTTTGGTCATGCCGAATTAGGGGAGTGACAGGGAAGAATATGTTTACTTGGATTAACTGTAGCAAAATCCACATTTGACTAATTTTTTTAATGTTGAGAAAAATGTGGTGATGTATACAGGTGGTGTAATTTATTTTGAGCTGTAACTTCTGCATGTAGTGGCAAAATATGTAAGAAATGTCTTGTATGTGTGAGCTGCCTTTAGTTAGTGCTGAAGTGATCCATAAGCCTTGGAGATGCATTTTATAAAGAAACTTTTCAAAGCTCGTGTGCTACTGGTTGTTCACAGTTGGTAGTATGTGACTGTTTTTAGTAGGTCTCCTTCCCAAAATCTATTTAGCTTTGGAAACTAGATATTTGGAGAATATGATTATTTTAAAAATTAAAAAAAAAAATTGAATCTAGAAATAGTAGAGCATGGTGAAATTGGGGATAAGGTACTATCACTATATCTGTATTGAGTGATCATGACTAAAGAATACTCTCTGATGAGAAAATACATGAGTAGCTGTAAAACATGGTGTAAATGCTTTTACAGTTTGGCAGCTGGACATCAGAATTCAGTAAATCTCTTCCTAGCCTCTAGTTCTGCTAGCAGTAACTCTTACTTTCAAAATTTTTCTACAAAGGAACACTTAGAGTCAGCTTAAACTGGAAATCATAACTAGGAGACACTCAGTAAAAGGATTATGAGTAACATGTTTGTCTTTTGGTTTTAGATTTCAAAGGAAATTAATTTATCAGACCTTGAGCTGGAAGTAAGTTACTGGTAATACTGCCTTACTGTTTATTTTTAGTACTTTTGATAAGAAATCTGGGTAAGATCTGATCTACTTAACCTTGGGGTGATTTAGACTTTTTTTTTTTTCCCTTTAAAAGAAGACTTCTGTAATGTGAAGATGAATTACATTAAACTTATTTGTGATAATTAATTTAGATATTAAAGCTTAGTATTTGTTTTATCATTCCTATGTAAAATCTCTGAACAGAACAGCGCAGCCTAGAATTATGTAACAAATGCAGCATGCCAGGTTTTTAGTGAACAGAAAGTGCATGTGCTTATACAGATTGTGGGCTTTACCTGAAAAAATAGTAGTTCTATAGTAGCTACTGGTATGGTTATAGTTTTATGTTGGATGCCAAGCATGAACATTTCTGATAACTTAGTATGTTGCCTAAATACATCCCTTAAGGCCTTAGGAGAAACTCTAAGGCTGTAGAGTAATATTTTCACTGTTCTGACTGCAGTAGTAAGATGTGGAAAATATGCAAGTGTTTTTTTTTTTTTTTTTGTATGTTTAGTTTATTCAGTGTTGCAGCACTGAATCTGGCACTCTGTTACTTACCCTGGACGTGGATAAAATAAAGCTGCTCTTTAGAAAATGGAATCTCAAGAAGTGAGCTCGAGAACTAATCTGAAAAAAAGCAGACATGTTTTTCAGTGTCATTTTTTTTACCATATCCATAGAATATGGTATTTTTTACCATATCTATAGAATATTTATAGCTTCCTGTAGCATGTAGTTTTATGTTTGTCTGATGCACTTATCCTTGCATCTTCTCTGAGTGGATGGAAGAATGTGTTTTTTTAACATTCAGCAGTGTTGCTTTATGTCAGTACAGCTGTGTACACTGTCTGTGCACTGGAGAGAGGAAGCCAGGCTGTGAAGGTAGCATGGAGCTAAGTAAAGCAGAAGAGTGAAGTTCTTGATTGCCCTTGTGTCCTGACCTCTTCACAGGTCGTTTTCTCTATTGAAGTATGCTCTTGTGCATCAGTGGTTTTGATGTGTCCAAGGTTTGTGAGATGGAGGCTCAAAACTGTCTGAGGAGTCAGGGTGGAAAGGGCACAGCAGTGTTTGGAGTGTGCTCTCCAGTACTAATTTTAGGAGTAGCCAGAGGACAAGGAAACTTGCTGGTTCTGCAGTGGTTGCACAGTTGTGGTTAGTTCATTATAATGAGATGATGAGAGTAATTACTACTGGTTAAGCAGGGAAAGGCAATATTCTCTTACTTTTGCTATCAGTTGGATGCTCTGTGGCTCTGTGTATGGTGTTGTTTTGGAAATTAAATGTGATTGTGGTGGTATGATGCAACCCTGTAGCAGAGGTGATGACATTTGAGTTAATAATTCCTATTAAAATCTACTGCTAGCAGGAAGTTCAGGGTTGTTAATAAATCCTCAAATAAGTGATGTATTAAAGAGATGCAGTCCTTAAAGAAGCTGTCTTGGGGCTACAAGTAAATGAGAGCATTTTTGTTTTGGATTTCTTGAAACCATAGATTCTACATTGTGATGAAATATCTAGATGATGTTTACTTAATATCACCAAAATAAGAAGTTACAGGTTCCACAACAAGAGCATGGGAAATTGTGTATGTGCTAATTACTGTTAGGTAATGTAAGGAGGCCAGTTAAACTAGCCTATTGCTTCAAATTTTGCATTATTAAAATTAAGAAGAAACTTGTAATAGTTACACCTAAGAGTTATAGAAACAATGTAACATGAAATTTCTGAATTACTGTTGTGGTTTCAATATGCTAAATGCCAAATGAATAGCTATTAATATTTACTTTTCATTTGTTTTGATGCAGGTATCCAAAAGGTATCCATGTGGAAACTCTGGAGTCAGATAAGGTAACTAGGCCTGTTACTGCCTCTAACATTTGATCTATTGAAAGGAAATTGTATTTCTCAGTTTCACCAATCTCTCCTGATTTTTAGATCAAACTTGAGCTTTGTTATGCAAATGCAAAGCATTTTAAATGGAATATAGTGAACTAGTTTCTAAATGTTATATTTCACCAACATATGGAGTGTGGGCATGTATTTGTGTGGCTTAATACTACTTTTTAAACAGATACTGAAAAGTGTTTTAAAAGAGAGTGGATCTGATGTTCTGTATTAGTGAAAAGCAGGTTGTGATCTTAGAGATAAAACAGCAGCATCATGTGCTGTGTCCTCACTTCCCAGCAGAGATCTCTGCTTCAAAAGGTATTTGAAACAAACTATTTCCAAATAAATGCTGATAACCGTTTCTACAAGTTAAATGTGGCTTTAGGAAAAATTAGTTTTGCTGTATGAATCAAATACAGCTTTCTAAAGTAGGCTTCTGGGAGTAGGTGATAATGTGGTGCCTACAATAGAAACAGTTGTGTTGCCAAGTAACTGCTGCTGAGGTATGACAGTTTTCTTTACTATGCAGATCTCCAGAAACTTGCAGCAACCTTAAATCTGAACTCCTCAGAGTCATTCCTCAAACTATACATTTTCTGTTTTAGAAGGAGAGATATATTGTTATTAGTAAGGTAGATGAAGAGGAACGAAAAAGAAGAGAGCAGCAGAAGCAAGCAAAAGAACAGGTAAATTAATTCAATTCTGTGTGTTTATATGAGAGGGGAAGGGTGAGAATCTCTGACTTCACTCAGCAATGCAAAAATGCAGGATAGGATTCAGTATTGTTTCCCTTTGGTTTGCTGTGGCTGGCTGAATTTGATTTTCTAAATTCTACCAGGTAACTTAGGCTTTGCACCAGAGCAAAAAGAGTTGCAAGACACTCTAAAATTTTTTTAAAAAATCAGAATTTGTGGAATACTGAATGAATATTCTGGAGTAGTGATGATTTCCTTATGTGAATCCGTGCTCTCACAGAAGTGTGGCCCAGTAAGAGGAAACATCAGTTTCTTGCATGAATTCTTGAGCAAGTTGTTACATGGTTTGGATTCAATCTCCTCTTCTCTTACAAAGCTTGCTTGCTCTTGGTTGTCTGAGTTAGTGTCTTATGCAATCAATGTGTCATTTCTCAGTAGAAACACACTGTACACCACTGCTGTGGTAACAAGCTGACCAGGAGGTCACACCTGGTGTATTCAGGCACTCTCTCTGTTTATGAGACTTTTGTTTATTGAATGATGCAAATTTCAGGAGGTCATAAGACTTGAACTGTGGTAATTCCTGATCAGACTCTTGTGATTTGTGCTTTCATATATCAAGATAAAGTCAGTTTGGGTGGAGCAAATGATACTTCTATGCAGAAAGCCTTTTAGGAGGGAAAGAGATACCTAAAGAGACATTAACTAATGTGACATCTCTTCTTCCAGAAGGCAAGTCAGGAGCAATTTACTTCTACAGTAGATTTTTCTGAAGAATTTTTAGTGGGCGTATTAATTGCTTGGACTAGTGGCATTCAGAACTGAGTTAAAGTTAACACTGAATGTTTTTATTGAGTTTCAGTTCTGGTTGAATAAAGACAGATAACACAAGGCAGAAATTACTTACCTAGACCTGAAAAAGAAAAATCTGTTACAGAACAGTTTGTGCTGTTCTTAGATCCCCCCGAATCAATCAGGAGTCAGTTTATACAGCTACAGTATTATATAATGTGTCAGACATTTTAATATTTCTTCTTGGTTTTGTTTATGTAATTAATGAAGAATGTTTCTTCCCCAATCTGTGTTAGCATAAAAGTACATCTTATTTAATAGGAGTAACAATCAGGATTGAACCTGCTGCGTATATAAAAATTTCTGTAAAAAGTACAGCTGAAGACATGTAGGTTAATTTGAACACCTTCTGAGCTGTTTGCAATGTCATAACTGCAGAGCACTACTGGAAATCGTGTGCTGACAATGAACTGACACCAGCTGTTACTGCTCTGGTTGGGGTGAAGCTACCCTTTTTTGTAGCAGCCTATATTTTACTGTGCTTTGTTTGGTGGCTAAAACACCAACCATACCATCCGTGTGTTTTGTCTGCTGCTGAACAGCACTTGCACAGTCAAGGCTTTCTCTCCCACCCACCCCAAAAGCAAGAGAGGAGGCTGGAGGGGATGGGCTCTCATTATCCTTATCCACAAATCTGAATTTTGGGTGAGGGGAGCGAGTGACTCGTCCTACTTGACAGTGAACTGCATATAGAACGGGAATTCTGTGAGCAGCATCCTGCTTTGACATGTTGTGTGTTCTAAATATTGACTTTTCCTTTGTGTTCTGTTCTTGGCTATGTATGAGAAACAGTTTGATGCAAACTGGGGGCATCTGGCAGTTTGCAGGTACGGTTTTGGCAATATTGGTGTTTATGTTTCACTAACATCAGAATCTTTGCTTACAGGAAGAATTGAATGATGCTGTAGGATTTTCCAGAGTTGTTCATGCCATTGCTAATTCTGTAAGTTAATGTGATTTTTAGCCCACCTTTGTTCGCAAGAAAAAATAAATAATTCAAAGAAAGGATTATTTTCCTGTTACATTTTGGAGGAGAAGATGAAATACAAGTTAAAGAGGCATTTTAAATTTATGTTGCCTTGTGTTTTGCAGTGGTTGAGTGTAGTAGGTTAAGCTCAAACTAAAGAATGACATGAAGAATCTTATTATCTGTAGGAGTCATGAATAGCAGTTTCTTAGGGCTCTTATGTAAATAAGCTTTGGTGGCTTTCTTTTTCTCTATTCTGAAAAGACTGTGGGGATTTTTTTTCCTTTTTTTCCCCTGGCAGTTAAAGGCTATCAAAGAAGGACTGTTGTCATGTCAAATGAATCAAAGTTCAAAAAACTGCTTGAGCTTTTTCAAAGAGCTTGCTTGTACAGCATATGGCATGAAAAGTTCTGCACTGTGAGGAGCCAGACCATGCCCTTAATGACTGTTGTACATTATAGCCATAAGGAATATATTGTGTGTTGTTGTATAAGTAAATTAAAAGGTAACAGACTGAGAAATGCCATGACTTCAGTCTTAAATAGATTCCATTTGGAGACCAGGCTGTAAGTAGCTGTTCTAGTGCATCTTCTCCACATATGGAGCTGCTGTGGAAGCCTGTGGTAAATGGGTGGGAGCAGAGGAGAAAGGAGTGGCTGCTCTGAGAGAAGGGAGGAGTGGGGCAGGCAGAGAGCACATGGGGAGGTTTCATGTGTATTTGTTCCCATGTGTCCTTGGCTGGCATCTGGGATAGGAGTTTTCACAGATTCCCTTTGCCATGGCCAGGACTGGAAGTGTAACAGACATTTAATGTTATTTTCACAGGGCAAGCTTGTTATTGGGCACAACATGCTGCTGGATGTTATGCACACCATACACCAGTTCTATTGTCCCCTACCTGATGTAAGTAATCTTTTGAGTGTTCAGATGATGAAATAAATGCCTTAATGTATTTGTCTTTTGGTCTTATCTCCACACTTTCTTCTGAATGGAAGAATTCATCAGTCTATAAAGAATTATAGGAAAGTATTTTAAAAAAATCCATTCTGGGCTGCTGCCTTATTGTCATAAATATTTATGTAGAAAGTTCTGTTGGATTGTTCTTTGCATTTTTAAAATGTTCAAATCATATTGCAGAATTGTGGGTTTTGCTTATATCAGGTGTATTTAACTGACTGATGTGTTGTAAGAAACTGGTGTGGAGCTGCAACACAATTACCTGGCGTGTTCCCCCTTGTAGTTTGCAAAATGGGAATGTGTGTTTTTAAATAATCTAATACACTTAATAAAATGGTAAACTGTCTTGTAGCAGGATGATGTTCACTGGGGTGAAGAGGTGTAATGTCAGAATAATTGGAGGGAGCACACTTGGACTGCAGCAGGGCAGTCTAAGAGTTCATGACTGGACAGTTCAGTTCCACTGAGCAGTGTCTTGGCCCCAAGAACATTGTCTGAGAAAGCGAAAGGTCTCATTGGAAGGCTGGCTCACATGACATTGTTACTTGCAGTCTTAAAGGTCTTGTAGGTATTTGGAGAGAGACTTGATAATAAGATGGGGAAAAGAAGTTTGGGACTGGTTTGGATGGTGTTGGATGTAAGCAATTAATTGTCAGTAGTTCCTGTATTTTTGACCCTTGGCAGATCTAAACCTGTAGGTAGTCACTGCATACCTGGAGTGACTGCTTACACTCCATTGAAATACTAAATGCTGGGAGCACTTAAGAACTGTTAACTAGGCTGGAATCAGGAGTAGCCTAGGGTATAAAATAGGATAAGGTGTTGGCAGTAACAGAATATTTTATTACTCATGAGAGACAAATCACAAATACGTAGTCTGTAGTTGTGTGTAATTGCAAGTGGTGCCTATGGTAGTGCTGACAAATCCATTCCCCAGTGAGAATTCAGTTACTGTAGCTCACTTTTAGAGGCTGTTTGGATAATTGTAGCACTTCACTGACTTGGATTTTATCTTCCGGTTTAATGTTAAATTAGGACCTAAGTGAGTTCAAGGAAGTAACATCATGTGTCTTTCCCCGGTAAGTTATTGGTTCAAACTTTCCACCATTTCAGTATAGTTTTAGCAAGCTGATATTTTTTTGTCCTAGCCCTGTACCCTAGCTGTCACTGGAAGAGAAATTTGGATCAGGTTAGATAAATACAATTTTTAAAGTAATTTTGAGCAGCTTTTTTTTCAGAAAAGTAATGGTGTTGGTTCACTTCTTGGCTAAAGATGCGCCCTTGCTACTCCCCTGGGTTTGGCATGATGTTTGGTGTTTTGAATGTACAATTGATTTGGAACAAGATTTATTTGCTACTAGTTATTAGCATCTCTTGCTGTTCCTTGGTTGCTGTCCTTTTTTCATGCTGAACAAAGCCAAGGAATGTTTTGGCAGTTCCAAATCCATATGTAATTTTCAGTAGAGTGTATCTGCTGTTTCCCAGCTAATACACTAAAACATTTTTGAGGATTTGGCAAAAGGGGCATTCTTCTGTTTCAAGCTATTTAGCTCTTATTTTGTTTCTAGGTTACTGGATACTAAACTGATGGCAAGTACACAACCTTTTAAGGTAAATTAATATTATAGAATGATTTGAAGATACAAAATTGTATTAATACATGTGTATTGAAACAAGTTATACTTCTTTGTATAGAAAGATGTCTAATAATATTTTCTGTGATGCTCCTTTTATTGTAAAAGAATGACTTTTCTTTATCCCTTATCCAAACTTACAGAATTTATAGAATGCAAATTTTTACTTATCTATTAGTAACTTTTGTGTTTGAAATTTTATGGTAACTTGGCAGCTTTGGATTCTAAAATACCTAGAGATTTTGCTAGGTAAAATGTGATTAGTAGATTATTTTCTTCTTAAGTAGCATGTCCTCATAGGAGATTAAAAAAAAAAAAAAGTGCTGTTCATGAACAAATAGGATCTGAAAGCTGCTTGTATATTCAAGTAGAGTACTGTGAATGCTGACTTAGATTTGTCTGGAAAAATGCTTTATCATCATTAGGCTCTCCTGTGGCCTTTGCTCAGTGGGTAGACAGCAGGAGGAAAGAAAATTACAGGTTTCTCTTAAAATCTCTTACAGCATGAGTTTTATTCCTCTAAAGAAGTATTGAGATAAGTGTTCACAAGGAACACTTCCTCTTGTTTTCCCATGTGCCTTTGAATTAATTAAAAAACATGCTGAGGAAGCAGCATCTCTCTTTGTGCATAGCTCTGTGACTCCAGAGCATTGCATAAAGAAGTGCTATTAAATATACTTGCAGGTATTGTCAGGTTTGTGTTGCACACTGCTGTGGTAAGAATAGAGGCTTTGGCATTCTGAAAAGTAAGAATCCTCCACAAGTTTTCTGTTTGGTACAGCTATACTGATATGTGTAATTCTACAGCAGATGCTTGGGATTTTAGGCTGTTGTTATAAAATCCTGCTTTGGGATGCCAGATTAACACATCATTTGAGCTTGCTCATTGTACTTAGTTCTTGATAAATTTTCAGTCTGCAGTCTTGATGAGTGTAAACAGCTAAGCTTGATTGAGAACCAAAGGAAATCTGGTCCTTGTAGATCTCAGACACAAAGAAAGATTGTGTGAGATGTTTTGCTTTCTCTGGCTGTTGATTCTGCATGTTTCCATTGTACTGATTGACAACATATATTTGATTAAGAACTTCAGTAAGGAATTCATCTGTAATACATCTTTGTGGCTTTTTATTTTATACATATAGTTCATCAGTAGATCCACTGATACGACTCAACTAAATTGAAGTGTAGGAACAACTTTCTGATTGTCAGGCTTCTTTCACTGTCTCTGTGTTACTTTCAATCAGCAGTATTTACACTTGTAAAACTATTCAAGAATGTCCAGTCAGCAGGCACATTTCAATACTCACCTTGAATACCTTCAACCATTATGATCAGTATTTAGAATATTTATTTGCCCTGCTGTTTGTGCTGCCTTTTCCCTTGCCACATGTACCCTGCATGAAACCAGACTCAAACAGAAATATTACTTTGGCATAATCCCTCAGTAATTCTGAGCAGCATTAATAAATGCTTATGGCTCATTATGATGCAAGTGAGGCAAGGGAACTGAAATTTGTCTTGACACTCCTCTGGTGCATTAGTTTGAAATAGGACTATGTGTAAATCCTTAGAGAACACAAGGTGGCAGCAGTAAATACTCATTTGATCCTATTTGATTTCAGTTTCCAGGGAAAATGTGCTTGGCATTGGCAATTAATGATGGCTTTTCTTGCAGGAGATCATTAATAATACATCGCTTGCAGAACTGGAAAAACGTTTAAAAGAGGTTCCATTCAGCCCTCCTAAAGTTGGTAAGGCTATATCAAAATGCTGTTATTTCTTAATATTTTCCTGTTCCAGAGGAAGAGGATCAAAATGTTTTGATTATTTTTGTTCCTGGTCTGAAATATAATTTCCCCTGCTGCTACTTAGTGTTTTGATGAAGGGACTTTAAATGAAGGCACTGTACATACAGTGCAATTATATTTAAAAGTATACCTGGAGCTTAATAGGAATTCAGACAGTAAAAGAATGGTTGTGTTTAGTGAGCAGCAGTTTCATTATCTTCTGATGATGGAATTTTTTCTTTTAGGTTGTCTTTTGGGGATTAATTTGAAATTTGTTTACAACTTTCATTTTGTGGTTGTCCTTCAGATCAAAGCCAGAGCACTCCAAGAGGTGCTTGGACAAACAACGCCAAGAAAACTTACACAGTGGTGTGTGTTCTAGAAATTACTAAAGCTCTTTTAGTAGGAAAAAAGGAGTTTTTGCTTTGAAGTGAACACAAGAATATTTAATCAAAGGGCAGGCTTAGCTCAAAGTTCTGGAATTTTTCTTAAGTCACTTATGTAGGAAAGGGAAAGCAATACTGAACAGTGGAGTATGTTGAAAGGTTCAATGCTTGATCAAAATCAAAATGAGTAGTACTTTTTTATGCTGCTGAATGTGCAGAGCATAAACACCAAGTGCATTTGTCAATAAAGACATCCTTAAATCACTTAGTTAATCTTCATTTAAATATCTTGAAAAATCTGACCATAGGTCAATTAGATGGTTGACAAACAGGTTAATAGTGAAGCTTTCAATTAGACTGAGTGTCTGTTCTCTTAAATGTAAGTCAGAAAAGAAGTTACTCTTTGTGGGGAATTCTGCTGTGATTGTCATAACATTCATACTCCATTTTGGCTGAGTAGGTCTGGGGATTGAGGGCTTTTTAATAGGAAAGGCTTTCCATCTTATGAGCCTATTCTTATTTTAAAATGCCAAACAAAACATCATTTTTAAGAACTTAAGAAAATTCAGATTCTGAACGTTGTATGAACTTCTCCAAATGATGTTATGCTCTGACAAAATAAACCTGTGGGTTAGCATACAGAACTACCTTTATCTTCTCTGATAAATGTGTTCATAAATGTCTTTTTTCCCTCAGAAAGTGCAGAAGGATTTCCAAGTTATGATACAGCATCTGAACAACTGCATGAAGCAGGATATGATGCTTACATTACTGGACTGTGCTTCATTTCCATGGCTAATTTCCTAGGTACCTGTGAAGTCTTTTCCAGACCTTCTCCCTGGTGCTGTCTGTAGCTGCTTATTACATACTGAATTTATTCTTCATTCATCAGGTTCATTCCTGAGTCCTCCGAAAAACCATGTGTCTGCTAGATCAAAACTCATTGAACCTTTTTTTAACAAGTAAGTAGTTGTATAAAAAACCTGCTGAAACGTGAAGTACAAAACCAGCTTTAGCAGATTGACCTCTAGCCTTGGAATCAATAGCTAACTGCATTTTTCTTTAAATTGAAGTGTTTTTTTGGCTTTCTGATTCATGCTGTAATGCTGGAGAGGCTATGAGGTAGATACCTTTTCTTTTGAGGAGGATGGTTTACTTTCTGCTGACCTGTGAAAGAGTACCTGGACTGCTTTAATGGCCTTGGCCATGCCACTGTAGAGGATATATTTACAATTTAGAAAATTATTTCTGGAGTAAGCTTTGGGAGTAGAGGAACTGAAAAAAAACTGGTCAGGTGTTCTTTGTTGTAGGACCCTCAGTAACTGGTGATAGTTAAAACTGAGTGTGCTCAGCAGTCTGGAAGAACTAAAATACCCTTGTGGTAATGTCCAAATAACCCAAAGCATTGGTAATAACATTGTAACATGCCATTTTTAAGATGGCATTAAGAGATACACCTGTGATTTATGGGAATGATGCTATGAGCAGTATTTTGCTTTAGAGCATAAACACCAAGTGCACTCCTCAAACAAATTGAAGTAAGACTTGGGGAATCTAGAAACCTTTATGCACAGGGCCTATCTTTTACATAAATAATCTGTAGATTTTACCTTAGGAAACTTCTAAAGATGTTGCAATCTGTCACATAAAGGAAAAGGGTTGAAATTAGAAAGATTCTAGTGCTTACTCTGTTGAAATTCAGGAGAAATCCTATCCTTTCAAACCCGTAATACAAGAGTTGGCAAAATTAATTATTTTAGCTTCAGCTGACCCACACAAATGAGGAAATGATTGTGATCAGTGGCTTTCACCAGTCATTGTTCTGAAAATCATATCATTATAGTGACAGCAGTTATGTGATTCTCCTGACACTGAGATGTGAGGCAGTAACTCCATATATTTTAGCAGATGTTACAAATACTCCCTAAGTGAAACATGGACCCACAGTGACTGCTTGATTTGAATGTGAAGGTGAAGATAGAATTGATCAGCACAATTTCATTTTAAGATGGGATTTGTCACTAGGTTGTTTGCAGGAGCACCAACACACACATGCCAAGTAGAAGTTGCCAACTGAGCAGGTTAATTTTTCAATCATTAACTAAAATTCTTTCTAGAAATGCATATTTGCAACAAGTACAAACAGCAACTTCTAGAGCTGTTACAATAGTACATTCAATTTAAGCTTTTCAAATTAATTGTGTGCGTGAAATGCAGCATTCCTCTAGGAGTGACATTTGGAAGTTGTGAGAGTGAGTGAGAGGAAGCCTGCTGTGTCTGCTCTGGCTTCAGAGTTAACTCTGCCTGACTCATGAAAGGAAGAGTTAATGAACTGTAGGGAGAACAGCTGCCTTTTTTTTTTCTTTTTTTCTTTTTTAAGCAAGAACTGAAAATTACTGTTTGCATGAAAAGAATGTTTATCTATTCTGTCATTATTCAGGACTTGTAACTTCTTGTTTCAGAAAAGCTATATATTATTTTTAAATCATGGAAACTTGGAAGACTTGCCATGTCTTAGTTTGACATGATTTCAGAAGCTTTGCCATATTCTAACTAACATCTGCACATCACCTAAGTCAGAGCCTAGAAGTGAGACTATCTCACCTTTTCCTTACAGTGAGCAGGCCAAGGCTTGTAGTTTTCAAGCTAGTTTTCTTTCTCCTATAATGCAAACTAACAAACCAGAATAAGACAATTTTTTTTTTTATCTAATAAAGATTTAGCTACATGTCAGAAGTCAGAGCTCTGAGGTGTTTAAATGAGCAAGTTTTTTGCTTCCTTCATTCAGTCCTTGCAGCTCTCTGTCTGCAGCAGGTGGTGTCTTTAGCACCTATAGTGGCATCCAGGGCTCTGCAGTTCAGAGTCCCCTAAAGGTCCCTTAGTGAGTGTGTTGCTTCTGGGGCTTTTTTGGCAGGTATGCTCTGGGCTGCCAGCCAGCTTCCTGCTACACCTGCTTGCCTCTAGTTTGTGGTCTAGAATCTTTCCCTAGCTAAGCATCCCCTCTTCCTGCTGGGGAGAAAAAAAAAACTATGTTCCTCCTTCCTCCAGAAGTTCTTCCTGATCCTGTGGGCAGCAGTCAGAACAAAGAAACCTTTTGCTTTGTGCTGTAGTCATGTTCTTCAAGCAAAACACAAACTACAACATGCAAACAGTAAGCTAAACAAATGGAAGTTATACCTTGTGTCACAAGTTTTTCCTGAAAGAAGCTGAGCAGAGGAGTTCAGTGTAAGGCAGGTATTTAGAAGCTATGTTTTCAGTTTGAACTATTATCCAGATAGTCTTGAAAATGTTCTCTAAAACAGACCTTGATTCTTTGGTCTAAAGCCTGTATTTCAAGATCTCTGTATATTAGATGTTAATACTTAAACAGAGTTTAGTGATTGAACTTTCATGTCATTGCTAGGATTTTGGAAATGTTTCCTGTTTGAATGGGCTTGTCACTAATGTGATTTAAATTAGTAAATTTAAAATTAAAAAATCAAGCTTTGATTTGTTTTGAACTTAGCTTTCAAATGAAGGTAGTACTTTTTTCAAGAGTAAGTTTGATGTTTTTCATTATGTCAGCAAAATTATGGCACATCTTGGCTGGCTGTTCAAGAGTGATGGGCAGGATATAGGTTAATGTTCATATGTACATTCATATAATGTTCATCATAATGATGAACATAGGTAAAATCTTTAGTTTTAGGGCTTTTGTGAGAGTGGAACTGATTAACAACAGACTTTCCCTTAGGGTTGTTTGGCTCTTTCAGGCATAGTGCAGCAAGTTATATGATAAACAACTCAATAGGCCAGGAATTCCAGAGATGCATTTCTGTAATCTTTATGCTTTATTGTATATACAACATCTTTGAAAAATCCTGTTTGTCTGCTGTGAGTAATCCCCGATGAATGTTTATGAGTTGAGATGATGGGACTCTTTATTGCAGTATCTAAACTCTTGTGTGTATAATTTGGGTACTGTTATTGTCTCATATACTTTGGAGTTGATTTGAAATTTTTTTTACTGGTTTAGGACAATAGTTCTTCCATATCTTCCTGCCCCCACCCACAAGCCCCTCAAAATTTTAATGATAGTGTTCTTTTTATCTCTTTGGATTGTTTGAATGCTGTTTATTCTTTTGATGTAGCTGGAGGCAGGGGGTGGGAGAGGTGTAGAGAAATGAGAACACCATGTTTTATTGAGCTGAATAGCATCATGGTCTGTAGAAATAGAAATTGGCTTAGAAATGTTTTTTTATACAATAGATACCAGAAACCAAAATCCATGCAAATCACTTGGGTTTGTGCTATATCTTTAGAAAGTTTCTTACAGGGATATATGTTCTCTGGCATGTATTGGAAATCCCTCATCTTTTCTGTATTAATTTACTTTACTTTGCAAAATTACTGCAAAAGGAGATTGATGTGCTATGTGAAGTTTGACCAATAATTTCCCACTCACAATGTAGGAGTAAACAGTTGCTGCTCTTGTGCTTGCAGCCACCTGTGGCTGAGGTAGTCACTGACCTGGACTGGTAAACTGAGCTGGGTTTAAAAAAATGCCTTTTCTTTTTTCAGCTGGATCAGCTTCTCTGCACAGTTCACCACACAGCTGTGAAAACTTTCATCCTGGCTCAGTGCAGAGGAGCAGTGTTGACTCCTTGAGACTATTTATGTAATGCTGTGACTGGCACAATGATAGCCTTCCTCTCCTCGTTTTGTTTGACTTGCCACAGAAAATTGTCTTCCAAATAGCTTCCTCAAAATACCTCAGAGTTCTCATTGAGAAGTGGATCTCTGTCCTCTGACTGTGTGATCTGGCTGTAGTCCCTAAGCAGGATTACATTGGAAATAACTTTTTTTTAGCTTGGTCTGCTTAGCTTTTAAAGAAATGTAGCTATGACACTGATTTTCACAACATTAACTCAAAACTTCAGGAGTCAAGATAATTTAATATAGAGTTCATGCTGTCATACAGAAATGTCTTATTAATTTAAATGTTCTGCAGGTAGAGGAGGAATCTTAGAACCATAGTTATGGATACTTAATTATGGATTGTGTTGGAACTTGGTGTTCATAATGCTTACTGGGAGAGCACAGATCCCAGTTCTTTTCTGGCAGCTGGGTGCCCTGTTATGCTGCTATGATCCTGCCTAATGTCTTCCACCAGAGTTGGATTGTAGTCACATCCCTTCTGTTGCTCCTTGGAGGATGTGTCCCATGCTCCTTTCTTTTCCCCTTCCTTTAATTCCATAAAAGATACCCTTGTGGTGGGATCCCTGTGCCTCCTTGGTTTCTGGGTGGAGCCACTCCTGTCCAGTTTAGACAGAGAGCTGTGTTGAGGCCAAGTCCACAGGACTGTGGCACCTAAGGTTAAACATAAAAAGAAACTTTGGCTTCCTTGTAGAATATCTTCATTACACTGTGCTGGACTGTAATTGGTGAAGTTCCTGAAGTTAATTGATGTAGATGTTTGTAATTTTTATTGGTAAAGTTCCTTTTAGGTGCTGCAGTCCTCAGGGAGATGCAGTGCATGTTAGACTGTACCTTTCTTGAGACTCAAAAGACAAATTAGTTGGGACAGTGTGTGGCACAAGTGGTGCCAGTTCTCACACCCTGTGGCTCACATGTGAACCTGCCATACAGTACATTTTACCACAGTGTTTGGGTCTTTTTGCTTTCTCCTATTTGTAGCAAGGCCAAGTTAACAACTGCATTCCAGTAGGAATGATGCAGGGAATCATAAGGGCATGATATTCAAACTCTTAGGAACTACTAGTGAGTGTGGTATGATAGAAAGAATCTGTAGGGAATTAGTGTACAGATCTTTAGATCAGTCTGTACACTTAAAAAACCTCAGCTGTTTACATCAGTTAGTACTTAATTGAATGCTGTAACTGCAATCTGATAAGCATTTTAGAAACCTTTTAAAGTTATGATGAAAATGTTATTTATTTTAGCTTTCCAGTGAACACTATACACAGCAAATGTTTTGTAACATTAATGTGGCATCTGTACCTCTGACAGGATTTTGAGCTGTTCCTCTTACTCTGGAAGGAAATTTCAGAGCTGAATAAGAGCTTTTATGGGAAGCATTTCTTCAATGTTTTGAGAAACTCATCAGTTACATGTTACAGAGGAAAAGACTCATTCCAGTTATCTCCAAAGAAGTCATGATGGCTTTTGCAGTTTTAGGGTTGTAAGATCCATTCTGTCTAAAGCATGTTGAAGTGCTCAGAAAATGGGGAGATTTATGTGTATTTATAGTGATGTCAGTGTTTGCACTGCCCACTCTGCAAGGGGCTCTTACTGCACAGAGCTGCCACTTGTTAAATGTTCCTTCCCCACTTGTCTTTATTGTTTTCAGCAGTAACAGTTTGGGCCTTTTTTTGCCCTTGTTTTCTTGAATAAGTAAATCTCCTGGCGTGATGCCAGGTAGCTTTTGAATTTGGTTGTTAGATAAGCAATTGGGCTTAGAGGACATGTTTGTTTTAACATACCTTAAGATAAGCTTGGGATGGTTAATTCTGCTTCTTCAGAAGAAATGTCTAAAAAATTATAAAAAGGAAAAGGTCTTCAGGCAGAAATTTGCTAATGGTTCTTTTCTATTTTGTGTCTAGGCTGTTTCTTATGAGAGTGATGGACATACCATATCTCAATTTGGAAGGACCAGACTGTAAGTAACTGCTTTCATTGTAATCTTACTACCATTCTGACAAACTTCCTGGAGGAGGAAGTGTAAAGATTAATTATGTATATCTAAAGCAAGGATAGCAGCATATCTATTAGCTGTGTTTAGGTTATTAGCTACTTATGAAGTGATTTAAATGTGCCTGCTCCCTTGTTTTCCTTTAACAAAATAGTAAACCCAGAAATTCTTCAACTTTGACCAGAGAATCTGCATTATAAAGAGGGCTGACAAGAACAAATTAAGTTAATGTTACTAAGTGAGAATATTTGAAATTAACAGCTTTATTATTTGGGGTTACTCTTCTTATGTACCCTATCACATAGGAAGTGGGATCTTAACACTGTCCCCTCACCCCTGCAGTAGACACAGAATGCAAACTAGTGAATAGCAAATGGTTCTGAAAAATCTTCTGGCCACTTTGTTTCTCAGTTGACATGCAGTAGTACCTCTCCTTAATTTCAGCCTAAACAACAGGATTCTTTTGCCACATGGGATTATGATAATGGAAAAACATAACTTAAAGCATTTTTACCTTTCTGGTTATTTCAATTTACAGACCTGGAGCTGTAATTAATTGATAATATATTTAAATGAAAATAGATTCTACTAATGTAAATGTCCTTACTGTTACAGGATATTTCATTATGAAGGGGAAAACTTTGAATGAGGGTTCCCACTGATGCCATGACTTAGGAAAACGTGAAGCCCTGGAGGTCAATCTGGTCCTTGAATAGATAAAAGCTTTATTTTATGTTGAGGAGTCAGATACACAATGTCTTGAAAATTATACCCATTTGGAGGCAGTACTGATGTGGACACATTTTCTACTCCTTGCATTGGAAAGCTCAGACTGGAGTGTGACTCTATTAGATGCCAGTGTAACAGAATGCAGTTCTAGAGAGATGGAAGTAACTGTTGGAAAGGAAAATACATGCTGTAAGGGCATATATTTAATTTTAAATTCAGTTAGGTGGTCAGATCACTGAGCTCTGGCTCTGCTGGAATGGTAATCTAATTACGTTGCATCTTCCTTCCCCAACTGTTTGATACTGAGTGGAAGAATGGGTAAATACTTTGGGTCATTGAGAGTGTGCCAAAGCTACTAATTTGTAAAGATGCTACTTCCACTTGCTGGCCAACTTACAGGATTGTTTTGACACTTTGCCAAGAAGGGTTGCCAAAAAAGAGTCTGCCTCTGAAAGTCTGTCTCTTTTATCTGAAAGCCACTCCTGTAGAACAGACTGATGCAGATGTTCCAGGAGAACCTGAGCCAAGGAGGCTTTCTAAGCCTCGAAACAGAAAGCTTTGCAGGGATGGCATGTTTGGCTGGCTGTTTTAGCCACTTTTGTTGCTGTTCTGAGATGTAAACACCACTGTAGGTTGAGGAAGCTGTCTGGTGGTTGTCTGTGGGGGACCATTTTGCAGAGAAGCAAAGCCACCTAAAGAGTACAGCCAGGTTTCTGTGGGGGGTGCACTTGGAGTCTGTATTTTTAAAAAAGAGATGAGGCACAGCTGAGGGGTGACTGTTGTAAGTTTTATGTTTCTGTTTGTCAGGTAGTGAAATAGCAAAGTTGTGCAATTTTTCCTCAAATAATGGATTTTCGTAACATGTGCTAAGTTAAATTGAATTGAATATGTGAATGTGACTTTCATCATCTTTTGTTACTGTATGTTAAAAACTCATTTAAAAGAATGAAGTTGCTGCACAAAATGACTGCAAAGCAGAAAAACAATCGAATTTTTCACCTGAGTAGGGAGAAGTTAGAGATTTTAACAGCAGATTCACTGTGAATTTAAGAATAAACAGATACAGGAGGGTTAGGAATGGTTTCTCTAATTAATATAAAAAGGCTGTAATATCTGAAACTGAAATTCTTCATGCTATGATTTTCTACTACTGGATGACAAATAATTAAACTTTGAATTGCTCTCTGTTCAGTGAGCTGTACAGCAATGAATTGATCTTCTATTGCTTGTGGGGTTTTGGTGTTTGACTTGTATAGTGCAAAAAAAATTGGATTTTAGTCCTTAAAAAATGTTGTCTCCTTTCTCCTTAAGTAGCAGATTTAGGGAACAGGATTTCACCTGTGTTCATGAAGGGATTGCTTTCCTTAACTACTTGTGCCTGTGTCCAGCTTGACTGAGCTCTCAGTGCTAATGTACATCTCACCTGTGATTTATTATTAGGGAGTTTCTGGTCAGCTCAAGCTAACCCACTTGTTTAGGTGACACAGGTTAAATCACTTGCCAATAACAGGGGGCTGATGGTCTCATTTTGGACACCTGCTCTATGAATGAGACACCTTGGGAAAGCTCTCCAGTTTTAATGCTGAAAGCTAAGGAGATGAGAAACCAGAAAAGTTTGTATTACGAAAGAATTCAGGAGGGTAAGTCACTAATCATTCACTAAAATGAAAAACAGTCCTTATGTCTCTATACCAAAAGAAGAGAGAAGATTTTCCTGAGAGTGTTACCAGGTGGTCAGATTAAAATCTGATCACATCAAGCTGTGTGTAGTTAACCCTTGAGTTATCCTGAACAAACTGGGGCGCTACATTGCAAAGTGGAGCACTCAGCTTTAATGGTTCAGCCTGTGTCCTCAAATGTAAAATGACACATAAGATGTAGCAATGTGTCATACATAACAAAATAGATCTCTGCAGATACTTGTGGAAAGACTTAATTAATGATATGCAAATAGTTTTGTAGGAAAATGTAAAATATTTCAGTGTCTTTGCCCCTGAAAATACAGTGTTCCACTTGTTTCTTTTTAAAATGATAGGAATTCACAGTTTATGAAAGCTCACATCTCTAGTGAAAGGAACTTCAGGTAGAAGTGTGTAAAAGTAAGATATGTAGTGATAATTTCTGCTGTATTCTTACCTCTTCCAGCAGTTTGGTTTGGATTCTCTTTCAAATTCACAACCTTAAAATGACTTTCAATATACACTAAAGACTTCTTCTGCACTTCTTTAGATTTTGGCCTTGATGAGCTGTCTTTTTTACTTGGTGTAATAACACATCAGTGCATATATTCTAGCTTGAATCTAGTATTATGTGGAAGCTGAGTTGAACATTGTTTCACAGGAAGTTTTTTATTAACAGAAAAATGGCAAAAATTGGACCATTGCTAAGAATTTTTTAAAGGTGGAGCATGAAGAGACTTTTGATTGATTTTTTTCTTCTGTCCTTGAACTTGGTTTGGTGCAAGGGATGGGAAGGACTGCATTAGTAGGCATTTCCCACTGCAAGAAATGCTGTTTCAGTTTCTTAAACAGATGAGCTGGTAGGATTTAGTGTATCTTTCATGCCTAAGTGCAGGCACATTCTCACTGTACCTGGTATAATTTCATAAATCTTGGCCTGTTTTCTTAGTGAAAAAGGGAAGAAAAAAGCTACATGACCACATTAGATGTTTTAGGATATTCTAAAGATACTAGCAGTGACTCTTATTTTAACAAAAGTATTTTTGTTTTGTAGTGCAGCCCAAACGAGATCATGTTCTTCATGTTACTTTTCCCAAAGAGTGGAAGACTAGTGACCTATACCAGCTTTTCAGTGCCTTTGGTGAGTGATATACTCTGTCTTCCTTTTTATTTTTGTTTTTATATATATATATATAATTAACAAGTTAAACTTGTGGTTTGTTTTGTTATATTTAGTCTGTGGGTGCAGACTTATTCCTAGTGTAGGTAATGATGAATCTATTCTTGTAATTTTTGAATGGTGTTCTGTGGATTTTGTAATGATGTGTTGAAAATTACCATTCTTATTAACTGCTTTTTAGAAATCTTTATTTGGTGGTTGTTGAATATTGTGGGTCTTTTATCCTTTTATTTACAGCCTCTCCTGAAAGGAGGTAAGAGTTTATATAGGTGGATAAAGGGAATAGGGATTGGTGTGAGACAGACCAAGGCTTTAGGAACAATGTTCATCCTGCAGTCAGTGTAAATCCAAACTCCAGCATATGTGAGTCCAGGTGAGCGAGCAAGCTTGAAAATCACCAATTTGATTCCCAGATTGTGAACACCTTCCAAGTGAGAAGAAACAGCAAAAAGGATAGTTAATAACTGAGAACCAGTAGTCTTGCTGCTCTACTAAGTGGAAGTGTAAAACGTAGGTACTTGGACAGCCGAACTAATTGATGGTGGTCTCCTGCTCCTTCTCTCTTGTGCCTTGGTGCTCTGTGCAGGGTCTCTGGAGCTGTATCGAGCTCCCTGAGTTCCTTGTGAGCAGTGGATCCTCGCTTCAGCAGGGGTCAGTGTAGGGGAGAGGAGCGGAGCTGGCAGCTTCTCCCCGCGGCTTTTGAGCCTCAGCTCCGCCGCTGCCCGCGTGTGGGGGCGGCACCGCCGCCAGGGGGCGTGCTCACACACCGCTGGCCGCTCGCTTTGGGAATCGCCAATTCCCGCCCTTCCCCAGATTTTAGAGCTGAACGTTTTCATAATTTGATTTACAAACTCCAGGTTCGATAATTAATCTGTATTAATTTTTTTAAGTCTTTTTGCCGTAGTGTCTCAAAGTCCAGATTAATCCTTCCAAAATTCTGGAATACGGAAGTACCCATGCTTTTCCAGTTGTAGGTGGATGGGGGCAGAGTGGTGCAGCGTGAGGTTGAGGGATTTGCCAAAAGCTAAAAAAACATAAAAAAAGGCAGTAAGAGACATGAATTATCCTAATTTATTACATCAGGTAAAACAAAGTGTCTTGAAATCAAGCAGTATTAGTCGAATTTTACAGAAAAAATATTTTAGAATGAATTGAAGCAGTTATAATCTTCCATGAAGCTTCTAACGAAATATGGGGAAACAGCTGAAAGGGCTGCAGTGTCACACTTGGAACTGGTTTACGTTTGCTACTCTAGAAGGGGTGTTCATGATTCTGAAATCCTTCAGGACTGCCTGCATACCAAGTGGACACCTGTTCATGCAAGATGTTTTTATAGTCTTGGGTGAATGTAGTTTCACTGTACCAGTACTAGCAGCACTATGCAGTCTCTTAGAATGCTTTAGAGTCTTAAATTTGCGTTGTTTATTTGGTCATGCTGATGTGAAATATGAAGTCATTAAAATAGGATTTGCTAGAATACAGCTTTAGTTTATAAAAGCCTTAAGTTCTACCTAAATTTATGTCTTTGTGCTTTTGATTAAACCTTGTGCTATTAAAGTATTATAAAAACTACTACTTAATTACCAGTAAAAGTAATGTAGGAAATATATGAGCAGGATATAAAAAGGAGAATGTTTCAATGATGTAATCCATCAGTTTAATTTTATTCTGTGGATTTAATCTTGTTTGCATGTTTGAGCTGATATATGGAGGATTTTCAAATTTCTTTATAGAAGAAGAAGTACATGTTATTTGCACCTTCATGTCATTGTCCACCAGTGGCATTCTTCAAAGTATTGAAGACTTGATATATTCTAGAAGTGCAGAGAGAGAAATTTCCTGGCTTATTTCTCGAGCTGGTGTTCCATTACATTGCTGTCCATGGCTTATCTGCACTGGCCTTGCAGTGAGCTGGCACGGGGCTCTGGGGATTGCTAAATACTGTACTGCAGCTGCATTTGCTTTCCAGAACTTTATTTGCATTTCACCATACTTTTGAAATACACAATATTTACTGAGTGCTTAGCAGTATTGCTGAATTATTTAATTTATTCATCTTATCTCTCCTAAATTCTTACTTTTTAATAATGATGAAATGTGGCATAGTCTGAGGAGAGCATCTCTTAAGCATGGAGAGTTGCATAAGAGCATTTGTTCGCTTCAGACTGGGACTCAGTGTCTGCTGTGTAATGTTTGACTTTCTGTAAATTCTGTATTTAAAATGTGTAAGTCTGAGTAGAAAAGCAACATAGGTTGGCAAGTATTGAAACCTTTTATTAGCTAAAAATACAAAGTCAGAAGTCATATAGAGTGCAGCAGCCTTTCTGCAACAATAAATAAGGATCTGATCCTGAAATGATGTGCCACCAATAAGTTGGATTTTTATTAATTTCTTTTTATTTGGCACTTAGTGAAAATTTGGACACTGAGGCCCATTTGAATAGTAGCTGAATTCCTTCAGGAGATATTTTTTTGTCTATCACTGATCCTCTTTCTTATTTTATACTGAGGGCACAATTACAAGATATTCAGGAGAATTTTTCTTTCTGATCTTTCAGTCTGCTCAGGTAGATTGAAATTAATTAACTACATATATGGGAAAGGGACACAATCTGGACAGCATTTCTGTGTTCCAGAGTTAAAACAGAATATGGTGTCAGACATCTGAAATGATATTTTAGAAAATTTTGTAGTT
This sequence comes from Rhadina sibilatrix, assembly GCA_013400275.1. NCBI lineage: Eukaryota > Metazoa > Chordata > Aves > Passeriformes > Phylloscopidae > Rhadina > Rhadina sibilatrix. The sequence continues at coordinate 38,598 of VWYO01012536.1, read as the reverse complement.
AGTAATACAGAAATGCAAAACTTCATACATGAATAATTTTAAAGCAAAGACTTGTCAATGCATGTAGAGCAGTATGAATTTGTACAGTAATTTCTGTCCTTTAAAGGAAACTCAATGTTGGGGTCCTACCAAATGCACTACAGTTCTGAGCTGCAATCAGGAGTCAGCTCGGGCTTTTCTTGTGTTGTGAAATGTTAGTGTGCTGCCAAAGGAATGTTCTCCCTACACCAGAGTCTTGCCCATAGGCAGCAAAGTTCTGTGTTCTTCAAGGACAGAATTACTAGCAATTGAATTTATGTGCCCTAAAAAATGTTTAAAGAAATTCTAGCTTCGTGGTGTAGGCTCATCCTAATAGCAGTCTTAGCCCTTCAGTACAGGGAGATGTGAGAAACCATACTGAATTAATTATGGTTTTGGCAATGATCAAAATGATAATAATTTAAACTCCTAAATAGCTGGCTACTCAAATGTATAGCATGTGAATGAAATCTATCTAGGCTTTTATTTTTTTATAATTAGAAAATCTGTTTATAATCTGGCTGGATTTCAGAAGAAACTTCTATAACCTTGTAACCTGTAGACTAAATTAGATTTCAATAGATTAAACAACTGAGAATAAATGTATTTTAAGCCCTTTTGCATCACTGTTTTTAACCTTGTAATGTCTGAAGGTTAAATGATGGTATAACATTATATATAACTTCATTTTCTAGTCTGTGTGAAAAAAATGGCACCAAATTTCAATATCTGAATTGTGGTAACAGTAAAGCACTTAGATAAGGACAGGAGATGTAAATGGATTTCAGACTATAATAAGACCTTGTGTCTGGAATGGGGATCCTTTCCTCTGCTTTTGCTTGATTATGAGCTCTTTTAGTGCTAATGTGACATTTTAAGCCATTCACATAGAAAATGCACTAACTGCTTGATGAATAGAGGGACTTACTTCCAGTCACTGTTCCATTGTAACAGCTTTCAAATGAGGTCCATGATTTTGTGCATTTGTCCTCATATTGACTCAAATTAAGTTTTTATTTCACATCCAAGAAATGATGTATAGTGGGATTCAGACAAACCAGAGTTTGAAAATTTAGTGTCCCAGCAGTGGAGTTCTCCATTGATGTGATCAATCTTCCACCTACCCCTTTTGACTGGAATTTATCATCACTCAGAGCTGTAATTTATTTGAGTAAAGGGCTGAAATTTCCAGAAAATCACTTCAATTTATTTTGTAGACTCATGTAGATACCATGAAGGGAGGACGTGAGGCTCTGAGGGTGTACAGGATGCACAGCCCTGACTTTCTGAACAGTTCCAGGCCCTTGTGCAACTGGGTATAAAATACACACTTTAATAGTGGACAAAAGCCTTCTCAGGTGCAGTTACTCTTAGTTGGCTTTTTAATATCATGGCATATCAGATAAAAATCTGTGACTGAGTCTAAAAAATAGTCTTAACAATTTTTTTTCCTTTTTCTAGGTAACATTCAGGTTTCGTGGATTGATGATACATCAGCATTTGTATCATTGAGCCAGCCAGAGCAAGTACAAATAGGTATGTGTTGCTGGATTTACTTCAGCATTAAGACTTTAGCTGGCTCCTGCAAAATGCTCTGAGCCAGCAGGGTCTGTGATTCCAATGGCAAAACCACGGACTTGCTCAGAGGAACTGGACTTCCACAGCAGCAGCACATGTGTGACAGCAAAGGCAAACCCAAACTGGACTTGGTTGGGAGTTTTGTGTTTCATTCCACAATCCTCCAAGTACCTGTAGGTAGAGTAGTGCTGGTTTCTTCACTTGGTGCAGTATTTATTGAGGCCATTTACTGTTACTTTACACAGAGTAAAACTATCAAAGACTTTTGTGGTCTTTGCCTCCAAATAGCCTTTGGACTGATACATTTAGTTTGGTTTACATTTGCAAGGAACAAATGCAGAGAAGCCTTTTGGTGCATTGCAGAATACATGCAAAATAATAGTGTCTGAAGAGCCTGGACTGCTAATGTGTCTACAGTCTTGTATGAACAATGTGCAGTCTCTCCAGACTTAAGTTTTTAAATTTTTTTGAACAATTGAAAATATTGCTGTTAGTTATGTGGGAAAGCAGTCTTTTTGGTGTGTGTGGGGTTTTAGGTTGGGTTTGTTTGTGATTTGGGGATTTTTTGTTGTTTTGGGGCTGGTTTTATTTCTGTTTTGGGGTGGGATTTTTTAAAGATTTTTGATTGAGTGTAGTTGAATCCACAAGCTCTTAGTGGTTTCTGTAGTTGTTTTGGGCATATATTTGAGGACTCACCCATACCCTTCAGGGAACAATGGCTGGAAGCAGGCTGTTATAGATGATCATTTGGGATATGTTCTGGTAGTGTCATCCCCCTTTACTGAAATGCTTGCATCAAATGCTGTGGAGCCAGAGAGAGCAGCAGTATGCATAGCACTTCTGATTAACTGGCTCAAATCTTGTTGCACTTAAGAGCTATCCAGGCAAAATTCCCACAATTAAGTTCTAAAAAGAAATAAAACATTAGAAAGCCCCACTGAGTTCACCATCATCTATCTTTACTAAGCTCAAATAAAGAAGCTTCCATGGTCTGGATGTACAATCAGTACATCTCTCTAATTCCTTATTAACATCCTGGGAGTGATTATCATACTTGCTCATACATTCATAGCTCCACAGAGGATTTTGAGGGCTCACCAGCAGCCTCCTTACAGCAATTGCTCCTTAGCAGCAAGAGCCATTGTTTCTTCATCTATATATAGATATAAGAATGAAATAACTTCTAATGAGTTGCAGTAAAGACTTATGTCAAATAAAGCCTTCCTAGATGTTGTTACAGTAAATTTCTCACTGCTGTCACCTCAGTTACTTATCCATTGTCTAAATGCTTGGCATATACATTATCATCACTACTTTTTGTTGTTGTCATTCAGTTTGGTTTTGGTTTTTTTTTGTTCTTCTGTTTTTTTAGCAACTACATATTTTGAAAAGAACTGAATGTCTGCAGAGTATTGAAACTGAATCTTTCTGGCACTGCTCTGTGTCTTTTTTTTTTTGTGCTTTGACAAACAGGGAGGCTTGTTCTGTGGTCTACGTGCTGGGAAACATGTTATTTGTTTGAAAGCTCAGGTGATTATAGTCTTTCATATTCATAGATTTTTATGAAATCAGGTTAGTAGAAATTCATATACTGAAAGCAGTGAGCCAACCAAGCTGATAAACTAAAGCAACCTCAATTACCAAAATTTGTGTGATTTTTTTACTGTAAAATTGCTTTAAATTCTTGATATTTCGTTGGTTTGGGGTTTTTTTCTGTAATAAATACATTATAATATCTATTCTGTTATTCTATTCCCTGATCTTAAATTCTTTAATTAATTGTTTTGGTAATAAAAGTCACTGTTTGTGATTTAGTGAGATGTGCTTAAGTGAAGAACCTAGGAAAAAACTAATAATGTGGCCTGTTTTTTAACCTGTTTCCATAAATGTCTGCATCTTCTGGACTTTATAAAAAGCCTTGGAAGACTGTGAAACCATATGAATACAAGGCAAGATGTTGCTACAGGTGTAATTCTGTGCTTACCTCTTAGAGAGGTTTCTGACTTTGAGCTGGTATTAATGTGCATAGTTAAGAAAATACAAGTGCAACAAGAAAATCTGTGGGACATAAATGGATCGAGGACATGAAAAGTATGTGGAAGTTTCCCCTAAAGTGTTCAGATTTCCATTACAGAGGAGTCAAAGTACTGTAAAAGCATCCAGACTTGCTTTGCATCTTCTTAATGAGGAAATTGTGTGTGAAAAAGTGGTGAAAATGGGACTGGTTTTGTAATTATCTGCATGAGTGTTAACTGATTTGGATCTATCAGATTTTGAAACCCCGTTCATATCTGGCAGGTGATAATTCTGTATTTTTCTGTTGCAGCAGTGGTTCAAATACTGAATATCTGGCTGAACTAAGATGAAGTTAAAAGGCTTGAACAGCAGATCATTTAAAGTGTGATCTGCCAGCCTCTCTTGATGTACATGCTGAACGTAACCAGCTAATGAATCTGCCTGGTCTCTTAACAATTTAGCTCCAATGCCTTTTGATTTTATTCTGCTTCATAGGTGTTACAAGGCAACCTGAAATAAGATTTGTCTATATGACTAGTTTTGTGTAACTTTAGCTAAGGGTCATATTGAAATTGTTATAATTAATTATCATGCTTTACAAATGACAGACCTCTCAAAATGTGGCACTTTGCATAAGCTGTTGCAGCTATGCTGTTTTTGTTGATTCTAACTCTCCTGGCTTCAATATTTTAAATGGGCTAAAAAGTTGTTCATTGGCATCCTGGGAATATGTCAGATTTCTCACAGATTCAAAAATCCATTTTGAACATGTAGGGAATAAAATATATCTCATCCCCCAGTGCTTTTTAAAACAATGTGCCTGAGTTACATAATATCATGGATGGTAACCATTAAAACCTCGTCCAAAATTGATTGATAAAACATTGGCCCATAAGATTTTCTGTTTATAAAGTATATTTGATTAGCTGAATTTAGCTAATAAGCAGCTCTTCAAATTTCACATGGTAATCAGTAGTGTTTATGTTACCAGGGAGAGTGTGCATTCCAGTGTTTTAATTGTTTAAGTGTTACCCTGAAGGACCTATGAATCTTTGCATAATGTAAAAAGACTTGTTTCCTCTTCCACTTTATTTCCTCTGAAAAACTAAGTAGGGAAAAGGGCAGTATTTTTATAGGCAATTGGGGAGCTGCTCCTAACTTTCCAACTGAACATGGCATGCTTTAAAACACACAAACCAGAAACCTTGGGAAACAAGAGTCAAATGCCTTAAACTTCTCATTTTGCTGCTTATGATAATATCCAAGAATCTTCACTTTATTGTTACTCATGTGACTCGCACATTGGCAGTCTCTCAGATTTATTATGAGTAGAAAAGGCTTGTTCTTGTATAAAATCATATTGCTCTCTATAGCTTGAAGTGGAAGCCTGCAGCAGGACAGATGCTGGGGAACATTGTGCAGTCACCCTGCTGTGCCTGTCTGTGCAAGCTGGGCCTGACCCTTGCCAGGGGAGGGTTCTTGGCTTCTAGTGGGCTCTGTGTCACTCCTACTGTTGGGCTGCCACAATGTCATCTTAAAGCCAATAACAGGTTTATCAAAGTGGTGGTTTAGGTGGCTCTGATTTGTCTTTACTTTTTGCAATATGCTGTGCTGCAAACTGATTTCCAGGCTACAAGCACCTGAAAAGGAAAATGGATGGTAAACATAGTCTATGTTGTGTTGGGATTTGTTGTTCAAAGTAGGTAATTAATAAGAATTGGTTAAATGGTTGGTATTCCTTTAGTTGGACATCTGGGACACAAAACTTCTGTTGCCTAGTTGCACTGCAAGTGGCATCAGCATTTCTGTCAAACATGAAGCACATATTTGTTAAGTGTGTGGCAAGGATAAACACTGCACTGTTAGAGCAGATGAGCACAAGAAACTTCAGAACTAACTTTTGGCATACAGCTTCTGGCTCTTAGGATTTTTGTCTGGCTAGATAAGTTTGCCTTTGGATGCTGTTCAGCTTTGTGTATTTATAAAGCTGGCTTTTCATTTGGAGAGGTTAGTGTGGAATAAGTGCTGTTTCAATGATCCTATGACTTACAAGGGTCTAGACTTCATCCAGATAGACTGGAAATAGTGGGGGAAATGGGAGAGACTTCAGCTTGTCTTAACTGTCAAGTAGGCCCACTATTTTGATGAATAAATTGGTATAACCTGACGTATTTGTGTTTCAAGCCCCTCAAAGTTCTGTGCAGTTAACTTCGTGAGTCTTCAGTTAATGCTTTGGATTGATGTTAAGCTCTTGTTTTTCATGGTTTCCTTGAATGTGGTCATCTAGCTTTGACTGCTCAGGTTGCTGGTCTAAAAAGACCTTTGATACTTAAAGGGGATACTCCTGTAGGTGTCCTTGCCCTTGTGGAGTCATTATAGCCCATCTAAAACATATTCTTAAAAATCCCTGGTACTTGGAATAGGTTAGTTTTTAAAACATGGGAAAGTGTTACAAATATGTTCAGTTTTGAAGTGCTTGAAAATCAAATTTGGCTTCTGAGACATTTTACATGAATATATATTATTGAAAATAATGGACAAATTTATCAGTAGTACCTCAAAAATACACCTCATTTATTTTCTCTTAGCAGACAGCTTGCACTTAATTCCCTTTACCTAAGGCTTAGGTACAGTTTAGTAACATCTATGTTCTGATTATTAGTAACTTCTGCAATATTTTAAGACCACTGGTTCAACTTTAGAATAATTTTAACCTGAGAATCTTCTGAGAATGTGTTTCTTGCTGTTTTAAAATGCAATAAATACACTTAACCTGAAATTTTAAATGCATGTGGAAAGCAACTGCTTTTCTTAAATGGCAAGCACTGAAATAATGTTAAGTTATTCCATGTGTTGGTGCCCTGATACATGAGCTTATACAGAATTCAGTGTGTGCAAGATATCTTCTTGCTCTCAGCTTTGAGAAGCCCAGTAGTTTTAGACAGCAGGGGAGCAACGGACTAAAGCAGGTGCAGCAGCTGAAGTTGTGAGGCATTTCAATGATTTGTGTTTAAATCATTAATCTTTCTGAACTTGTGAGTTTTTCAGACAGGGCTGGACTTTATGGTTTATTAGTGTTTTGTAGGTTTACTAGAGAGCCTTCTACTTGGCATGAGTGCTTACCACCACAATTTAAATATCTAAGAAGTGTTTTGAGATTGTGTGTTTATCAGTCCCTCCTCACTGATTTTGAGGAAAGGGCACGTAGTAGATTCTGTATCACCCAGAGTCTGAAAAATTACACTTCACATGACTGTGTTGTCAGCAATAAGTTAATGTGAAATTTATGCCAGATACATTCTGGAAGGAGGTTATAGCCAGACAAAGGTCAGTCTCTTCTGGGTAACAAATGATAGGATGAGGGGAAATGGTCTCCAGATGCACCAGGAGAGGTTCAGGTTGGATGTTAGGGGAAATTTCTTCACTGAAAAGGTTGTTAAGCATTGGAACAGGCTGCCCAGGGAAACAGTGGAGGTGTTTAAAAGAGAGGGACCAGGTGGTTTGGAGCAGGGGCTGAAGAGCAGAGCATGGGGTGTTCCCATTTGGCACCAAGGTGCAATCATCTGTGGGGCCACACTGTGTCCATGTCTGTCTGAAAGTCCTACAGATCTGAGCTCTCTGTGCTTTGAGCAATAATAGACATGGAGACATTCAGAAATGTTCTGAACATTTTATGCTTCTAATTTGTAGGTTCACAGATCTGAACATTTTACTAGCAATGCTGGGAGTTAAAATTCTCCAGTGTTTATTTAAAATCTGTAGTAAATGCAGGGATTGAGATGTGGTGAATTTCAGCTTGTGTTGCTCAGGAATCTCAAGAGCAGCAGGAAAATGAATTACTGGTTTTACAGTGGAACCTGTGGTATAAATCATATTAGAGATAGCTATTTTACAACTTCCAGCATTACTGATGTGGGATTAAGAGAACAGATGATAGACTTGCCTTCAAGGTACCTGCAGCCATATTTTTTTCTCATCAGCTAATAAATAAAACAAACAAAAAACCACCCCAAACCCAAACTGCCCTTTGTACCCCTTAAGTTTGAATAGGGATTTTTCATAATGTTGGAAGTCTGGTGACTACCTATTCATTTGATTTGGATTTTTTGAAATGAGCTGATACAAAAGCTGTGAAATGTATTAATTACTGAGGTAATTAACAGGGTGCAAAGGATAAGTAGCTTGAATTCTTTTGGTAATTAAATAACTTCATCTGTAAGGGAGTTAAAGTCCTTTATAACAATTTACATACATGTGCATAGCATGAAATGTCTCACTCGACTTACACTATGATCTCTCTTCTTTGTTGAGGAAAATATTTTAAGTTTTACATAAGAATCCTTCCTCTTTCTTTGGCATACTTTGTACTTAGCACTTTATCTTCCTTTTGTAAAACCATTTTGTTTCAGATCACCTGTCCATCTTCCCCTGTTCTCCAACCTGGAGGTTCAAAGCCTCATTTTGGTTTGCTCTCTAACTTGCCATCCTCCTTTGCTAGGTGAAGAGCTGCTTTGTCCCTGCATTGGTACTGCTCCTTGCTCTGCATTCAGTTACTGAGAGAGAACAACCTTTGTACAATGCTCTTTCATTTAGAATCTGTATAGGCACCTTCTACCTTCAGCTGTTACAGAAGAGGAAAACAAAGGGCTGGGCAGCACCGTGTACAAATTGGTGTCACCACTTTGGGTACAGCCTGCACATAGTTGCTGTTATCAAATACACTTAAGAGGCTGTGGTCCAGCTAATTAATCATGGGTGTTAACATTTTGGTGCCTTGCAGCAGAAATTGTCCAGATACGCTTGAAAGACTGAAAACTCTATGTAGGATAACAAAAGGGGCCATTAATGTTACATTGACAATTTCACTAATATTTAACGACATGTAGTTGAATTCTGCTTATGCCTTGATAATGTTCATGGTTACATGATCGTGTACTGTTTCTTTAGGATATATGGCTTCTCTGGGAATATCTTTGTACATTTGCTGTGGAGGAACTCAGCCCTGAATGTTCTGTAGGGGACAATTTAATTCCATTTAGGTTAATTTAAAAGATGCTCTCTAATTTGGGATGTTGAGTCTTCTGCTTTCTGTTGATAAAATAGGCACACAGCACTGCTGCTTCCCCTTTTGAGTTTTACTTTGAAATAGTGGACTATGCATAGTGGACTGTGCACTTTTGTCATCATGGCAAACTTCTGGATTGTTACATGTGGCATGAATAGCCCTAGTAGTCAATAAATAAGGCTGTGGAACCATCTGGTGAGTATTGAGAGTAAAACAAAATACTGACTTAGCTACTCACTAATTGCACAGTGTTGCTCTGGCTGAGGCAGTGGTCCCATGTTTTAAGTAGAACACGACCAGATATGATTAATGCAGCATTGATACAGAGGTCACTTAAAAGCTTCACAGGTGAAATTTTACTTCAGTATTTCATAAGCTTAAGTGTTTAGTATTGCAGCCTTAATCTGTATAGCTCTGTGTGTTTGTTGTATTTATATATTGTGGCTTTTCTTTTACCTACACAGTTCACCAACATATTTGTCTATTTATTAAGAGGCTTAATATTGTCAGTGGCCATCTGTCAGGATGTTGCTCTGTATAAAAGCAAGGACTTGGCAAAAGGATATCTTTGTACACATTCCTCTTGAACCACTCAATGACAGTTGGCCTGTTCGATGTCTTCTCTAATAATGAGGGAAGGTGCTGTCCTCTAGAAATGCTTTTCCTAAAATAATTTGCAGTTACTTTTATTCTGCTATGAGACAGAAACTTAAGGGCTGCAATTAATGTGAAATGCAGCCATGTGGTGTTGGTTACTAGGTCAGGTTTCTCACAGAAAGATTTGTCTCATCTCTTACAATTTAAAGAAATAAGTAAATAGGCCCCCTGAGTTCTCTTCAGTTTTTTAGAGTTCACAGAGCATTCTAGCAGTGCATTTCTTCTGTTGGGAGTGCAGAATGACCTAACTATATTTGCTTTGTTCAGCAGTATGGACAGCATTCATCAAAAAAGCATCAGAGAAAATGTATTAAACTCTTACAGGGAGCTGCTCTTCAAGACCATGCAAGATCTGATTTATTTGTGTGGCTCCTTAGACTTCTCCATATGCCTTCATTTCAGTTTTTCAATGCTGAAGCAATTTATTCAGCATGTAACATTTTATATTACATATATATGCTATATATGTATATACATATATTTGTGTATGTATGTCCATGTGAGTGGATTGCTGTAAAATGCATGCCTTATTTCAAGAAAGCAGAGTTTTCTTTGTACAAAATACTGACTCTTGCCGAGATTTATTTTAGAATTATCTTTAGGCCTCAAATGATTTGTTTTTCTTACTTAAAAAAGGGCTGAGTTTGTTAGGGAATTAAATGGCAGACTCATAACTTTGGTTCATAGCTTGTAGCAAAACAAATAATGTTATTGTGTTTTAACAAATGAGTATGTATCAGATGATCCATGGTAACTTTGTGCTTGATTTTAGCAAGTAAAAACATGCTTGAGTTTAACTAAACAAATTTTACCCCGAGGAATGTTGGCTGGCATGCAGTAAACTCCAGTGAGCCTTATTAATTCATTCATGATGCTTGTCCCATAACTTTGTGGGCAATAAATATTGTCCTAGTCCTTACTAACAGATCTGTAACTTCGCAGTTCAAAACAGATATAAGGGGGGTGAAAGGAGGTATGTCTGACACTTGTTGGTTAGTGCAACCATCTCCTGGGGCTGTTAATCATAACTTACTGCTGTCTATACTTGGGACTAAAATTAAATAGTCAACACTCTTGCCTGGTTTTATGTATGTTGCAACAGCAGCATCTGTATACTGTGGCAGATGCTATACGTATCTCACTGTTACACAGCAAATATACAGCATGGGTGATCCATCCTGAAGGAGGAGAAAAAAACACATCCACCCATCTTCCTCACCTTTCCTGAAATTTGATGTTGGAGCTTACCATCTCTAGGCTTGCACCAGAGGTGCACAGTAAAACAGCTGGGCTAGAATCCAGAAGTGGGATATGCATCTGAAATTGCTCTAAAAGATTGGAAGTACAAAATAAAATCAGGATTTTGTCTCCACTACAATTGTGGTGTTTTAAAATGTGCAGAAAAACGATCTGAGGTTGGGGGGGAGGTGTTGTTTGTTTTGTTTACATTTAAACTGGTTTACTGGTTGGTTTACAATACTTCCTTTCAGAGAGCTAGGCTGAAAGCAGCAGAAGACACCAGTTGACAGTCAGTTTAATTTGCTGATTCATCTGTTACAGGGATGGCGTCAGGCCAGAGCTTGGCTTGCAGGCTAAAGGCTGAGAGCTGTGAAGATGCTGGGACTTGAAGGAATGTTGTTAAATTGTTACTGAGTGGAGGCAGTGAAAGTTTTTTTCTTTAGTTTTAAACTGCTTCTAATTTTACATTGACAAAAATCTTTCTACCTTGAACTTGAAGTCTTTTTTGGTTAAAGGGAGATCAGACATTAGAAAGATACAAGGATGGAACAGCTGGCTATTAGTTAAGTGCTTCTTCCATGGATATCTTGTGCAATCAAAAATGCAGCTCAAATAAGCTTATGTTTCACAGCAATCAAACAGAGTTTTGGCACAGGCTTTGCAAATGTCGTCTTTTCCTGGCAGACTTGCAAAATAAACCTGCTGGGTTAAGTAATGAGACTAAAAGGGAAAAAATCCAGGAAATCTTTTCTTGCCAACAAGCAATCTGGAAGAGGGTTACGACTGAAGAATTGATCGTTTCTAATTTAAAAGAAACGTCTTCAGTAGATTTAACTCTTTTTGCACAAAGTCTGACTTTGAGAAGAGCTTTGAGCATCTCCTTCAGACATTCTGACTTCTAGAGAATGTGGCATTTTGGGTTTGTTTTGGTTTGTTTTTTAATTGCTAACAATGGAACTAGAAATTGTTTTATGAACAGAACAAATAGCTTGCAGCCTTCTGCTTTTCAAAATAAGCTATTTCAGTAGAGGGCATGCTGTCATTTAAGTGTTTTGTATATAATATCATTCTCCTTCTCCATAGCTGTAAACACCAGCCGGTATGCTGAAAGTTATAAGATCCAGACATATGCAGAATATGTGGAGAAAAAACATGAAGAAAAACAGGCCAAGAGAAAATGTACAGAAGATAGTTGGAAGGAGATGGAGAGGAAGAGGTTAAAAACCCAGTGCACACCTTACGTTTCCCAGAGTCGATACTACTGTGTTAACAGGTGAGACTGCGCTGCCTGCAGTTCTTACTGCATCTCTGTCCAAAATCGAGCCATTTTCAGGTAGTTCTTAACTAATACAGGACATTTTTCTGTATGTATTTCTTTGCTTATAAATCAGTAGTGGTGCATCAGCTGTCACAAGATGATAGGTAAAGGAACAGAGGGACTTTCATCACAAATGTGATCAGACAGATTTTTAAATGCTGGGATCTTGAGGGCAGGTCACATCACAGCTTCTGAGCTGATGTAAGCAGCACCATTTCTCATAACCAAAATTTAAAAAACGTTTTCTTTATTCATATGACACTTGTGAATGGCTTGTGTCATGTAGGCACTTAGTTGTGTTAATATATCCTTGTAAAAACCACGTTGGCTTTGGGCTGACTTTCCATGGTGATAATAGTGGTGTGTGTATTTCTTGTTCCATATTTACCTGCTGGTATTAATGACAAGGTTTGGGTATGATGGTAACAGGCAGCTTTTTTCTCAGTCATCTGTGTAGCTGAGCATGTGAAGAGTGTTTTAGTGTTAATATAATTGTATAAATAACCTATCAAGTTATTGCTGTTCTTCCCCCTCCCTTCTCCTGCACTATCCCCCCATTTCTATGAATTCTCTATGAAAATAAGTTTGAGTGGAGTTTATAAGTTACATTTCTCTAAACAGATGTTTTGGTTTGGGTTTGGCGAGTTTTCTCTCCATTTCCTCCCTGCCCCTGTGGTTACACAAACCAAATTTGGTGGTCATAAAAAGAGTACTGAGGTATTTCTGCTTTATCTTTCTTGGAAATGCTCCATTAAGTTCCAGTTCTCGTTATATCTTCCTGTAAATGTTAATCTGTCGTGTAACAAATTCACTAAACTTGTTCTGTTCTTCTCATGACCTTATGATTTTGCAGGTGTGTCTTTTGGCAAGCTGTCAGATGTTCATGCCTTTTGTCATGGTTGGAATTCTAAATGTGTTATAGACGTGTTTGATTCAAAAAAACATGTGGAGGAAGCTGATGATACAATCCGTATCAAATGAAGTTAGTTTAATTGAACTGTTGTACTCAGGAATCCTGGGGAGTCCGTGCTGGGAGGAGATGAGGAGCTTTAGGGATTGTCATGGCACCAGCATGCACGTGGCTAAGCTCTGTAACTAAGGTGGTAGACTATTAAATAGTCTGGAAATACTTATTACACCTTGAGTTTGCTGCAAAGAGACACTAAGTCCTGGTTTTGTTCCTGCCAGGGGAAGTGTCTCCTCTCAATGAATGTTGGAGTTTGGGTACCTCACAGGTTCTAGGCAGATGGTAATGGTGCAGCTCATGAGGAACAGGAAATGCAGAAAGCTGATTTGCTGTTGTTGTGCAAGGAGGTTTAACATCCAGCACAAATGTGTAATTTGGAAAATTGCTAAACAAAATTTTCTGTAAATTCTTTCTCTAAAAGTTTGACATATCCCAAGGAATGGTTTGTCTAAGCACTTACTCTCCTTGAAAATTTTTAATGTATTTTTTTCATGTAGTGTTGTAAAATTCTACAAGAAGTAGCTTTTTGTTTTCGAATTATCAACATTTTGATAGTCTTGGATAGCAGCTTTTATTTTGTTGACAGATCTCTTGTAACTGATGTTACATAATTTTTTGTTCTCTTATTATTCCATTAATAAAGTGATTTGGTTCTGTCCCAAATTCCCTCTCATACAGGTCTTTTGACATGTTTTTCTTAATTTTTTTTTTTTTTTTTGCATTTGTTAGTAGTTTTATTGAATTATTTTGTCGATTTATATTTTGTAAGTGCTTCCTCTGAAGTGTAATCTGGTTAGATAGAACATGGAACTGCAAATCGTGGTCTTTCATTTCACTCAAGATGAATGCTTTTTTTTTTTCTGGACAAAGGTATATAAAAATATTTATATCTAAAGGTATAAAAAGTACTTATATTTTTATCTATCATCAAATATAATATCAATATTTATATAAACAATCAGGACAAATATGTATGTGTGCATGTATATTTATCCAGATTAGTTGAAGTCCTGTGTAGCTGAGCACTCAGCACTGTGATGTATCCAGCAGCTGATCCCTTATAATAGCTTCATGTTACTACATCCTTTATTTATTTATTATTTAATAAGCTTGCTGCATCAGCTTCTGCCAAGGAGCACAGCTGCAGGATAGCTGTTTGTCTCCATGATGACACTGTGTCCTGGCTACTTTTTCATTCAGTAAGGAAGTTGCTGAGTATTTCTTGTAAGGAACTTTTGTCTTAAATTGACAGGTCGATAAATAATGTAACAAAGGTTCTTTAATTCTTGTCTTGCTGATAAAAATGTAGTCCTGTATTGTAGAGGATACAGGACTATCTGTGGAAAATACTTCAGAAAATAAACTTGAATAGTATCAATAGCAGTCAAAAGGTAAAATTATTTATAGTTAATATATATCCTGTGCATATAACTTAATATTACTGTTAAATATAAAAATTTATTTCAATGGAAATATGCCTAATTATTAATGTAAGATGGAGAAGTAGAGGAAAAACTGCTGCATTTGTCAAAACTTCAAGTAGTAAATAAGATGCTCTAGTCCAAATCTGTTGCTATTCAGAACACACTTAGGAAACAGATGGAACTGGCTATGTTGTGCTTAACAAATTACTGCCTGCCAGCTCTGCCATGACTGTTAAATGCATGGCTTTAAGAGCTTTTCCTTAGCAAAATAGTGTTAAACCATAACAGGAAAAGTCAAATAGGGTGTGCTCTATGGAAAGCTAGGTGCCTTGCTCTATTTGTACTTATTCTCCTGATCATTATCTGGAAATAGTAAAATAGAATAAGGGCAATGTCAAAATACTCATATGAAGTACAAGAAAGGGATACATCACTTTGTCTTACAGATAACTCTACTTAAAACTATGAGTGCTGCATCTTCTGTCAAGTCAGGGTGTTGTTTGTAGCACCACTTCCTTGAATGTCTTCATTTTGCCAAAGATGATCTAATTTTTGAAATGTGCAAGTGGTTCTACTGGTGATTCTTTTGGTTTATTTCAGAAATGGTTGTTTATAGTGGTTTATTGCTCACTAAAGAGTAAGAATTGGCAAAAGCTGAGGTATTAAGGGTATAGATAACAAATATTGCAAGTAAATTGTTATAGTGTTCCTGCATTGTAATGTTGTTTCAGGTGATTTCACCTGCTCTTCAGCTGAAATCACTGAATTTTTGATGGATCTACTCCCACCCCTCAATGTTGTTTCAAGTGTCAAGAGAACTTAGGTTTTTGTGTAAATGAAATTTATTTGAAATTGTAGGTCCTCATCTATCCAGGCCAGTTCCAAATGCCTTGTTGTGGTGAAGTGTTCCTTTTAAATCTCAGACATGTTTTTCCAAAACAGAAAATGTTAAATGCTACATCATCAGTATTGTTTTCCTACCTTTTGCCCTCCTCCACTTGCTGATCCTTTCGATTTATTTACTTTAGTACTAGCTGGATTGCTGCTACTCTATACCTCTTGAAATATATTCTCTAGAAAATAAATAGAGTTATTGCCTGGCTAGCTGTTGTACAGGTGTGTTTTGAAACCTAAGTGTTGCGTGGCTCTAAATGGTCATCAGGATCATAAAAAGAAGTCTGTCTGCATTGGACAACAAATGAAAGCTATTATTGTGTTTGAATCTTTAATTCTGTTCACTTGTTTCTCAGCTGAATGAGGAAGTCGAGGCAGATCTGTGGACACATCCAAAATAACTGTTACAATTAGAGACCTGAACTTTGGGTAGTGCTCTAACTCGTGTATGCAACCATACTCATTTAATACTAAGTGCATAAATAGTGTTGCTGTAATCTTTAATCTTATTTAAGATTAAAGAAGAACAAGATGTAAAAAAATTAACCTTTTCCCCTCTAGAAGCCATACAATCAATGAATGAATATAAAAGAAAATAAATAATGTGGAAGAAAGGAAGACAATTATTCTTCATTATAAAATATGTTTGTTTTGTATTTTGTGCTGCCACTTTCTAGTGTGGGGGGTTTTTTCCCCTTAAGATATCTGCAGGAGGAGCATAAGGCCTAAAATTAATTTTATGTTGTTATTTGGTACTCAGCTAAATGTGCACTGAAGGTCAGGAACTTGTTTCTCTTTACTTGCAATAACTTCACAGGAGTCTTTAGGTGGAAAAAATTAAATTCAGCCATAAGACCATTCAAGAGGGGATCTTCTTCCTCCAGTGAGTGCAAGTTCCCTTCTGAGTGCTGAGGAAATCCTGGGATCATAATTTATGGCTCCTGAGTTTTTTCTTCCTAATGTATTTTTCAGAATGGCTTTCTCTGAAGTAGAATTCTTACAGGCTTTTCTAAACTATTATTTTTAAAAAGTAGTAGTTTTTCATTTCCTAAATGCTCCTTCTTCCCTAGACTTTTTTTCTTTCCAACCCTAGTTTTTGCCTGTTTTGCAATATTGAAGTGTGTACATAGGATTAACAGTTCTGTCCAGCTTTTTTATTGGTGGTAGTTTTGGTATGACTCAAAATGATGATTTGTAGGAAATCATGCAAGAAGGCCTTCTGTGTGTGAATGTTTGGAGGAAAAACCAGCTATTCATCAAAGTAAATGGTGTTTGTGCTCCTAAAGTGGAAGTAAGAGCATGAGATGTAATCATATGTTTCATCTTTGTTTATTGCCTTTGGACATCCCAGACAGACTCTGTTTTAAGTTGCAAAATGTTCAGCTGAAAAAATTCCATTTCAAAGCCAAAACTATACTGCAAAATTTAGCAGTTCTTCCTTTAGCTGAAACCTTATTGAAGCATGTAATTCACTGCTATTGATTAAAAAGAAAAAAAAAATCCTTGTAAAGCTTTGTTTTATAACTTAATATTTATTTAACTCACAGAATAGAACTTGGCTTAGATGCATACAGCCATGCTGTGTACTTCTAATTAAAAAATAAAAATTCATAAATCTAAAACTACCCTTTTTAAAATTGATTGTTTTAAAAGCATTATATTAGACATTTAAGTAGCTGGTGTTTACATATCTAGAAGTTCATAATTGGAACTGGTTTTTAATTAGCCCCTTTGCTACTGCATTCTCTTTTATACTCATGCTAATTTGATTTTAATATTGTCATTTGTCTTTTAAGGAAATTTAACAATAGCATTTCAGTGGAACAAAAGCCTATGCAAGGTTATTTCAATGTGTGCTGAATGGAATGGAGCTCTGAGTTCATCTTTATACTCTGTTAGTCAGACTTCATTCAAATGCTACTAATGAAATGAGTGTGCAATTTTTTGTGCTTTTTGTTTTACTGGCTCCATGAATAATAGGACTCTGCACTTGAAAGCAGGATTGAAAGTTTATATATGGAGCTTGATGGTTTTCTCTGCCTCTATATAGGAATGTTTTTAAAACTACCTGTAGTTCCAGGAGAGAGGATGAAGTTAACATGTAGACTCCTTCATTTTCAAGTTGTGGTTTGGAGGCTTCAGTTGTGCATGAGTTGGTGTCTGTTGACAGTGCTTTAAAGAGCTTGCATAACTCTGAGAATAAAATGTAAAACTGTGCAGGGATAGAGAACTGATTTAATTACATTTCAGATGAGTGATCTCATCAGAATAGCAGCTAAGTTTGAGACATTGATAGTACAAAGAATGAATACCTTGATCTATGTAGGGTTGGATTAGATAGCAAATTTATGGACTTTTATAGTTCAGCCAGATATTTCAGATAATGTGATTTCATGGGACACCATTTATGACATTTTATTTCTCTACCCTCATAAGCATTTAATAGATGTACAACAACATGTACCTATGTAATAGTTACTCTTTTTAATAATCATCTTTCTTCTCTGTTCCAGTTTTACAGGTACCAGTACAGTGGGAAAGAGAAGCATGAGTCCTATTGAGGAAGAAACTGGTTCTGATGATATGGAAGAGGGAGAAGACCAAGATCCAGAAAATGATCAGACAGATTCCTGTGCAGAGTCCCTTCCAGATGGTAAGAAGAGAGCCAAAAAGTTGAAAAAGATCAAGACAGAACAAGTTCCAGCAGGTAAGTGCAATGTTCATGCATGTGGTTTTCTGTTCCATTTGAAAATGTTGTAGGCTTGAACAGAACTGAAATTTTTTTTTGAAAATCTTTGCTTCTAGCAATAACTTACTCCATTACATTCCGAATTCTTGAAACTGAAGACTGCACCATATAAAAATTGTAAAAAAACTCAACAAACAAACCCAAAACAACATCAAAAAACAACTCACTCCAAACCAAAAAACTCACAACCAACCAAAACCCAATCTGACACCAACCAAAGGAATCAGAATTTAGTTGATTTATTACTTTTGCTCTCTTTCTTCCCTAAGATAAAGCTTTTTGAATATTTTTAGGTATTCTTAATTTTTTTTAATGTGACTTCGTAGTTAAGCTTACTCAATGTGTTTTGCATGTTGTAAGCAAAATTGAAGGCACTCTGTTTTGATCTATGCATTAATACATTCAGTGTTCTGTGTGGTGTTTGTAACCATAGCCTTTATTGTGCTTTATTTGGCTGAAGACTTTTCACCTAGGGTTGGTGTGAAGGTTGGTGTTTTCAGATTTTAATACCTATATATTTTTTTTAGCCAAAATATTTGGAACTTAACATCTGACTAAATGCAGGCAGGTTACAATCAGATGATGATGTTTCACCTTGTAATTTTTGCTGTTTTCTGAGTTGCTGCAGCTTGTACAAAAAAAGTAAATAACTGACCTTAGATCACATGAATTTAAACATTAAAAGATGTTTTTATTTATCTATTTCTTGTTGATTCTATTTCAGTGTTCGTTAGTAATTTTCTTGCAGAAATTGGACTATAATAAAAATTAAATCTTACCTTAATTTGGTTCAGATGACCACATCATATTAGTCATGTGGAGCACTGCCTGCATTGAAGTCTATTCAAATATTCATAATTAAAGCTTCATTTCAATAACTGCACTAGCAACTTTTATCCAGAAAGTGATATTTTATACCAGGCATCCTTTCTCCTGACTTGGTAGAGTAAAATCTTTCTTAGCTGATTCAAAAGCTGTGCTTGGAAATGGTTTTCTTCTTTTTATTCAGTAGGGCAGTTGGGGCCTGTGAGCATATGCAAAATGACAAGAGTGTCTGTGGTAATTCTGGCTATAAAATTCAGGCTCTATATTTGGCATTATGGGAATATGTGTTATTGGTATTAATGATTCATCTTTATTCTCCAATTAATTTGGGATGGAAATACTCTTCCCTGTTTTAACAGCCTAAATAAAAATAACGACAAGTACACTTGGGAAAATAGTATTTAACTTTATCATCCCAGTAATTGCAAAACCAGAATTACCTAATTACTAGGGTTAAAAATACAGTATTTACCATTTATATAAGAAACCTGAAATTAACCTTTTTTTTCCCCCTTTTTTTTTTTTTTGTAAGTACCTATTCATAAACAGTCTCTTGGTTTCTCTTTGTAAATATTGACTTATCAGTAATGTATCTAGAGCCTCCCTCTATAGGAAAATATGTCTTAATATCCTCCGAAAGAACAACAACAGCAAAAATCTTGATTTAATTTTTATTACATGATTCTGTCTTCTAGGAAGCCTCACAACTAGTTCCACTGGAATTTTTGAGGTCCCTGAAACATGGTAGGAAACAACTGCCTTAACAAGTGGAATTGATTGAAAGCAGTTGAGAGAATGCACCTCTTGGAAGCCATACTTTATTTAAATAAAGTGGTGTTAACAAAGCAGTATGTGTCCTGCAAATCAGTTTAATTATTTTAAACTGTTTCTTGAACAATCACTGTCAATTTTACTCGTGTGTATATCACCTAGTACATGACTTGTCGTTGATCCTGTGAAATCCTTGCTGTTGTAACTGATATTAGGTTTAAGAAGCAAGACTCAGTGTCCTTTGGTCACCTCCTTTGGCATGCTGGCACTCTGTGATTTTGTGCTAGGCTGTTTTCTCTGCTTGGGGAGTTACCACAGCTCTCCTAATA
The DNA here is from genome assembly GCA_013400275.1 of Rhadina sibilatrix. NCBI lineage: Eukaryota > Metazoa > Chordata > Aves > Passeriformes > Phylloscopidae > Rhadina > Rhadina sibilatrix. The sequence goes on along the minus strand of VWYO01012536.1, from coordinate 18,748 downwards.
TTTAGCTATTTTTTCAGGCAGCATCCGTATGCTGTCAACATTCTGGAAACAGGTAGAACTCAGTTTCACATATTGCTTTCTACCTGTTACTTTAACTGGGAACATTTTTTGAATTTCTGTTCTCTACCCCCACCCCCAGTGCAGGTGGTATTCATCTAAATACCAGCCTTACACGTACCTTAACCTTTCAAAAACTGTAACTTAAAAGCTTCTCAAACATTAATTTCCTCGTGGGAGGTAGTTTTTCTTTGTTTTCACATCTGTTGTTTCCACTTTTAAATCCTGGTTTTGTAAAAAATGTTTTTTGTTACCTGTGATAAACCTGCTAACTGCACCAGCCCTTTATTTGTTTAAAAAAGGATCTGCATTGGTAGATTTCAGAAAATGTTTGATATTTAAATTTTTGTATCATGGAAATAAAACCAAAATATGTATTTCCATAACATGAAAATTAAAGACATTTTCTTAGGAACTGGTTTGTTTTTATTTATTAGTATCTGAAGTGGTTTGAGTGAAAATATTTCTTTCCTTTTTCGCAATATAACAATTTTTTGTCTTCCTGTGAGTAGCAGATACTTTTATTCCAGTGGACTGTTTTCAAGATACTTGTGAAATGTGACCAAGAAAAGCAAGCCTATTCTCATAAGATTTAAATTGCTGTGTGTTTCCCTTGGAGGGGTGAAAACAAAAGAATTCCACAAATCAGCAAGTTCAGAACCATTTCTGTGGAAGAGTGAAATATTATGAAGACTTCATCATATAATTCACACTAGAGTGGGAATCACTGTCATTTAAACATGGAATAACCTGTTTGAAGGTATGTCAAAATTCATGGGTTTTTAAATGATTGTGCACATGCATTGCAAAGGGAAAAATAATTTCAAGATGTTAAATGTGAAATGTTGCATTTCTAACCTTAGAATACTCCCAGAAGTACTATAATTAAATTGTTTAATAGCAGCTCTATCATCACATTCTCACAATAAAATGTGGGAAAGAAGACTTGCTATTAGTGATGCAAAGGAAAATTAGTAACTGAACTCTTCTGCTCTCAAGGATCCAAAGATTTTTCTTCCCCAAGACTCATGACCTTAGGACTAAATACTTATATCATTCATACCTTGAGTGTCCAGTTGTAAATTTAGTTCTCAGAATATGTGCAACACCTAATAACGATTGCATGGAGTATTCATCTCTCGTTGAGATGGTTCAGGTGAACCACACGGTGTTCTATCCAAACATTGCAGTCAGTTATTAACTGTATATCCTAAAGAAATGATTTGGGACAGAGCTTGAGTCATGATGACAAAAGGGTGCAGAAGCATTTAAAGGGATTGTCAGAAGTAGGGATTAAGGGGCAAGGAGTTAGCTGCTCGAGACACAGGGTCATGCTGTCACAGAGAATCCACCTGGAGTCTGTACCCCAAGGCCATTAGGATCTTCTTCACTCTTGAACAGCAATGCTTACGTACCTGCAAGAAAATGTAAGTCTTAATTACGTTACAATACAAGCCCTTAAAACTTGTTTCTATAGAGCAGGCTACATACATGCTTCTCTACACTACAAAGGTTAACAGCTATACCCACTATTTCTGTGCCCTTCCTCTCAGTTCTCATTTTGAGAAGCTGGATGTTACTGATCTCTGTCAGTAATTAATACTGCTTAAGAAAACAGGGTTCTTGCATGCCCTAGTCTTTATGTGTGTTTGATTTTACCATTTTTCATCTGGGTAAGCTGCTAAACTGTGCTGGATGGGGCTGTAATATTTCTGACACTAAATGTGGGTGGATGAGTGTCAGAGGCCAGGGCTGGTGGTGTCCTGAGCAGGGACTGACACCACTCATCCTGCACCAGACATGGCTATTGTGTGGGGTTTGGTCCGCTTCACTGTGCCTTGAATGAAATCATTAATTCTAGGAGGGAAAGAATGTAGCTTAAATTAGATCCACATTTATTTCATAATGTATGTTTAAAATATGTGCATAGAATTTGTTTTGGGAAAGCAAAGCTGTCATCACTAGTTGTGATGGCTCTGGGGTTTCCTGGTCGCTGGGGATTTGTGCTGTTACTGACTCCAGAGGTCAGTGAATCACAGAATATCCTGAGGATCGTCGAGTCCAGCTCTGGCCCTGCACCGGACAGCCCCGAGCCTCCCGCGTGTGCTGAGAGCGTTGTCCCGGCGCCTCTCGCCCTCGGCTGCTCCGCTCCCCTCAGGGCCGGGCGGGCGCTGGCGGCGCGGCCGCCGCCTCTCCCCTCCCCTCCGGCCCTGTGGGGCTGGGGGCTGCAGCCGCCCTGAGGGGTTGTGCTTGTGCCTTCCGACTGTCTGCGCGAGCCGCCATGACCTTGCCTTCGGTGGTGCTGAGTGGAACATTTTCCTCAGCAGCCATGCAGCGGCTTTGCTGTGGCGGTGGGTCCCCCGCGTTCCTGCTTGGGGCAGGGTCAGGAGCGGCCAGTCCTCACCGCTGGTCTGAGGGGACGGAGCTGGGGGGCGCTGAGGGGGGCCTTGGAAGCAACAATGTATAGAAATGGTTGGGAGTAGGTGTTGAAGGAATTGAGGAATTGTCTTGAGAAAATGAGGGAATTTTCTGAGAAGTGTTTAAACAAAGAAAGGGCACTTGGAAGTGTAGGCCTGAACATGGGAGTACGTGACGAGATGGTGTGGAGAAACGTGAGGGAGGTCTGGCTCAGCAGCAAGTGAGGGAGGTGAGCTGAAACCCTGCCACTGCAGAGGAACAAGAATGGGCTTATTTGGCTGGAACTTAGACTTGACAGTGATAATTTATCTGTGGTGATGGCGTACTTCGTTGCTCACCTCAAAAGCACCACTAAAACTGTATTTAAAATAATAGTTTTCAAATTAATCTCAAGTATTTATGGGTGAGAAGTGTTAACAAGTCAAAATGCCCAGGATTGCAGCACAGGATATAGGAAGTTGCTGGTAAACAAGAAATAGAGATAATTGTGTAATGTAGGCTGAGGAAAGTGTGAGTGTTCCTAGAACATGGATTTGAATGGGGACAGGTAAGAAACTGAATGAATCTTACATGAAATTAAGGTTGCTGTGAGTACAGTGGCCTGTTCTTGGACTCAGATTTGAGCTTATGGTTTGGAGCAAAATTTAAAAGCTTCAGATGATTTAGATGGACACCATCTAAATATTATGGTACCAATGGTAAAACTAAGAGAGAGATACAAAGCTAAAACTTCTGGTGATTGTGGGAAAAAAGTAAATGCTGTAATTCTTTCTTTCTTTAAACTTTTGAGTTCTGTCATGGTGCCCAGAAAATGTCTGGTACCCTGGATGTGTTCGCTGTCTTTAAATCACAGTAAATGTAATGCAGACAAAAATGTCCTCTGCAATTCAGTGTTGGAGCATAAAGAAGACTCCTGACAATCAAAAGTTCTTGGTTTCCGATGTGTTTAGACTACTGCCAGCTGAGCAGATGTGTACATTGAAGAAGATTCCTCAAGTTACTCCACAGTACATTTAGTAAATGAATAAACATTTGCTTGTTTGTATTGTACTTTTACAGCTTTAAACTTACATTAAGCTAACACTCTGTGTGTGCTTTACAGATGTACTGTTCATTGGATGGGGAGCAATAGATGGTGGGTTAGACTAAGTTTTATAGGCTCAGTCTGTTCATACCTAGGGTGTTTTTTTTGCTTTAATAGGTATGCAGGAAGTTCATTTAAAGAATTTTTCATCAGAGTAATTATTGGCAGCCATGTGTTTCCATGAGCACTATAGCAGATCACAAGTCAGTCCCAGCTCAAGGCAAACTCGTATGGAACACATCTATTCAGAAATGCAGTATAGAAAACATTCAGCCAAACTGGGAAAACTTAGATATCCCTGCCCTTGTATTAATTTCTTAGAAGAGCTGATAGTTGTATTGGTTCATGAGCAGTCTACAGTCTGCAAGTTTTGCAAACAGTGTTGTGGTTTGTTACCAAAGTGACCCTGTTTGATGGGGTTGGTAGTGGTGTGCAGCTGAACATGAAAGTCTGGAGGTTGTGGCTGTGCTGAGCCACTTGAACCCTAATCTGTGACCTGTTTTCAACCCATCAAATGACAGAAAATACAATTATATTAAAGCTGATTGCTTCAAAAAAACCTTTAGAAGTTACCAATTCCTTTCATAACTCTCAAAAATCTTTGCACTGTTACAGAGGTAAGAGTGGCTATTTTTTTTGATCCTAAATATGTATTATAACTTTGAATATTTCTTTTAAATGGGATTTTAAACTTAGGATGTTTAAAGATGACTGCACATGCTTAGTTTGTGTATATACTTAGGGGTGGGGTTATTTTTATTTGTTCTTTTTTAATTAGATGTTAGGTGACTTAATTGTAGGATGCTTCTTACTTCAAAAATAAGTCTGCTCCAAGCATATGCATGTGTCTACCATTTAAAATGTTTGCATTAGGGGAAGTTGCTTGCCTCATTTGCAATAAATAACTGATACGTTTGCTAACAATACCACAGTAATTTAAAATTGACCCTCTGTTCTGTTTAGAAAAGGTCTATGCTGCAGCCTTTCCTTTCAATTCTCTCATATGCTCGATTTAATTTCAGTTATCCAGTTTCTGATGTGCTGTTGAGAAGCTGCCAGTTACCATTAGAAACTTGCTAAAATGGTGTAGAACTGCTGAAAGTGGAAATAATAGTTCAGTTGTTTGCTCCTGTGCTGAGTATGTTGTCTTCAATGAATAATGCAGTGTTGCAAAGAGATGATTTGCCAGAGAATTTCCCCTCAGTATTACTGGACTCCCTCACCCGTAGACTAATAACCCTTTCTGCTGGGTTGTGCCATACTCCCCTGGGGTTTTACAGTAATTGTTACTAAAACAGATTAAAAGATGGTGGTACTAAATGATGAGTCTGTGAAGAAGTTAATGGGAACTGGCAAATTTTTGGAGGTAAAATGAGGTTTGCTTGAAAGGTTTAATATTCCGTTCTCATGGAACACGTCACTGTATTTTTAGTATTTCAATCAGGTTTCTTAATTGAAGTAAATTCTTCTGTCTCATAGAGGGTGCAGCTCTAAGGTGTTCTAAAGTTTATAACATCTTAATTTCTACTGGATGTTTGCAATTATGCACAGAGGAATTTTTGAGACTCACACTTTTGGTTTTAATCATGTTCAAGAACAGGAATTTAACATCTGATTGTTCATTTCATTCATGTCTAACAGGAAATTTGGGATGAGGATGTGTCTAAAGTAAAATGGAGATTGAGTGGCAGAATCACTTGTTTAAAACCTTTTAGCCTTTTTATTCCTTCTTTTTGCTTTTTGAAGAAAGAGTTAGAAGACTTAAACTAAATATAAACTAAATACAAAAATATTTTAGACTGATGGTTTTAGCAAATACCTCTTTTCCTTACAACTATTCTGAAAGATATTTTGAAACACTTATGATGACAGTAGCAATAAGTCAATTCTGTATGAGTACTAGCTCATACTAAAATCTAAATTAATTAGTTTATCCTGAAAAAAATTATAGCATCAGCTATACAAACTCTACAAAACTGTTGGATTTCTAAGAAGACTAAAGAATAGAATGGTGCTCAATTTCATATATTTCCATACCAGTAGCACTCAAATGTTAGCAGGTGGAGCTGTTTTTTGCCTTGGAAGTAATCTGTGAAAGACATGCATCTAGAATTGCTACTCCAACATATAAAATAGATCTAATAAGCAACAGTAAAAAGTAGCATTTTCTGAGGAAAGTGCACTATTTTTTATGGCAAAAAAAGGTTTGAGTGTTCTGAGAGGATTCCCAGTATAGTCTGGCAATTTTCGAAGACTTGCTGAATGTACAAACTCATATTTGAAGGGACCTTTTTGGGTCTATGATACCTAATGTTAGGCTCTGTGTGTTGTGAGCAAGAGCTAGAAGTTTTTGTGCTTGTGTCCCAGGATCTTAAAAAGCACACAGACTTTCTTATTCTGGCTTGCCAAAACAGGCACTCAGGCCCGTGTATCTGGATGAGACAGATTTTCTGTCAGTAGATGCTTTTCAATCTAGTGTAGTTGTTTTCTCAGTTCATATAAGGAGTATGGAAAGTTCTGTGTTTTGCTTCTACAGGAGTTCAGACAAGACAAGAATTGTGATAAGTTCTGAATTCCAGTTTCATAAATAAAGGTACTTCCCTGCCTTCGATCCCAAGCATATTTCAACAGTTTAAGGTAATGCACAACAAATTCAAAGGTTGCTATCACATTCTCATCTCTTTCTATATGCAAAATGCTCATTTTCGTTAAATAAACCAAACACTTTCTTATTTCTTGAATACCTATCACACATATAAATACAGCATTTAGAAATGCAGTTAAAAAACTTTGAAAAATGTTTGAATGTTTGCATCACATAGAGTTTTGCTTGTACGTATTTTAACTTTCTATTTGGAAATGAATTATTGGCATCAAAATTCTGCTGTGAATTGAACATGGAGTACAGTTTCAAATGTAGTCACACAGTTTAAGGTAGATTTGTGAACTGTAATCAGTATTTATTGCTCCATTACTCATTTTGGCAAAAAGATTTCACGTTGTTTCTCTCTGCAAGAACTGAAATTATCACTGTGTTTGAAATTGCAGTCTCTTTACCTGTCACAGGCTGTATGACTCAGGCAACCTGTGTAATCTCAGTGTGTTCATGGGTAGAGCACTGCATTTTCACATGCAGAATATTTATGTGAAGTGGAAGATGAAATGAATAATCTGGCATGATGACTGTTCAACGTACTGCAAGGACTGTGTTCAGCCATGCTGCCACCAGTGCAAAGGGATTCCTGCAAGCAGGAAGGCTGGGGGCACTGACAAACACCTCATCTAACAGCCTGAGAACTGTACATTGTCAAACATGATAAAAGCTACAGAAAACTGCAAGAGTTTTGCTTGGAGGCTGAAGAGCAAAAGCAAAAAAAAATCCTACAACTTCTGAAAGAAAATCAACAGAGGTTATCAGTAAACATGAGAGGTTAATTAGTGAACTCTTTCCTGTGTCTTCACATTTAATGTTTCTTAAACAGAACTGGAAAGTCTTGTGCAGGTAAGATTTCATGCAGAGATGCCCTTTGACAAATGTAACACTAGAATGAAGAAAAAAAAAAGTAAAAGTAAAATTGTTTTCCTGTCTTGTTGAATAGCATTCAACTCTGTCAACACTGCCTGGAAGTGTTGAGCACTCAGCTGGACCACAGGATATAGGTGTTTCACACTGGGGAAGATTTTATGTGTCTTGTCCTTATGAGGGACAATTAATTCATAGTCATTGACATTACTGTTTAACATGCAGTAATAGTAATGAGCTCTAAGGTTACTACTACTTATTTGCACAGCTCTTCTATTAAATGCCAATACTATGGGATTTATATCACAAACCTTTACAAGAACCTACTTGGTTTTATGGTAGCAAACAATTAGTCAAACAGACACAGGAAAATGAACAAAATGGTTTGTATTGTCCAAATTCCTTTACTTGATTCTTTCTACATCCTTAAGAGGAATCCTGGCACCTCATTTAATCATTTAATTTTAGTTTGTAAAGGTGAGAAATATTTTCTTATCAAGCATTCCTAGTAGGTTTATTATCCTTATGTTTCTTTGAGACAGGTGGAAGATGCTGTTTATACTTTAAGTTTTTCAGCTTTCTGCCTAGTTTTTCAGTTTATAGATAATTACTGAGACCGTGAGCAGATTTTACTGAGAAAGACATCACTAAAAAAAAAGCATGTTTGTCTGAGTAGTCTTTGAAGAGAATATTCAATTTTTAGTCCATCCTGGTTTTGGGAGGTCTTGGTTGTATTGCAAGGCACATTGTAAAACTAAGATACAAAAATGTATTGTCTAGCTCTAGATGGGAATATGTGATGAGTGCAGATGTGGATATGATATGCACAGGAGGAATAAGGCCAAGCATTGGCATCTCAGTACTGTGGGAAATAGAATGCAGTAAGTGATCTTTCTGGCCTATAAGTCTGACTGGAGATTTATTTGCTAACAGTCCAACTGTAGAAACTTCTGGGAAGAAACAGCAGGAAGCTGACACTTGTCTAGTGGTCTGAGTAATGTAAGTGCCAGCTAAATCATGTTCAGGAAACTTGGGGGTTTTTTTCTTAATGCATTTGCATCTCACATAGGTTTAGATCTCAGTCTGGCAAAAAGGTCAGATGAATTTTAAATTTCCTCTAAGGAGAAGTGAGTTGCTTGTTAAGTTAAATGAAGGCTAACCTCGAAAAACAGAAAGTAAAAATGTTTACTGTAGTGAGATGTAAATACAAGTAGTTGTAGTACATCTGAAAAATTTGCAGGACTTGTGACTGTTATATATTTTCTATTGCTGCTCTTGCTTTGTGTATTCTGAACGTACCAGACATTAGTTTTTACTCCATAGATTAGGAGAGCCCTACTGAGATCTATCCACAGTCAAACTAAAAAAAACCAAAAAAACACAAGAATTTTCATAGCTTTTAGTGTGAGCAGGACAGAGTTATTATTGTAGATAACAAACTGAGAGTGCTGCCATGTTCCAGACTTTTTTTTCTGTGGGATAGAAACCAGTGTGAATGATCCTGAGAGAAAATCTAAACTGTGCCAGTGATCCCTCTGGTTGGGTGGATCCATTTTAGCATGCTCTGGCTTGGTTTTAGGTAATTGAAATTAGTACTGGAAACTGGAATGGGTTTTAGGTAACTGAAATTAGTACTGGAAACTGGAATGGAAAAAATGAGTAATATAAATAAGTTAAAGCATCCATGATCATAGATACACAGTATCTGCTTAATAATAAAACCAAGACAGGGACTTAACAGCCTTTATAAAATTCAAAATATCCAAACAGAAGAATAACTGGAGAGTTGACAGTTGAGTTGAAAATCATGAGTGCTTTACTTATATTTCATCAGAAGAAGGTAATGGCTTAGTGATTAAATAATATTGTGCCACATTCAAAAGCACAGTCTCCCACTCCCCCTTCATTTCCTGAAGTTTGAGCCCTGTTTAAATCACTGTAGAGCTGCTTGGCACTTAGTCATACTCAGACATGCCAGTTCATGTGCTTCCGTGATCCAGCTCACTCTCACGTGGCTGCAAGTGTCTCACACCTTTCATGCTCTGTAAGACTATTTTTTTTCCTTTTAGCACTGAGTTGAGTGGGAGCTACAAATGCAAGGCTTGGAGTTTGAGCAGCTGCATGAGTTCCCTTCTACAACACCCAATTCTTATGCCATGCATGCTACTGAATATTATATTCTACAGAATCCTGAACTTGGAAGCCAAAAAGCCTCTAGAAATCATTTGTCTGAAACGAAAGCAATTCTTCATAGAGTGATTTGTCTCTATTCCACCCTAGGATGTTTATCACAAGTTTTAACACTGAAATTCATGGTTGATGGGAATCTGCAATCGTTTTGATCTTTGGTTTTATACATATTGACTTGATATTTTATAACAAATATGAGTAATGAATTTTTCTTCTCTTTTAGTTTATTTCCACTGCTCTGTTGAGGATTAGACAGCAGCATACAATTGTGAACCAGAAGAGTTCACAATTGTATTTTCAAACTTAGTGTAGAATAAGATGCAATTTAAGGGAGTTCTTACTTGTTTTCACAGTGCTTTTCACAGTGCTTGCGACATAATCTTATTCTCAAAAGACAGAAAACCTTTCTTTAATTTTTGGAACTGTATGTAAGTAGCTATGGCTGAGAGACTCAACACTGAGTCGACCTGCAGAGATTTAAATTGTTTTGTATTTTGTATTTGAATTTAATAGTCTATTCAGCTGAAGTTTTTAGTTGAGGATGGTTCTTCACAGAGCCTGTGAAGATTTTACAGCATTGTAAGGGGAAGCAGTACAGTATGTCCTGTCTTTGCTAGATCTAGATAGAGTAATTGCTCTGGCACTTCTTTCAGTTTACTATAAAATCATATCACAATGAATTTAACATTTTTCCAACAAAATAAAACCAGAAAAATTAATAGTTCAATAGATCCCAGGGCTAGAACAGCTCCAACACTTAATCTGATGGTTATTTTAGAGCTGTTTTAATACTAGAAACTTATGAGAGGATGTTCTACTTAACTTATGTTTCATTAGTGTAATGTGTGTTCTATTGTCTGGTTTTGTTCTGTTATTCTTCCCTTTAATAGCCACCTAAAAGGAACAGCCACTGAATTGCTAAAAATGAGGATGAATGACACATTGTAAGGAAAGAGGCTCTATGCCAAATTCCACACATTTACACTGCCAACATTTATCCACAATGTTGGCAAAGTGGAGAAACACTTCTGAGCTGCTCTGTTATTTATGAGACAGATAATTTTTTTCCCTGGTAGGATGGCACTGGATAATCTGATTTTTGTCACTGTCAGCTTAGCCACCAGTTTTTAGGGTGCCATTGGGCAGCACACTTTAACCCTTCTGTGTCTCTGGTTTCTCCATCTGTAAAATAGAAGTAATAGTTACGTACCTAATGTTACTCTGAGATTTAATGCAGTTAAGCTCCAAACATATATTTTATTTTCATGTCTGGCATTATTGCATATTAAAAGAATAATTGCTTAAATGAATTTAGTATTTACTTACTGAGGATTATGTGAACCTTTTTTTCCATAATAGCAGTACATGGTGAATTAACTTGTTTTATATCTATTACAAAGTGTTTGACAAAATCAGTATGACAGTTTTCTTCAATTTCATTTGACCAGTATGACCATACATGCTTAAAGATATTCTGCCTCATTTATTCTTTCTGAAATCCTTCCAGGATCTGCCTGCAGAAAATATGTGAAATACCATGTTTTTGTGTCTTGGTTCTTTTCCCTTCCCTCTGCCTCTGCAGTGTTTTAACTAAACTGTGTTACTCTGTATTCTAATTGGATGCATAGGGCCAGTGTTGTTTTATGGAGTTTCAGTTTATGCAGTGATCTCTCTCCCTGCCCCCCCGCCTTCTTGTCCTGAAAAGACCTGCAATGCAGCTTTTCCTGGTATTGTAAACTCCCAGCTCAGAGCATGGAGTTAGAAATGTGTGTTCATTCGGTGAGGACGTTTGTTTGAACAATGTGTACTAAGGCTTTGTGAATTTGGAAGTTAATTACTGTGTAAGAGATTTCTTAGAGAAGTTCGTTCTGAGCCGTTGCCTTAGGCAAAAAAGACAAATTCTTACTTTTTGAGATGTGTTCACAACAGTAGGCACTGAAAGTGTGCCCGAGGTCCTGCTGATAAATATTCACTGTAAACCTAACCTGGGCAGTTACACTGCTACACAGAAGCTGGTTTTTTTTTTATGCAACTTGAATGCCACGCAGGAATAATGCAGTACTGGGAGGAGGCAGGAGAAATGAAGTAAAAGAACAATTAAAATAGCTGTTCTTTGAAATCATAGTCCAGGTTTTCTTGGATAATATTTGTATATTTGTGTAGAAATGGAGGTCTGTGGGACAACATAGCCTTTTCATCTTGATATTTGTAGGAAAGAGCACAAAGTTTTTTAAATTCCTTGAATAAATACACAAAAATACTTTCCAGTGACATTTAGTACCTGCTACAGTTCTCTTCAAATATTTTCCTGGTGTAGTTTAAGCATCATGTAAGCACAGAGAGAAGGGTTTATCCTGTTGCCTGTGGTCAGTGGTGTGAGACATACCAATTTCAGTTCCTATCCAGTGCATTCCCTCTTCCCTAACAGACAGACCAGGACTCTAAGGTTGAGGCCACTTATTTGTAAGGCTCTGATTGCATTACAAATGGGAGCAAGTTGAATTTGGATTTTTGGTTTTTTTGTTTCAATAATCTATTATTTTTGCTTTTGAGTTTGTGTGGAAGACAGAGCATAGCAAAGAAGAAACAATGCTTCAGTTTATTTTTTATTTCAACTTCCACATATGCTCTCTTTGTATCCTTATAGTTTTATTTCTTGAATGAAAATTCTAACATTAATTTCCCATTCAAGACTCTTTTTTTAGTTTCAACTGAGTCTTTCTTTTCTTTTATTCTAATACAGTGTTTAATCTTGTGCTGTGTTTGGACTTATTAGGACATCTAAGCAAAAAGTAGATGTTGCTTTTTTTAAAGGTCGTGTACATTCTGCCAACTACGCACATTGTTGGTTAGTCAGATATCTCCAGGAGAGGGCTTATGAAGGTAGCTTGAAAGTGTCTGGGATTTAAAAACCACACAGAGTAGAAACTCATAAAATACATTATTTATGCAGAGAGAGTTCTTTGGGTGTAGAGAAAAAGTCTCTGGGGCTCACAAAGAAAGGTAACAAACTATAAAAAATATTTTTAATTTGCTTAGGCTATAACTCTTCATATAATATATGCAGTGCCTGCAAAGTGCAGTATCCAACTCTGTAATAGAAGCACCTCGAGCTTGAACTTGAACTTAATTTGGTCCAAAATAATTTAGCCAAGTTGAACCATACATAAGTCACTTACACATTTTTTTTTAATTTACAGTGTAAAGTTTAAAAATATTTTGCTGTGATATCAGTATTGAATGTGTGCAGTAAGAGAGAGACTTCTGTGCAAATTAACTTTAGCATTTATAGCTTCCTGACCTTCAACTGACTTTTTTTTCCAAGTTGCCTTCTTAGATTGCTGCAACAGAAATAATATAATTAACACTTCTGATTAAAAGCTTGTGGAGTCCTAGTGCACACAGTGCTCTCAATTTAAAAGGTGAACAATTGTTAGTTTTCACATTATTTTCCTTGCCCTAAAGTAGTAGTGTGCAGACATGCATGTGACTTTAGTATCACAGGAGCTTCTAAAGAATCTTTCTTGTCCTAGTGCTGGGCTGTTGGACCCTCCTGTGACAATGGGGACACAAGGCAGTGTTGGAAAACGAGTCTGCATGAGGAGTGACTTGACACCTTATGAAGCCTTGGTGGTAAAGAAAGGGGGAATAGAAAAAAGAAGTGTGATCAAGAGTAATAGAATTGCAGTATTGAAGTGACAGGCTTACTTCAGTTTGAGGTTCTTTCTCCTTTAAATGTACAAAGAATAGGTTTGTTCATATAAAGTAAAACTACAAATATATTTCTTTTTTATTTTTTTTAAAAAGTAACCTTGAATTAGCTTCTTTAGCATAGAACACATAAATGGGATCAGGACTATTTCCAAGATGAGGGAATATGAAGATGCTACAAACTGTATTGTAGGAATTATCTTCTCTAAACAAATAGCTGCATCTTAGATGAGCAATTACTAAAAGCAATCAGACTAACCTTCAAACCATGCTAACACTGAATTATTTGGATTTTATGAGTGATTGATTATCATTACGAGTACATTATAATGGTTATTGACTATCATCTGTATTGTTACAGAGTTGGACTTTGTGTTTGATGATTCACTACTGTTATATGACAAGTCCCTTATGATAAAGGTACACATCAAAATGTGAGTGTGGTTAAAACATCTGAGTGATTTTAAATAGCAAGCTTTCCCTTTGGTGGAAGATAGCAGGCACAAAAAGTGTATTTAAACCACTTATTTAAAATAATTTTGAAGTAGATACCAAATTTTCCTTTACAGTCTGATGCTTAGGAGTTCAAGAAGCATTTGGACAAGGCTCTCAGGCACATGCTGGGATTGTAGGGGTATCCTGTGCCAGGCCAGCACTTGGACTCCATGATCCTTGTGGGTTCCTTCCAACTTAGGATATTCTATGATCCCATGAAAATACATAATAAGTGTATTAATAAAATATCATCTTTATTTGCAGAAGATCCAAGTGATGTAACAAAGTACTTTTTATTTCAGAGTGACCTAATTAGGACATTATGGTCAGGGTTTCCAAAGTTGCATTGGTTTGACCTTCCTGAAAACTTTTGCTTCTTTCCCAGAAGCAAACTGTAATTTCTTTGACCTCAGTTTGAAAATTCTGTGGTGCAGAACTCAGTCTTTAAGGACTTTCTATAGAGTAAGTACATACTGTGTGTTATTAATTGCATTTTAATTAAAAGACCAATTTTATAAACAAGATGTGGGTTCCTCATGTATTCAGGGCTGAGAATTTTACTTTTGCACGGGCCTATGCAAACCAATAGATGTTTGAAATGACTGAGTCAATAAATAGCAGTATTTAATGAGATTTTGGTAACCAAATCAACTTCAGACAAGTTGGAGTTCAAGCCTTGTGCAAACAGGTGCAATTGAGGTGGCTTGAATGGATTTGATTATTGACGTTTCTTGGGAGGCTGAAAGAGACTGAGATAAAGTGTTTTGAAAGGCTGCACATAAGGGGCAATTGCCAGTGTGTTTCCCCACAGAATTTTAAGATATAAATTTTAGCTCCTCGGGAAGTTTTCTTTTTGGAATGTTATAAATTTGCCATTGTTGCACTTGCCAATATTGTCACATTTGCAGCATGAAATCACCTAACTTAGTGCACATACAGCTTGAGCTCTTCTGCACAAATACAGTTAGAAATTATTAAATAGAGTTCAGTCAAACAATCTTCCCCTGAAAAGCTCAAATGGAATTTTATTTCAATAAACAAAGCCATTAGGAAGCCATCCATTTAAAAATAGGACTTGGAATCCAATATTTGTTTCTGCATTACCCCTGGTATTGCATTGTTGACTCTTGTATTCATAATTACATGAAACCACACACATTATATAAAAATATGGGGCTTTATATAGTAACTAATAAATGTTTGTGATTATTTGTTTGCTGCTATAAATTGTCAGAACATTAATCAGTTGCTCTCCTAACTTGCATTTCCCTAAAGAACTGTAATGTTCAGGGTCTCCATCACTTTCCCAACTTATAACTATTTTTCATAAGTTAAGTGGAGAAATAATGTCATACATGTGGCAAACTGTTAAAAACTTCATGTTTTGTTACCTTTTACTTAGCAGTTTCCCATTTGGTACTTTACTTTGGATGGTATATAAAGCCAATAAGCAGGTGGAAATTGGGTCATAGGAATCTTTCTGGTGCCAAGAACCAACTTAATGGAAATTGTTAAACATAGCTGTATTTTGTAAAGGAGCTTTACTGTTCTCATCTGAATTTGGCATAATGTTCTGTATTATGTATGTTTGAAACAATTGTGAATTAATGCTGAATCCACTTGGCTCTCATCAGTCCCTGTCAACAGCAAACACATTTCGTACAGATATATGTTCACTGGAAATAGGAAGTCTTTTATTTGAAATGTTACAGCTTTACTTTTACATTTTTATGTTATTTAAATTTCAATATTCTTAATTTAGACAAGAGCAGAAACTGTAAAATTTGTCTACTGAAAGCTGTTTATTAGCTTAATGCTTACTTTAAAAATTATTAAATCAAACCAGGTTTTTGAGTAGGACTGACAGTTGAATGGGTGATATTTAATGCTGTAGAAAAATCTTAAATTTCCTGCTATTTTCATACCTGACTGATTGTCCTTAAAGACAGATTGTCAGTACACAGCAACTGCTGTTGTACTGTTGCTGTGTGCTTTTGGTCTACAAAAGTCAAGAACCTCCAGTGTTGACTTTGACATCCTGAAGGGCTATTTTCTACATGAGAACCGAGTTCCAAAAGGTATCTGAACTTCATATTTCACTCAGCTTTACTTTTCCATGTTCTTCTCCCTTGAGATTCAAGCCTCCAATTCAAGTGTTTTCTCTAGTAGATACCCATAAAGACAAAATAAATTAGAAGGCATTTTGTACTATTAAGAGTACTAGTTACAGATCTTAGCAATTTGAATTATACAATTATGTAATTGTAATTAAATGGATATGTGTTTTACATAATCCTTTTGTCTTTCAAAAAAGAATTCTTTCATATAAAGATTTTATAGTGCATATCCTATCTTACACTGAAATAAGTGTGTTCTTTTATATAGCAGAAATAATAACTCAGGTTTTTATCTGCAAGAAAAAACTTGAAGTGCCACAGAGGAAATATTCCTGGAGAAGTATTGTACTAAGCAAGATTTTGCACGATTTGCCATGCAGTTGAAAGATTGGTTTTCTTTTGGAAGTTTGGACAGATGAGCAATTTTTTTTGAGGACATACAGGTCTTTTATTAAACTTGAAATGCCTTTCAAAAGAAAAGACAGCATTTCATAATCTCTGTATCAGAATTTGTGGTAATGCAAATTCATAATATATGTTAATGCTTCCTTCATCAGCTTTGATGTCTAATTTTGCGAAACATTAAATTTTCTATGAGCTAAGTGACAAATTTAGCCATAATTTAATTTTTTTCTGAGTAATAAATGCAAAACAAGCTGGAATGCTCTGGAGTGACTCACACCAAACTCTGTCAGATTTATTGATATAAAATGTTTCAGGGTTTGTTTGTCACAGTTTGTCAGAGTTAGGAGTGACTTAAATCTGTATCTGGAATTTTAACATGTGAGTCACAGTGAGCCCTTCAATAACAAATATTTTGACTGGGTGTCCCAGGTGGAAAAAAAAAAACTGGCCACTTAGATCTCACTGAAGAACAGTTCTTTAGTTCTCTCTTGACCTCACTTCTTTATTAATGTTTTACTGTTTCCTGTATGAAGAGAAAAAACCCAAGCAACATTCACACGGCTTCTTTTATGGTCATGATTCACCACTATGGCAATCGAGCAAACCTTGGAAGAACATTGTGTGGGGCTTTGCCAGTGCTTTGAAGTGCAGGCAGCCAGAGCTGTTTGGACATGGTTTGACTTGAATGTTGTGCTAATGTGTGATTTCCAAAGTTCTTGCTTGTGGTTCTCCACCCAGAAAAAAAGAAGACAATCACAATGCACCCTCATGCTTGTTTCCTATGAACAAATAAGAGATACATAATAATGAAGAGGCATTAAAAATGCAAATTGCTGTCTTACAAATAAATTATTCTTATGAGTAAAGAAGCCAAGGACAGAATTAATTACCTATAATATCAAGAAAACAGCTCTGAATGTTGTTCTGATCTGATTTTTTGGTATATCTATGAATGGTTTGATGAAATTCCAGTTTAGTAGCTTGGGTGTAATTTTACAATACAGGGAAGAATATAGATTTCATTGGGAACAAGTACTTGTTTCAGGTAGGAAATCTTCCTCTGGCATTTGGCTAAAACCATTGGAAGAATAGACAAGTAACAGCTCAATTTTTGTAGAAGTTATTTAATGAAGAGCATCTCTGTAATGAAGAGCCATTTGTAGGTATGACTGCATGGAAGGTTTCCTAAAATAATCATAATTATGTTAGCTTTTATTGAAAGTGAAAATCTGACAACTGACCTGCAAATTTCAACTGATGCAATAGTGAGAAGAAACAGGCTTGTCACAGGCTTCATAATGTCCAGTCAGCTGGAAATGGACAGGTTTGCTTTGTTTCCATTCTTCTCTTGAAGCCCATATACCATTAAGCTTTGTTTGATCTAAGTGGAAAGCAGATTTCTCTCTGGTTCAGTTTCCAGTCAGATTATTTGTCTTCTGTTCCTTGGTAAATGTGAGACTTTGCTGCCTGCTTGCATGTGTGCTCCTGCCCCAAGGATGAGCACTGACAGCTGTGTTGCTACATTCTCTGAGAGATTAAGCACAGCTTTTCCTTTTGCCCCCTTTATGCACTCAGGGTTTACAGTTCACCTCTTAGAAAGATGTGATAGTTAAAGGAGACAAGCACAGGTGTAAAAATTTCATAAAATCAATGATTCTTTGTATTAGCTGGCATCTATCGTGCAGCTGAGAAAACACTGGATATACTGTGTATACTTCCCTTCCTCGGTTTTAATGTTGTTTTGGGCATAGTCTGTGAACTCTGTGCCATCCACTTTTCTACAGAACTTTGCTAAATTATGTTGCAGGCATGCCTGTGTCACAGTTCTGAAGCCAGTTTCCTTCTCATTTGGCTTGCCCTCAGTTAGCAAAGCACCCCTTCTCCCTGCGCAAGTTTTCTTTCTTTCTGTGATTCACAGCATTTCTCAAATGCTTTAGCTTTTAAGGTGTGGTTGTAACTGTTGATCTTCCTTTAGCTTAAGACCCTGGCTTGCAGGAAGTGTTTGGGTGAATTTGTCGCTGTCTGGCTCAGACACCCCATTGTCTTAAGAGGGAACTTTTATGTTCCCTCTTAACTGGGAGCTGCTAGGGTGGGACATTTTCCACAGCCCCATGTCTGAGACATGGATGACTCAGCCCTGACAGCATATGGCTGATTTCACATCCTCTGAGGTATTTAATGATACAGCAGTTTCATAACCACAACCACAATTCCTACTTTGCACACAGATAGATTTCCCACGTCGGCACAGATGCTTTTTCAAAGGTAGTTTCTTAACAGTTCTGAGTATTTTACTTACAAGCTCTACTGGTGGCATTCTCTATTTCATGCAATACTTATTCACCTCACTGCTTCTTATGAGCAGAGTATGTGAGAGGTGTTAGAGTGGAATAAAATATGAAAAGTGAGAATTATCACACCACTGTACTTCTAAGTAGAAAGGTAATCACCTTTATACAAAGCCAGCAGCTGCTTTATATAAATCTTAAGATATAACCAATACTTCTCTGAGCAAAAGAATCTCAGACTGATTAGAATCAGAAACATGAGAAAAACTAATAACCACATAGAAGGCTAGAAGCTTGGAAACTTAATTTTGGCTTCAGAAGTTGTGGCTTCAAAAGCCACATCTTTTTTTCCCCCCTGCTATTGTTTCAGATAGTATTATCTGTTATTTTTGACCTGCACACAGTAAACGTCCAGACAGGAACAGTCATCTTGATCCTGTTCCTACCTTGCTATTACACC
>VWYO01012535.1:36228-64645 GCA_013400275.1 Rhadina sibilatrix | reverse complement strand
GTCGTCACATCCAGGTGGGAAGCGGGCCCGGGGATCTCGCTGGGCAGCGTCTGGGGCGCTCTCCGTGAGGGGGAGGGGGGACATTGCCAGGGGGGAGACCCTCAGTTACCCCTCCCAGGAAGGGCACAGGGGGTCGTAGCCCTCCAGACATCCTTCATGAAAGAGGGTGGTCCTTGATGTGTGGAGCCCTTTGAACCTCCCCTCCGTGAACGTCACCGAGTGTCAGTGCTGTGGGCAGCCCCACCATGAAGGGAAGGGGGGTCCTTGCTCTGGAGAGTCCCTCAGACAGCCCCCATTAAGCGTAGGGGGGAGTCATTGCTCTGGAGAAGCCGTTAGACATCATCCATAAAGGGGAGGAGGATTCTTGTGAGGAGCCTTCAGATGCTGCCTCTGTAGCAGAGGGGGTGGGATCACTGCTGTGGGGAGTCCCATAGACACCCTTGGTGAAGGGGAGAGCCTTGTTTTATGGAGCCCCTCAGACACCTCTCATGAAGGGAAGAGGGTTCCCTACTGTGGGGAGCCCCCTGACAGCCCCTGTGAAGGGCACAGTGTGGGGAGCCCTCCAGACACCTCCCCATCTCTCCCCAAGGAAGATGGGGGGTGCTGCAATGAGCAGCCCTCAGGCACCTCCCCAAAGGTGGGGACTGCTGGGAGCAGCCCCACAGGCACCTCTTTCTCCCCAAAAGCCTCTCACTCAGCAGCCCCTCATCACCCTAAAACAGGTACTTTAAAAAACAAGGGATCCTCAATCCCTGTCCCCCCACAGAGGGAAGGGGTTGGGGCCCTGGTGATGAGGGTCTCATGTCCCAGGACACTGATGTTGATCCCCAGGTCCATCCCCCTCTGCCTGGGACAGACGGGGACCCTGTGGTGCTGGGCCAGGCCGTGCTGGCAGGGCACAGGGGACGGATGGTGCTGAACATATTTCCTGGGTAAAAATAGACCTTTGGTGCTCAGAGCCAGCTGTCACCTGCTCCACCGACCAGCAGACACGTTCCCTGAAGTTTCTCAGGATGCTTTCTCTTCTCTGCCCTTGCTGGGTTGTTCCATTTGATGTCCTTGGGTCTGTGTCCAATGACACATCCCTGGGGTGTCACTGGTGCTTTGGGGCTGCAGCTCACAGAGAAGGCCACTTGTTTGTATCAGTCCAGCTGACAGCTGGGGCATCAGCAGACCTGTGAGATCATGAAACTCCAGAGCAGCCTCCTGTGTGTTGTTTTCCCACATCTCTTGATTTCCTCCCCCGGCTCCCTTCCATCATGGATTCACTCTTCCTCAAACTAACCGGCCCTCACAGTTGACTGCCACAAAAAAGGCCATTGTTTTTCTTGTTGCTGCTTTTAATTGGATTTTCTTTTACATGCTGTTTGCCTGATTTATTTATGGAGAGGGGGAAAAATGCAATAATGCGTCTGTTTTCAGAAGTGTTCAGTTAAACTTTTCTTTACACAACCACAGAATCATGGAATGATTTGGGCTGGAAGGGACTTTAAGACACATCTCTATCCACCCCTGCCATGGACAGGGACACCTTCCACTATCCCAGGTTGCTCCAAGCCCTTTCCAGCCTGTCCTTGGACACTTCCAGTGATGGGGCAGCCACAGCTTTTTGGGCAAAATATATTTATATTCTAGACTGGCAAATGACTCCCCCTCCTGGTTCCTCTTCTTCCCTCGAAAAAGACACCTTTAGAAAAGACTGGTTTAGGGGCAAGTTATATCAGACAAAAATATATGGCCTGCAGATGGTCTTTCTTGTGGTTACAGTGATTTGAGCCCAATGGTTAGAGTCTGATTGAGACTTTCAGGTTGGACCAACCCACCAGGACATGTAATACCACAGAAGCACCAAGTCCTCCTTCGCTGGGAAGTCTGGGATAACTGAGTGTGTTTTTCTCTTCACACTCCTCCCAGACCGTGTTTGTTGGGAAGAACAAGCCACAGAAAGATCCCCTGAGCTCCTTCCGCTGGCAGGGCTTCAAGCTGGAGGAATATCTCATCGGCCAACCCATCGGGAAGGGCTGCAGCGCCGCCGTGTACGAGGCAGCCATTCCCTTCTGTCCCGGTCCTCGGGATCGTGTGGAGAGCAGCCGCCTCCCAGCCGTGCAGCAGGAGCGTGCCTCAGCCTCCCAGGGGGCTGAAGAGGAGCCTGTAGTGAAGCACCAACCCAAAGGGGCTTTCCCCTTAGCTATCAAAATGATGTGGAACATTTCGGTAAGGAGTCAGCGCTGAGCCCCACCTGTCTGTTGCTGGGGAGTCGTGGCTGGGATGTTTAATGCTGGAGTGTTGAAAGCGCTAATTGTGGAGTGCAGGATGAGTGTGTCACAACAAAGCTATTGGTAGGTGACACTGGAGATGTGGAGTGTTAGTGAAGAGTCCCAGAGCGAGGTAACTGGCATTCATCATCCTCTGGAATCGGCACTGAGAGCTGCTGCTGGAGCTGCTGGGTATGGAGGTGATGTTTTGGGAGGAAAAGGTTTTCTGAGGCTGGCTCTATTGGAAAGGCTTAAGAAAGGGAAAGCCACTGCTGCCAGTGATTTAGGAATTGATGTCCTAGAATCAGTGTCAGGACAGAGGTGGGTTTTCTTCCTGAAGAGTTAGTGGTCTCAGGGTGCACAGTAGCCTGCCTGCTGTGTCCCCCTGTGAGGTGACCAAGATCTGCTCTCATGTTTCCCAGCCTGGGTGACTGGTGATCCAGTTCCTCAGTGCGACTCTTCCGTGTTTAAAAAAATCCATGTGGCTTTCCCCATTGATGTGACAAATTAATAGTTCAAGAGAATCTTCCAAAATGCCAAGATCTGGAATCCCTTGGGCTCCAGAAGTACCCTGGCATTTAGCTGTGGGCTCTTCCACTTGGGTTTGGAAGTTGAAAGTGAGTACTAAGGTGTAGTTTGGATTGCTGACCATCAAGGGTGCATTTGAAGTGACAAGTAGATTTCTTTCTGCAAATAAAGGCCTTATGGCCTCCCTTGATGACCTCCTTAGGTAATTGCTTTCCTTGATTTTCAAGAGAGGGAAGTCCTCCCTCTGGTCTCAGTGGATCCAGCTCCAGACGCAGTGCCAGCATCAGGATTATCCCCTTTCAGCTCACATTGGGGCCGGATGATTTTGGGGCTGAAGCCAACCTGAGGTGTGATTGTTGTTGCAGGCTGGTTCCTCCAGTGAAGCCATCCTGGATGCCATGGGCCAGGAGCTCGTCCCAGCCACAGGCGTTGCCTTGTCCGGGGAATACGGAGCTGTCTCTGGCCGCAGGTATGGAGGTGGCAAGGTGCTAATTTTATCCCTTGATTAATTTTGCAGCAATTTGCACTGTTAAAAAAGTGGACAGGGCTTTCTAGAATAGCTGCTGAAGGCAGGTAAACCTGGGGATTGTTAAGTTTGTTGGCATGCAGGGAATTGCATTGCTAAACTGTGTGGTCCAGAGGGGTTTGGAAGGGTGCACCAATAATTTGGGAGCATTTGGGGTCCTGCCAGGGTCTGGTGGGTGTCTGTGGCTGTGTCTTAGCTTCCTTGTGTTGAAATGTGTTGGCATTTGCTGAGGTAAAGGCTGGAGGAGCCACTGATTAAACACCATGTAAATGTGTATTGTGATGCTTTTTAATTGCATCACTGCAGTCTTTAACAGTTTGAGTGTATTAAACATCAAATGATTTCACTGTAATACAGTTTGTCTGTGAGGTTTGAGAGCTGGTTTGGTGAAATGGGTGCTAGACAGGGAAGTTGAAACTGTTTTAGTGCAGGAAAACTGTGAGAAGGAAAATGGAAATGACTCAGTTCCTACTCTTTGATCTGAGTGGGAAGTGAGCAAAGAGCATGAAGGTGGA
This sequence comes from Rhadina sibilatrix, assembly GCA_013400275.1. NCBI lineage: Eukaryota > Metazoa > Chordata > Aves > Passeriformes > Phylloscopidae > Rhadina > Rhadina sibilatrix. The sequence continues at coordinate 60,821 of VWYO01012535.1, read as the reverse complement.
AAATCTAATGGAAACTTCTAAATTACCTCAAGCTAGCTATCTTTTTGTTCAGAAATGCATCTTTTTTGTTCCATTTGAAACAATGGAGTCCACAGCCCAGATTGTCTGATTTAAATTTCAAATTCATCCCGGCTGCCAATACAAATGAATAATGAATGCTGTGCCCTTAGCTGGCTAGGAATGCAGCAGAGCAGCCAAAGGGATATTTGACATTCAGGGGATGAGAGATCTGTGTTGCAGACAAATAGGTAACCTGCTTTTCAGGGTAGGGAGAGCTTCCTGCCTGTGCCATAGAATAGAGGGTCTAAATTGATACTCCCAGTGTGAAGTTGACCTTTATTATATGTCTAACAAAGTAATTGCAATTGGGTGTTATTCTCTAGAGCTGCTGTAGCTTTTTTTGAATGGAGAAGCAGCCTGTGCCTGGCTCTGCCTTTGTTAGCAGCATGGAAGGGTTAGTGAGGCTTGAGTAAAATGAAAGCTCTGTGTTATGTGTGAGGGTTTTTATCAAAGCTTTGTTTGCAGTGCAGGTAAAGCACCCTATTTCCTGTTTGGCCACTGTGAATAGGGAAATCCAGTTCCAGCAGAGCCCCTGTGAGGCCTTGACTGGCTGAGTTTGCTCTGGGAGGCACCGGGGTGGATTCTGAGCTCTGGGGAAGGTGCTGGGAAATTCCCGTTGCTGCAGTGGGTCAGTACAGGCTGCAGGGGCTCTGCATCCACCTGGGAAACACTGGGCTGAGATGCTGCTTGGGAAATGGGCCATGAAACTGCTGCCCATGTTCTTGCTCAGTGAATGGATTCCAGGATGTGAGTGTCTGACTCTCTGCTTAACGTGCAGTCCTGTAATCCACCCTGTGCAGCTTTAATCTCCCTCTGATGAGGCTTCCAGTGCAGAACAAACGTGTTTGCTCACTGCTGGGGAACCCTTTGGTGTGCAGGACAGGCCATAATAATGACAAGTCATTCCAGCAATGTGCCCATGATCCATCAGAACCAGCTGAGGGATTCCTGCAATCTGTGGTGTCTCTCCTCTGCACAGAAAACCTGTCCTTGGGAGGAAGAAGCTGCAGCCTCATCCGAATATAATCCAGGTGATCCGAGCGTTCACGTCCTCTGTCCCTTTGCTGCCTGGAGCCTTTGCTGACTATCCTGATGTCCTTCCCTTGAGCCTGAACCCCAGAGGGATCGGTCACAGCCGCACGCTCTTCTTGGTGATGAAGAAGTAGGTGGAGAGAAGCTGGTTAACGTGACTTGGGTACTCTGTCCCTGCAAAGCTGGGGTCTGGGCTGCTGCCAAAGAGCAGAGTATGCTCTTGGAAACGCCTCCCAGGACCTGTTCCAAGTCCTTGAGGTTCTGACTGTGCTTCCACAATGAAGACAAATGGTTCTTTTTAATAATTACCCCAAATTAAAGTGAGAAATGTGGAGTTTGTCCCCATTTGTCTGCCCTTCTAAGCCTGAACTTCACCCCTAGTCTGAGCACACTGCTAGAGATGGAGTAGAATCAGTAATGAGATCAGCCAACACTGAGATTGAACTGCCAGTGATAAGCCTCCAGGATACTAATTCCCATTTTTTTTTCCTTTGTTCTGCCTAGTTACCCCTGCACACTGCACCAGTATCTGCAGGAGAACACTCCAGACGTTCGCCTCGCCACAGTGATGATTCTGCAGCTCCTGGAAGGTGTGGACCACCTTGTTCGACATGGAATAGCACACAGAGACCTCAAGTCTGACAACATCCTGGTTGAATTTGATTCTGGTATGTAGATCCCTGAGGATAGATGCCAGTTAATTCACAGAAGTGATTTGGTCATGTTGGTATTTGGGGAAGCCCCATGCAGCTGCGTGTTTGGGGAAAGAAGCATCAAACCTTTTGAATGATCTCAGGTTTAGTTTTTAGCCTAGTGTTTGCTGTCACTGCAGCAGGTCATTGATCCTGTCTGTGCCTGAGGTTTTGGATCATTAACATGGACATAGTGTATTGCTGAGGTGATGGATTGCATGAGCACAGCCAGCATTGACTGGAGCATCTGGGAACACCACATTTGGGATGCTGCAGGAGCCTTTGTTTCAGGCTCTTGGTTCTGTCATCTTTCCCAAGCCAAAGAGTACAAGGAGCCTCTTAAAATCCCACCCCATGGCCAAGTTAATAGTGCTGCACCCTGGGATGATGAAACATGGGTTGGGAGGAAAGGGAAGCAGCATTTTCATCGATGTGTTCTTCTGACAGCCTCTAACAGCAGTTTTAATTACTTGAGGTCTTTTTGGGTGTGATTGAGATTCAAATTGGCAGGAAGCAATAGGAGGCAGGCAGGTCTGTGCAATTAGGAGTGGAAGAATTTGACTGAAGAGTATCAGGGAGAGAGACACAGAGACCACTGGAATCCACTCTGCCTTCCTGGAGACCAGCCCAAGAGGCAGATGACACAGAGGATTCTCTGTTCCCCAGGGCTCAAGATTTAGAATCTTAAAATCATGGAATGGCCTGGGTTGGAAGGGACCTTAAAACTCTTCTCATTCCAACCCCCTGCCATGGGCAGGGACACCTCCCACCAGACCAGGTTACTTTGCTGAGTATCTTTACTCCCAGTCTTGATGAGGGGATCAAATGCCCCCTCAGTCAGTCTGCAGAGGACACCAGGCTGGGTGTTGATGTGATGTGGTGTTTGGTGCTGCCAGGTCCTCCCGAACTGAGCCCTAACTCTGGCAGTGCTGTGTTGTTCACAGCTGGCTGCCCCTGGCTCGTCATCACTGACTTTGGCTGCTGTTTGGCAGACGAGAACATCGGCCTGAGGCTGCCCTTCACCAGCTCCTATGTGGATCGGGGTGGCAACGGCTGCCTGATGGCACCTGAGGTAAATCCCTCTGTAGCAGTGCTTTGTGCTGCTGGTTTTCTGCTTGTCCTGCTGTCAGGATTAAGTTTTGGTGGCAGAGAAGGTTTGTGTCCTACCTTGAGTTAGGCTTGGTGAACATCTGTGCTGAACTATGTCAAATAGACACCTTGTAATTAGTTGGGGTTTTGAGGCAGAATCAGCCTTTCCCTCCCCCCAACTCCAAATTTACTCTTTAGTCTTTATTCAGGCCCTTTCCATGTACCTATTAAGAATTTTATGCAGCACTCCTTATGTTGCAACAGTAGCTTTTGGCTGAAGTTCAAGGCGGTTGTGAAATTATTTACAGTCCCTTTATATTTCTCTGATAATAAGCCTAATAAAAGCCAAGATACCCTTAACTGTCTGCTGGACCTGGAGCACCTTGCCATGGTGTTGGTTGTTATTCTGCAGGTCTCCTGTCTCCATAATTCCAGCAGGAGAAGCCCTTGGGACTCTGGGAATGCTGGTCAGGGCAATGGCTAAAGCCTCAGTGCAATGTTCAGACTCCTCCCAGCATCCCAGTGGGCTGGAGGCTTATAGGGAATATTTACACCACAGATTCAGATGCAACCCACCTTTGGATTCAGTGTCTAAGTTTATTAAAGGGAAAATGCTGGTTTGAGCGTTAAAAATGGAATTTCAGCACAGAGGTTGCACCAGAGCTGTTTATTCGAGTAGCCCACTCTCTGTGGCAGGTGATCACAGCTTCACCTGGTCCAGGCATGGTGATCAACTACAGTAAAGCTGATGCTTGGGCTGTTGGAGCGATTGCCTACGAAATCCTGGGCCTGGCCAATCCTTTCTATGGCCATGGGGACTCGGCTCTGGAAAGCAGAAGTTACCAGGAGGATCAGCTGCCAAGCCTGCCTGACCACGTGCCCCTCGAGGTGAAGCAGGTGATAAAAATGCTACTTCAGAGGGATCCCAATAAGGTAAGAAGCTGTTGCCTTCAAGATATCCTCTTTGGGAGTATCCCTGGTGGACTATTTTGCCTTGGAGGGCTGCAGGTGCAGGGGTAATCCAGATCTCACTGTAGAATCAAAGGACAACATCAGGATCAAAGCCAAAAAAGTCTTTGCTGAGTGGTGCTGAATCATTTCAGGGATTTCAGGAGATGTTTGTATCAGGACCAGACCTCACATTGGAGGGTTACACACAACATTATATATATATATATACAGTCATAGTCTCAAAGAGCTTTCTGCTTCACAGGGTGGTGCCTTGGGGGGAGCCCAGGGAGTTTTGAAGGTGCCAATCCTCCCTGCTGGTGATGTGGCCCAGTGCAGCAGGATCAGCTAATCTCCCCTCCCCTTCCTCTTGCAGAGGTTGTCTGCGAGAGTGGCTGCCAACGTGCTGCACCTGAGCCTCTGGGGTGACAGTGTTGTAACATCCAGGTCCCTGAAACCTGACCAGATGATCGCCTGGCTGCTCTGCCAGTCTGCAGCCACCCTGCTCACCAACAGGCTGGTGGAGAAGAGCCGGGTGGAAACCAAAATGAAGATGTGCTTCTTGGCAAACCTCGAGTTTGAAGACCTCTGGGCAGCAATATTCCTGTTGCTGGCCTGGAGAAGCCACTCTGGGTGAAGGAACCGCCTGGAAGGCGAGCATCCCACAAAAATGGCACTTTCTAAAGGCACATAGGAACCTGTCCTTTCTGTCTGTCTGGAGTCCTGTAGTGCTTTAGGGAACAAACTGCAGGCCTGTGTTTAGGAGCTTGAGTTTCTCTCTAGCAAGTGTTAATCACGCTGCTTTTCTGTCCCTGCTGGAGGAGATGCCCTTGCTTCCTTACCCTCTGAGGGGGAGGGTGTGTGGACCTTGCAGGTTTCCAGAAGTACGTGGTTGGTTTTGCTCCCATTTGGGAATTAACTGTCTTGTAGGTTGTGTGTTGAGTGAAGCAGATTCCTTTCAGAGGGGTGGCTGGGAGGAGGCAGCGTCTGGCTGTGTTTTACATAGAAACAACACAATTTAAACAACACACAGAGCCAAGCTGATAAAGGGACCTGCAGTCTCTGTTCACGGGGTAAACCAGGGTTTGAAACTCATTTTCTTCTGAGCTGTGAAATGACAGCCTGAGAACTTGCTGATGAGGTGCTGCCTGGTAACGTGAGCGTCAGCAGCACTAAAAACCTCACAGTTGTACGCAGGAGAGTGGAAGCACATCGTCCTCAAATGCCGCTTATCGTTGTTCTTAACTGTTGTAGCTCTGTGGTGGCAGCTGCCCCAGGGTCCAAGGCTGAGTCAGACTCTCCAGTTAGGGATAATGCTCCAAACAAAGTGAGGCTGGGCAGCAGCCCCTGCTTAAAGAGCTTAGTGTGATGCTCTGCTCTTTTACCTGCCTGTGTTTCCTTCAGTGAAATAATACCCTTTGGTGGGGAGGACGGGAGACATCAATCTAAATAACAACAGCCGAGTTTATGAACCAGCAATCAGTTTCATGGCTGTAATTGTGTTTAGAGGAACTTGGGGAGAAAGTTATTTATGCTTGTTGCACAATAAATTAAAGTTCTGTGGCTGTGTGGGTTCTCTCAATTCAATTTGGGCTGTGGAGCGTTGCTTCCGGAGTGTCTTCAATGCGAATTCAGCTCTTTCCAGTGCTAACTGTGGAACACGGTGTTTTACTCCAAGTGGAATTTCCCAAAGAGGAACAGACCTTGCCTTGGGGATGTTTTGTACTCCCCTGCATGGTCAATCACTGGCTGCTCCTGCAGCTTCCAGGTGGGTGACAACGGCTGGTACCCCTGATCATCACAGGGTCACCTGTGCTCAGGGTTCTGCACAGGGTTCCAGTGGAGCAAAGAGCACAGAGCCTGGGGAATTGGGAGGGAAAACTGCAAAAAAAGACCTTTGTAATATTGATCTCACCTAACCAAAGTGTGTGCTGCTGTTTCTTACATTACTGAGCTCTTGCAGTGTTTCTGCTGCCTTTGCTTTGTGTGTGCCTGGCTCTGGCAGTGAGTCCCATGCTCTGGACACTCTGTGGAGCCTTTTGAGGAGTAAATGCTTTTGCTGTGTGGTGGATCTCTACTCTGAGCCCTTTTTCTGCCATGAACATTATTCCTGTGCCTTTCCCCCTCTCTCCAAGGTCCAGTCTCTATACAAGTAGGGAACAGAATTAGGGGCTGGAGCCATCCAGTATCAAGTGTGTTTGTATTTGCCCAGCCAGGGTTTTATCTGCACTGATGAACTGCACTCGTTGGAAACTTGCTTCCCCTGGAAACTGTTTCAATTCTGTCCTCAAAAATTGCCTAAAATGCTTGTCCTGCAGCTTGTCCCTCTGGTCCTTAAATCCCTGTTAATGCTTCCCCTGTGCTGGCATTTTGTTCCCCCGTGGTTCTGCTGAGGTCAGACTTCCCTTTTGTTTTCTTTCCCTTCTGTCTTCTGCTAACGAGACATTTTTATGACTCTTCAGCATTCTGAGTGCTTTTGTGGAGTGCAGGTTAAAAGTACAGGCTGTTAATGCAACAGATGCTGCTGTGCTGTCTGTCTGCAAATGCCTGAGGGGAGCAAACTGGGACATCTCCCAGCATGTCCCTGCTGCCCTGTCCCGCTAATCCTTGCACAGGCTTTTGCCCCTCACTGCCGTGTTTGTTCCCAGTGTTTGCCAGGACTATGCCATTGGGAAAGGGGGTGGCTGGGAGGGTGAATGTGGAGACTGGGCTGGATTTCTGCCTTTCCCCGGGCAGTGGAGTGTCCGGTGCACTTTGATCCCTGGATGGAAGCTTGGTAGAGGCAGCTGGCACTCTGCCCCAGCTGTGAACAGGCTCCACAGCACCCCTCGCTGCATTCCCAGTGGGACAGAGGGTGGGAGCGTGTGGGTCAGGATGAGGCCTCTGCTCTGGGCTACCTGCAGCCAGCTGCTGCCCCGGGGAGCTGGGCTCTGCGCTCCCAAGCTGGCTGTGACCACTATGGTGACCACCTCACACCACAGCCTGCGGCCCCCGGCTCTTCTGGCCACCTCCAGCTCCCCAACCAGTGCATCTGCAGGGTTCCTCCAGCCCCTGGTCCCAGGGAGCAGAGCCTCTAGCTGCTGGAGCTCGCAGTTCAACGTGCCCCCCAGTGCCCTGCTCGTGGCCCGGCCCGTGGGGGTCTGCTCCATGATGAGGCTTCCCATGCAGGCGTCAGCAGAGGGACTGGACGTGGCGTTTGTGGGTGTTCCGCTGGACACGGGCACTTCCAACCGGCCGGGAGCCAGGTAAGGGCCAGCCAGGGAAGCCGGTGCTTCCCTCTGGCCGTGGGGCACGGCTCTGCTGTGGTGAGAGGAGTGCTGGGAACAATGCCTGGTGGCGTTTCCCAGCCCTGCCACCGCCCAGGTTCGGCCCGCGGCAGATCCGCGCCGAGTCCGCCATGGTGAGGAGGTTCAACGGCAGCACCGGGGCGGCGCCGTTCGACTCCCTGCGGGTGGCCGACATCGGGGACGTCAACGTCAACCTCTACAACCTGCCCGACAGCTGCCGCCTCATCCGGGAGTCCTACCGGGACATCGTGGCCTCCGGCTGTGTGCCCCTCACCTTGGGTAAGGAGCCCGTGGTCTCCCTGTGCTGCCGCTGTGCCCTGGCTCTGGCAAACTCTGTTCCTCCTCCCATCGTTCAGTCCAGGCTTGGCAGAAGGCGAGCGATGAATCCGTCGCCTGCCTGTTGTGCTGTGTCGTGGGTAAATTCGCAGGCTCTCTGCTGAGCAGAATGTTCTGTGATGCCTCTTCCTTTGGGTCAAAATCGAGGAGGATGGGTCAGTCTGTAAATACAACCAGTGACGTGTTTTTGGTGTCCCGTTGAGCAGGACCCAAAGCAAGGAGCAGGTTTTGTCCCTTGTGTCCCTCCAGCTGAGTGAGCACCAGGCTTTGCACGAGGCCTGATTTGGGTGCACGTTCAAGTTCGTAGCTGTTACTGCTTGGCATTGCTGAAGGCAGTGAGTGTGTGGAGTATGGAGGGGCAAATCAGCAGTTACAGCGTCCTCAGAAGCTGATCAAATGTCTGTTTATAAGCCAAATCAAGGGTCTGCTCCACAGGCTGTCCCTGCTGGCAGTCCTGCATATCTGGTCATCCCTAGAAGGAAGACCAGGAGAAGAGAGGACCCAGGAGAGGTGAGAGGAAGCGAACGGCACCTGGGAGTGTTAGTTTTCCTTTGGCAATGAAGTCCTGCATAAACAAGTGCAGGATAAATGCGAAGAGGGAAAAAAATGACTAGGGAACAAAAGTAATGAGCCCTGAGCAGCTCTCGCAGTGTATTTCTCCTCTTCCCTGTGTCCTCTTGCAGGTGGAGATCACACCATAACATACCCAATCCTGCAGGCCCTGGTGGCAAAGTAAGTTTCTAATCTGGAGATGGAGAGAAAAGAGCTGGGAAAGAGCCTCAGGACGGCTCCTGTTTGCTGTCCCTGCTGCTGGCAGGGCCACCATGCACGGGACAAGGACTAACGTGGCCACCCTGTCTCGACCAGGCACGGTCCTGTGGGACTGGTGCACGTGGATGCTCACACCGACACCGGAGACACGGCTCTGGGGGAGAGGATCTACCACGGGAGCCCGTTCCGGCGCTGCGTGGAGGAAGGGCTGCTGGACTGCGGCCGCGTGGTGCAGATCGGCATCCGAGGCTCCTCCTATGACCCCGATCCCCACAAGTATTGCCGGGAACAGGTAAACTGATCCGGGGGTGTGTGCTCTCCCTGCCAGAAATACCACGTCGGTAATGTTTACTTGGCTTCACCGGGAAATAAATGCGTTTTATGCCTCTTGTTCTATGCCAGCGGCTTGTCTGCAGGACGAGCACTCCCTGCTCACCGAGTGTCGGCTGAGTGGAGAGTTAGAAAGTGTGCGTGGGGAGTGGAAGGTGTTTCCAGGTGCACTTCTGCAGCTTCGCCCTGCAGTGAGGATTGTTCCCGTAGATATTCCCCGGCAGGGCAAGGGCTGCTCCTCATCTCCCTAAGCAGGTGCCGGTGTGTCTGTGCTCCCGCAGGGTTTCCGGGTGGTCCCAGCTGAGGAGTGCTGGATGAAGTCCCTGGAGCCGCTGATGAGGGAGGTGAGGGCGCAGATGGGGGACAAGCCAATGTACATCAGCTTCGATATCGATGGGCTGGACCCCGCCTACGCCCCGGGCACCGGCACCCCAGAGATAGCTGGGCTCACACCTGCACAGGTGAGGGGGACACTGCTGCCCTTCCCAGGGGGAAAGGGATATTTTGCTCCCTTTAAAGAAGGTTGCTTCACCAGCACAGCAAAGTGGAAGTTTAGAGAGACCAGGAATTGTATCCTCACGGTGGTGAGGAAGGGAAATGTGGAACTGATATGATTTGCTCGGTAGAGGTTGGGTTTCCTTATTGGAATATGGGGAAGGTAGGACCCAGACCAGTCTGCTAGGTCAGATGTGTTTCTTGATTCCAAATCCATTTTTTCCCTAGGCTTTGGAGATTATTCGTGGCTGCAAAGGCCTGAACATAGTGGGGTGTGACCTTGTGGAAGTCGCACCAATGTACGATGTCTCTGGTGAGTCTGAAGATGCCTGAGGGCAGGACAAGTGCCTGGCACAGGCGGCTGTGGGTGAAAGCCATTGGATATACACACATTTCTTCCTTTTTTGTCTTGTTTTTTTAGGCAATACAGCCCTCCTGGGGGCAAACCTACTGTTTGAGATGCTGTGTGTCCTCCCAGGAGTGAAGACACTGTGAGGGCAGTTCCCACCTGCCCAGGGGCAATGCTACTTGTGTGTGGCTCCTTCCTTTCAGCCAGCTGCAGCCAGCATGGGCTTTGCAGCATGAAATAAATGCCATTTAACATTAGAAAAGATACTTTTAAGCTGGGAAACGGTAGGGAACAGGCTAGACATTCCATTCAACTGGGGTCTGGAGCTTTGGAGTTGGCCTAGGAAAGGGATAGTTGAGGCTAATGCCATTTTGCCTCTGGAATAATTCACCCAGCTCACTGGAAAAACTGTCACTGGTAAAAGGTTTGTCCCATCAGGATGTTGAGGCAGGACAATGAATGTAGAAGAAGGGAGGAGATGAAGGAAGCCTGAGGCTCCTGCTGAGAGAAGGGAGATATTGGACTAGATTTCCTGCTGGTGGAATAACCAGGAGTTTCCTATGGCAGGAGCAGTTTAACGCTCCTGAAGTTTCTGAGAGGACATGGAGGTGAGGTTAGTTTGGACATGGAAACACAGAGCCACCTCATCACACATTAAAATAGTTTATTTTGGTTGCGAACCTGTAATTGTCTTAAAACAAAATGACATCAGTGCCTGTTCACAAATACAAAAACAAAACAAAACAAAAAAACAAAACCCCCCCAAAATAAAAAAGACAAGTTTGCCAAATAAGTTAATTCCCCTCCCTCCCAGTATCAAAAGTGCAAAATAGGTACCTAGTTCTCAGTCCTACTTGTCAGGCTGCACTCGTGTCCTGGCTCCTGGTTGCTGTGGGTGAAGGGCAGAGACAGGGACAGGGAGGAGTTTGGGAACAACCTCCACTCTGGGGCCTGTATCCCTTCGCCTCAGCTCCGAGCACTGTGCCATCGCTCAGATCTCACTAGGAAAGTGCACCAGGACTGAATCTCCTCAGTCTTTGGGTTACGAATCAGCACACGCGGAACAGAATCGCAAGTGTTTGGACAATGATGGGGGTGACAGCTCCCGGCTGCTGGGAGAGGGCAGATCCTGGGCTAAGCAGCTCTGACCGTGGCCTCAAGACAGCAAAACAGCTGGAGTGCCACGCTGGCACTGCAGCCAACCAGGGGTCAGAGCAGCTTGGCTTTTGCTTCAACCCAGGCAAAAGTTTCCATAAAAATCCAGGAGCTGTGCTCCTGTCCAGCTGCAGCCGGCACAGGTGGACTGATGCAAGCACTCCCTCAGCTCAACCCTGGCTGAAAGGAGAGGCTACCTGTGCTAAAAAGAAAATAAACCCAAGGATTCTGGCAGCGTGCAACACACACAATGGATGTGAAGGCCATAAAGCCTTCTCCCCTTCCTCAGGGTTGGGCTGAATTCCCTTGCTGTAGCATAACTAGGCACTTTTTTTCATGAGTTGAAGGTTTTCTCCTTGTTTCTGATCAGCTGAAGTGACAGCAGAGATCCAGAGAGCATTCTTCTGCTATTGCAAATGTTTAAGACATTACGTGGAGCCTTCTGCTGGGCTAAAAACTATTCCAGCCACATCCTGCATGGCAAGCTGTGAGGAAAGTGCAGGAGTGCTGTGGTGATTGCTCCAGCCAGGTGGAAATGAAGTCTAGAAGCATCAGGCTGGTGTTTCACTCCCTCTCTGCTCTCTGTCAGTGCTGCCTTCACAGGAGCTTCACAGGAGATCCTGGGCAGGGAGAAGACCTCACCTTCCTTCCCTTCAGTGCCTCATTCTGCAGCCCAGAGTGCACTGGGCTGGAATTAATTAACCTCACGTGGGGCTCGTTTGTAGCATCGCAGCCTTTATTTGAAGCACGTTTTACAGGGGATCTGAGGTACCTGTGGGGGTTGGAGCATGCCAGTCTGCTCCCAGGATGGGGAAATGCAATGAGGCAAGGCTTTGGGAGCAATTTGGGCATGTAGGGAGTGCAATCACGAGCATTCCTGGCTTCTGTGTGGGATCAGCAGCTGGCTCAGGGGTTGGCAGTTATTCCTACTGACTGGCTGCTCTGCTAAGATAGTAACTAAGGTGGCAAGGGTTGAGTCTGGAATTAACACCACTGTTCACTGAGTGCTCTCTGTTCCAAGCCCTGTGGCAAAAGCCACTGTGCTTTGGCAGTGCTGGAGCCTGACAGTGCCACAGGGCTCCAGATCCATGGAAGGAGGAGGCCTGGGTGCCTGTGTCAGCGCTGGAGCAGTGAAAAGGAAGAACAAACCTCACAGGATTTCAGTCCTGGCCGCAAAGAGAAGCCCTGCTGCCTCACTTGGTCACTTGAGGAGTGTTAAGCAGCCACGAGGCTGCTGCTTGTCCTCCCTCTGCCTTACCCAGGGTTACCCTTTGCCTGTGGTGTTGGAAGTGGCTGTTGGGGCACTGCTACAGCAAAGCATCATCCAAACCCAGGGCTGTGCAGCTGCTCCAACCTCACACACCCTCACCTCTTCCAAAAGACGAAAGAAATACCCAAGCAAACAAACACAAAGCCACGGAAGCAGCCTGAGTGTGGAGAAATGGGGGTCTGGGGCAAGAAGGAAACGGGTGAGAGGCTGAAACCCAACATCTCAAGCCCCGACTAAACCAAAGGAGCTTCACACGCACGCAACGCTCTGATGACACAGCACTTCTGGGGCAACATTTCAAGAATACAATCGTTGAAGGATGAGGTTCCTCGATACAAAGGAAGGTTGGTTTGTACTACAGCTGGAAAAGTGTTTGCAAGGAGCCCGGGTGACTCCCTGGCAGCTACGTAGATTTTTTTTACACATCTACTGGCTCATAGCAGCTCACGCCTACAATCTGAGGACGCAGGTAAAGTTATGGCTCTAGGATACATCGTCTAAAATCAACAGAAGCAGAAAAGGCATCTGAAAAATCAACGTGACATTTAAATGGCTCAACACTTTGACAGTATTTTACGGCCATGCCCTTTCCCTCCCTGTTATGGTTCAGCTGCAGGTGGAACCATGACACGAGGAGCATGAAACATGCAGATCGCCCACGAGCCCACACCACGGGGGAGTCCCAGCTAAGGTTTGCTACGAGGGAGATGCTCCTGACCGGATTCTGCATCACTTACCATGGGGAAAGCCGAGACAGGATGACCGCCTGCTGGTAGGAGGCCTTTCAGAAGGGCAGGGCCTGGAAGGTCTGCAGGGTCTTGCCAGAGTTACACCATGCACCATGGGCTAAGCACACGGGGACGGGGAGGGAGAACCGCGACCCGGCCTGTGTCACCGGCCGCGGCTGGTCCGGACCCAGGGAAGTCACGGATTTCTTCAACCGAGGTAAAACAAGAGGTAGGATGGGGGAGACTCGGGAAGCAGATGTAGCAGGACGAGAGGGGCAAAACAGACTTCTTGGCTGTTCTGTTGTACGGCGTCCAAACGCACGGCGGGGCGGCGGAGGGCACACGGATGCGCTTGGTTGCGCTCCCGGGCTCTGGGTGCGGGAGGTGTGTTCTAGTTGCCGGCCCCAGGAGAGTTCATCTAAAACCTAAGGTCCATTCATCACGCTCGTTTGAGTTATTCCTGGAAAGAGCTGTCCCTTGTCATCTTCATAAAAAGTTTGTCCCCTTAGAATCTCTGTAAAATCCCTCAGTCTAGTGTGGGCCACGAGGGGATATAGAACCTCTGTAAGGAACCCTCTAGAAGGCGTTCCATCCAAAAGGACAATTTGTGTAATTTGTTTTTAATGGATCTAGATCCCGGGCTGCAGGAGGGTTTCCCTCTGGCTTCCGCATGTGGTAAAGCATTGTAATCCTCGCACGATCCCAGGGTTCCCCCCTCGTCCCCTGATCTGTGAGGCTTAAAGAGGCAGAAGTATTTCTTGTGGCCATTCAGAGCCAGGACATAGCCTGTGTAGTCACGCTCGAGGAAATGCTTGTCATACTGGTTTGGGATGGGAGCTGCATCCTGAGCAAACTCCAGCAGATACTCCAGCCACTCTCGGTGCTTGTCCAGGCTGAGGAAGGAGAAGTGAAGAGAGCTGCTCCTGGGGGAAGAGCAGAGAAAACAGTGGGGTTGGCACGTGTCCTGGGTCCAGCTGGATTGCTACTGGACAGGTAAGGAATTGTCAACAAGGGCAGGGTAGTGCTGTGTTGCCGCAGCTCCTTTTTCAGCTCAGTGTATGCAGCACTGCCGTGCTTTCTGTTTGTCAAAACATGGGTGCAGCCAAAGTGGCACCAGCACCTGACCCCTCTGGCCACCATCACCAGTGGGCTGGTGGGACCAGCCTCTCAGATTTTGGTGGCTCATTGCCACTAATGAGAGCAGAGACCGCTTTGCTCTCCAGAAGCATTCACTCCTAGCAATAGAGCCAACCCTGCTCCTCGTGTGTCACCAGAGCAGCACCACACAAGTCGTTAACACAGCAACAGAAGCCTGGGAAAGGGGCCAGCCTACCCTGTGAATGTGTAGACTTCCAAGGCAAACTTCTGGAGCAGAGGGGTTTTAGTGGAGTTGGACAGGATCAAGACGACGTTCATGTGCCCTGGCCTCAGGCGCACCAAGTTACTGGTGTAGTTGATGTCTGTTAGCTCAGTCACCTCAACAAAGCCCTTTTTGGGAATCCTGCTGCAACAAAAAGACTGAGTGAAAGGGGGGCAAGGGACTGAGAGCAACTGAGGATGGAGAAACTGTGAGTGCATTTGCCAGCCTGTTATGCTGAGCCATCCCTGCACCCTGTAACAAAAGCCAGGATAACTGGTGCAATGGCTTGGTTTGCAGCTCCCTGAACGAGTGGGTCAGACCTTTACCTATCCCCTGAGGATGCTGTCTTGGGCAAATTTGGTGGGAATTGTTTAATAAGCAGATTAGTGTCCCCCTGTCCTTGCTGGCTGGGTCCTGGCTGTGCACTTGTCCTCATCTTTTGCTGTGAGTGCACTGCCCTGCACAACAACTGCACCATGTGCAACTGCAGCACTTCTCTGCTCTTCACTAACCCGCCCTGCACAGGTGCTCCCCAAGCAAGGCTTCTGCAGAAAACATTCTGGAGAAGTTAGAGAGGGAACCTGTTACTCTCTTTGCTGAAGCTCGCGTCGTTCTTCTCTGTCTTTGTGGTCGTTTCTTCTTTCCCCGAGGGTGGAGTGTCCCTTGTGTCACTCGAATCACTGCAGAGGAAGGTGATTTTGTATGTTTAGGGGGTTGGACTGAGGAGCTATCCCTGAGGGCATTTTGGTGTGCACTCACCTGAAAGCCTGAACAATAACGGTGCCAAAGAGAATGAAGAGTGCAGAGAAGAGCAAGGACAGGAGTGGCATCATTTCTCGCCTGAGGGGAAGATGTGCAAGCAGCAGTCAGGTCTGACTTCATATTTTCTGCCTCAATTTCAGTTCCTGCCTGTCAGATAACACTGTGTGCCTTCCCCAGAAACCCAAGCTTGTTTCTTGGGTATTAAAGACCATCACGTTTTTGAGTGCTGTCCTGCTCCCACCCAAAAGGAGGTTAAAATTGGATCTGTTTTAAAATAAGGTGATAGGGAAGCAGTGAATAGCAACAATGGATGCCCAATCCATACCAGTTACTGTGAAACAAACTGTCCCAGCAGTCTGAGATGTAGTCCAGTGTGGAGTAGAACCATCGGATAAGGAACATCTGTTTGAAAAGAATGAAAAGCAAAGAACTGAATGACAAGACTGCTATAAAGAGCTCCAACAGGTTCAGAGCATGCCATGAGCTTCTTTCTGTAAGCAAGAAATCTTCTAGGAGTTTTGCCTTGTTATTTTAAAATACAAATAATGCCATAATGGCACTGTCCACAAAGGTAACAGGGATGTCAGGCATCTGGAAAGCCTGTACACTTACAGGAGCAAGCTCGTCATTCAGGTCTGCCACAACCGTCTCTGATGAGAGAAGGCCAGGGTCTGTCCTCAGCTGGTCCAGGAGATCCAGGAGGATGAAATTATCCTCTTTGCTGCCTTGCCAGGCCTCCTCCAAGGCTTTATAGGCAATCTTCCCTGCATTATTGCGTCTCTCCAGAATGACCACCTGGATGAGCCAAGAGCATGGCAGGTGTCAGAGAGGAAGGGGCTTTTGTTTTCTTCTAGACAGATGATTCATTTCAAACCACTGCTCAGAATCAGGTGTCAGAGCAAGGTACAGCATCAATTAAATGACAGGCTAAGAGAAGAAGAGATTAAAAAAAATAAAAGGAAACCCTCACAGCTGATCTTCCGTGATACTTCTCCTCATCCAGCAGCAAGGCATCTGCAAATTCCGGCTGCCGATCGCTGTAGACGTGCACAAACTTCAGCGTGTCTTTTGTGTTGGCCACAGCAAAAGTCAAAAAGGCCTCATAAGCCTCAGCAAACTTCTCTCCTTCCCCAGTAAACAAGACCACGCAGTGCCTGGGTGACACAAAGAGATTAAGAGTCAGTAGTCTGGAGGTGAGAGGTAATTACCAACCCCTTTCCTCTTGCCAGAACAATCCCAATGAGCCAGAAACCTCTCTGACAGTGTGGATTTTGAGCATGACCCAATGCAGTCATTGCTCTTTTTCCTCAGAATCAAACCAAAAGTGACTCTAGGAGCAGCCCCAGAGCCTTGGGAAACAAAACAGGACACGTCACTTACTTCCGCTGACGGTGAGACTTCTTCACAGGACACAGCTCCTGGAACAGCCTCTGGCTGGTGAGTCTGGCCACCATGAGGAACTTATTCTGGGAAAGGAAGTCATCAATGAGCTGCTTCTTCATTTCTCGTGCCTGGAAAGGACCAAGAAAGCAGAAGTCAGAAATGAGCAGGAAGAGGAGGGGAAAGCTTGATGGATGTTCCTGGAGAAGGCTGCCAGCCCTTGTGGTTTTCCCTGCAATCACCCAAGATGTTTTGAGGCTCCAATACTGGGAAGTTACATGTGTCCCCCCTCCCCAACCGGTTTGAGTGCCCCATGCTTCCCCCATACCAACATTCTCTCTCCTCCTCCAAAGCCTGATTTTAAGCTGAGAACAAACACTCTTCCTCCAAACTGCACCACTGACCACTCCCTCATCGTAGCTTGGTCAGAAAAGCTCCCTGCCCATTTTCCCTAAGCTCCTGGAGAGGGCTCTGAGCGATACCTGCACAACGTCAGCGGGCCGGTCGATGTGCTCCTTGAAGATCATCATGGTGGGAGTGTAGACGTTGATGTTGTACTGGCTGGACAACTCCTCTGTGCCTCGGAGCCCGACGTACACGTACCCAAAGGACAGGTAATCGCGGTAGGCAAAGGCCGTCAGCTGGGTGGGAGGAAATCCTCAGCACGTGTTGATGTTACAGAGTAAGCTTTGCTCCAAGAACACATCCCGCTGTTTGAATGCCATCAGATGTGCTGTGACAGGCACAAGCCCTTCCTCTCCCTCACTGAACCAACCTTTCTGTTATCTTGGTCATTTTCCAGGAACCTCCATGAATCCACAGCTTTATTTACAACCCGACATGTTGTAGGGTAGCAGGGGCTTCTTAGGAAATGGGGTTTTCAGCAACCCAAATTAGATGTGCCACAAACATCTCTCATTCCCAACAAAGGTTGTGCACCTGTGTTGCTGCTACCTCTGAAACACACCTGCACCTTCACACCCATGAAGGGTAACTGCCAGGACAAAGAAACAGACTCCTAACAAAGCTGGTCACCCAGCCACAACCTGCACAAATCACCTTGCTCTCTTCAAACCAGTCAGTGGCGTCTGGAGGCATCAGTCCACCTCTGCCCACAGTGTGTTCCAATTTGGAACATCTGGATTTATAAGCAAGTCAACAATGAAGCGAGAGAAATGACATTACCTTGTACAACAAGGGCACAACTGGCATGTGATCAAACAGCAGCACGTGGGGCTTGTTGTCTTTCCTCCAGTCGGACAGGAAGCGGATGTAGTTTTTATCTGTAATCTTTATTCAGAAGCAGAACGTTAGTTTAACCTCTGAGCTGTCAGACACCAGCAATGCTCTGCAACAAGGTGTCTGAATGAGGGCTGAGCCTGAAAAGGCTGGCCAGGTGCTGCAGGAAGCACACTGTGGGTTGTTGGTCTTTCCAACATATATTTCTGATTAATGAGTGAATTAAAACCATCACTCTTGACCTCCCTCAGCCCTTTTAGTTATTGCAGCTGCTGTTGATACCATTCCAAGTCAATGCCAACAGCACTGTTATTCTCCTGTTCATTAGGACCATATTTCA
Organism: Rhadina sibilatrix; assembly: GCA_013400275.1. NCBI lineage: Eukaryota > Metazoa > Chordata > Aves > Passeriformes > Phylloscopidae > Rhadina > Rhadina sibilatrix. The sequence goes on along the minus strand of VWYO01012535.1, from coordinate 43,198 downwards.
TATATATATAAAATATGGGAAACCAAGGGTTAAAAAGCACCTGAGAGCTCCACTAAACCTGCTCTGTTTCAGGTGTGATACCTCTCAGAAAGGACACAAATGGCTGCAGTTACTGTAGAAGGGGAAATGATCCCTATTTTTGGGGTGAGAAGTCCAATAACTTCAATACCCAGACAACAAGGCAAGAAGGGGAAGTTAGGGAAGGTGACCCCTGGTAAACATCCCAAGGGGAAATGAGGTGAGGTGAACAAGGCCACAAGTAGAGGCCAGGCAGGTGAGAGTGCTGTGGGGGCTGACCCAGCCACATCACAGGGGTGGTGGGTGTTTTAGGACTCTGTCAAAAATCACCAGAAAGCTGAAGTTACACCAGTTAGGAAGTTTTACTTATGATTTTGAAAGGGCTTATGCTGCCAGCTTGTTTCAAAGGTGTGAAGGAAAACTGGACAAAACAAAGGGGACTCTGGGTCAGTGAGTTTTAGCAGATGTGACCTATGAGGTAGCGAGTCCCTAACTTGCTGGATGAAATGCCAAGAAAGCAGGAGAGAAGTGAAATCCAGCAGATTCCTGGCCTAGGGATAGCTTGGGTAGAGCCCTGGCAGCTATGGGGTGTCACAGCTCGGGCCAGCCACCACTAGAATCACTGGTGTGACCATGCAGTAGCAGGACTGGCTCTTTTCAAGGACAAGCATTACAGAGCTGTGGGGTGGGAACGTTTCTGACAGCTCCAAGGTTTGGAGCTTTGTGACACAGATCACCTTGGAGCCCGAATTAAACAGATTAGCCACCAAAACAGCCAAGGAGAGAGTGATCTCCAGGCAGAGAGGAGCAGCATCCCCTGACAACCTTGCCAGAACCTACCTTTTCAACAAGATTGCCTGGTAGAAGGTTCTCCACGAACTGCCGCAGGTTTTCCCGAACGACAGCGTTGTGGAAGAAGGTTATTTTCCCATTAATGAGCCCCAGCAGGGTGGGAGTGCTGTGGGCACCCAGGTGATGGGCGAGGCGCCGTTCGTACCCCGCGTGAACCACGCCGATTCCTGCTCCTGGAAAAGAGCACCAGGTTCACCTGTAAGATCTCCAGCAACCCAAATGCCCAGTGGAAAACTGATGACCTGCTCCTCTGCCCAGCAGCCTGCTTTGGAGTTAGCAATGTTTGGGAGAGCATTAGGTTAAAACCCTGAGGAAATCCACAGGGTCTAAACTGGGTCACACAAACCCCTGCAGCCTCACTGGGCGAGGGACACACGCCCAAACCCCAACAACCTCATCCTTACCCAGCGCCTCCAATTCCTGAGCAACTTCCTTCCACACGGGCTCGATGTGGATGCAGCTGAAGCACCAGTCTGAGGTGATTTTGATGAGGTAAGGCTTCTTGAAACTATCCGGCACGATTTCATTGATGTAGTGGGAAAAGTGGAGCAAATACTTCTCGTCGGAGGTGTCGCGCCTCTCGGAATTGAAAGGGAAATGGAAGAAGGACTCATCGAAATAGAAACCATCGTGGAAGCGGTGGAACTGGCGATGCTGCTGCTGAGAGAAGCCCTGGCTTTCCCCAGCATCTCCATAGCGATCAAAGTTTGCCCTCTTTTCCTCGTTGGAGAGAATCTGGAAAGGAAATGATGGAAAAAAAATGACTGCCTGAAACCATGAAGGGGAAGTGCCCTGACTGTAATCCCTCAGCAAATAGTGTAAGGAACATAGAGACTTTGCTGCACATCAGACGGATAAATATTCTGGGAAAAGGAAGCATCACATCCTTCTGGCTCACTGTGCTAAGTAAGAGTAAAAAAAACCCTCAAAATCCAAAGAAAAGGAGCCCCTAAATCCACTTCTGTCACCAACAGCTCCTTGGGTCTGAACATCCTGTGTTCTGAGCACAAACACTCTTTTCTGGAGTGGTTTTGCTGGTGTCTCTTTGACTCTGGAGGGTTCAGAAAGTGCCAAAAGTTCCACTGAGCAGCCAGAAGCCCTGCAGAGATTCTTTAGCAGGGAAATAAGGATTTATTTTGATTTCCATGGGCTTGGCTGCCACAAACTGGAGAGACCAATTTCCAGAACATGCAAATAACTACTGCTAAGAATAATTTGAGGTGACCAAATCCCTGATGATGGGTTTTGATGTGTTTGCTTACACCATCCCAAAATGCTTTTATGTATGCGTGACACAGTCAAGACGCTGCTCAGTCAGGCAGGGCTTGGGGAATACCCACTTCTTCCTTTGAGGCTTTTTAGGCAGAATAGGGCAGACCTGTAGCAAAATATTTGCAGCAGAAACCATGCTGGTGACTCCAGTGGCTCTGTCAACAAATCTGAGCAAACCTTTTGGGTGGGTAATGTCCACCTCCACAGAGTCAAGCACCTTTCCCACATACACTGGAAAAACACAAAGCCATGTATGGAAAAATAAGGTCACTTAATGGTAGCAGGAGTTTACAGGAAGCATGTGTTACCTCGTAGGCCTTGCTAATCTGGATGAATTTGTCCTCTGCTCCGGGGTCCTTGTTTTTGTCAGGGTGCCTATGGGGCAGAACCAGAGGAGAAGGGGTCAGTGGGGGAGCTGTTGGCCTCTGTTTGGAGGTGAGGAGGACATGGGCAGTGAGGGCGTGCAGTGACATTCCTGAGGCTGAGATCAGATTTACAGCCAGCACGTGCTGTCCCTGCCCAAACCCCATCCCAAAATGCAGCACTAGGATGTGTGCTGTGTGCCTGTGGACCCGTCCCTCTGTCTTCTCCATCCCCAGCAGCCTGAGCCCAGGACATGGAGCGTGTCTCCTTCCTAGCAATGCCTCCCTTGGCTACTGCCCTACATAACTACCTGGTTCTTCCTTGAGTCACCTCCTGCCATGGCTTCAGGGATGCCTCACACAGAACAACATGGGCTCTAAAAGCTGCAAATAAGCTGACATTATTAATTTTATTTCTATGCCGTAAGCCTGCCCCCACCACACACCACCTGCATGAGGGGCATGATCTTTGTGCATCCAACACATTTCCCTTCCACACCACAGGGACCGAACAGCCCTTGGACATCGAGGTATCAAGCTGAGACTTCAACCCTCGTGTATTAGAAGTTCCCAGGGAGAAATTTTTCTCTCCACAGCCAGACTACAAGAGAACTTTTTCCCCGCATCACTTGACTCTGGGAGAACTTTTTCCCCTTGCAGCCAGCCTCCAGAAGAACTTTTCCCTCCACAGCCAGACTCCGGGAGAACTTTTCCCTCCACAGCCAGACTCTGGGAGAACTTTTCTCCCTGTAGCCTGATTCTGGGAGAACTTTTTTCCATTCACAACCAGACTCTGCAAGAACTCTTCCTGTAGCCAGACTTTGCAAGAATTTTCCCCCCCGCAGCCACACTCCAGGAGAACTTTTCCCTCCATAGCCAGATTCCAGGAGAACTTCCAACCCCTCCGGAGCCAGACTCCGGGAGAATTTTTCCCACCCTAGCCAGACTCTGGCAGAACTTTTCCTCCTGCAGCTTAATTCTGTGAGAACTCTTCTCCCTCACAAACAGACTCTGAGCGAACTTTCCCCGCCGCAGCCAGACTCCGGAGGGTTTTTACATCACGCACCGCTGGCACGGAGCATCTACGTGTGTCAGGCTGACTCCCGGCCTGCGAGGCCGGGAGTGCGAGGCGGCTGTGCCACCACGGGCCGCGGGAGCCCGGCTTTGTCACCGGGATCCGCTCCCGAGGCCGGGCGGAGGAGGTGCAAGGGCAGCACGTACCATTCCCGGGCGAGCCGCTTGTAGGCCTTCTTGATATCGGCCTGGCTGGAGCTCCGGCCGACCCCCAGCACGCGGTACGGGTCGAACTCTCCCAGCGCCGGCAGCAGCAGCAGCAGCAGCAGCAGCAGCAGCGGGAGCCAGCCGGCCCTTCCCGGCTCCATGGTCCGGCGGCGGGGCCCCGCGGGCGCAGGGAGCGGACGGGCCGCCCTCCCGCAGCCAGCGCCGCCGCTTCCGGCGCGCCCGCCCGCCGTCCCCATGGAGACCGAGCCCTTCCGGGGAAGCGCCGCCGCCTGCTCCGAGGTGAGGCCCCGAGGGACGGGCAGGGCCGCCTCAGAGGCTGTGGGAGCGCCGCGGGTTGGGTTCGGGATGGGGGTGGCGCCAGCCGTGTCCTGGGCTGGGAGGGCATCGGGGCCAGGAGGGGATTGTCCCGCTCTGCTCGGCACTGAAGCGGCCTCACTTGGGATGTCGAGGGCGGGTGTGGGCGCCGCAATATAAAAAAGGTATTGAAGTGCTAGAGAGCGTCCAGAGGAGGGCAGTGAAGCTGGTGAAGGGTCATGAGGGGAAGAGGAGCGGCTGAGGGCTCGGTGTGTTCAGCCTGGAGGAGGCTGAGGGGAGGGAGGCTCAGTGCAGTTCCAGCNGCAGCAGCAGCAGCAGCAGCAGCAGGAGCCAGCCGGCCCGTCCCGGCTCCATGGTCCGGCGGCGGGGCCCCGCGGGCGCAGGGAGCGGACGGGCCGCCCTCCCGCAGCCAGCGCCGCCGCTTCCGGCGCGCCCGCCCGCCGTCCCCATGGAGACCGAGCCCTTCCGGGGAAGCGCCGCCGCCTGCTCCGAGGTGAGGCCCCGAGGGACGGGCAGGGCCGCCTCAGAGGCTGTGGGAGCGCCGCGGGTTGGGTTCGGGATGGGGGTGGCGCCAGCCGTGTCCTGGGCTGGGAGGGCATCGGGGCAGGGAGGGGATTGTCCCGCTCTGCTCGGCACTGAAGCGGCCTCACTTGGGATGTCGAGGGCGGGTGTGGGCGCCGCAATATAAAAAAGGTATTAAAGTGCTAGAAAGCGTCCAGAGGAGGGCAGTGAAGCTGGTGAAGGGCCATGAGGGGAAGAGGAGCGGCTGAGGGCTCGGTGTGTTCAGCCTGGAGGAGGCTGAGGGGAGGGAGGCTCAGTGCAGTTCCAGCTTCCTCTGAGGGGAGAAGGAGAGACAGACACTGATCTCTGCTCTGGCGACAGTGACAGCACCCGAGGGAATGGCCTGAAGCTGCGTCAGGGCAGGTTTAGATTGGATATTAGGAGTAGGTTGTTTCCCCAGAGGGTGGTTGGGCACTGAACCGGCTCCGCAGGGAATGGGCACAGCACTGAGCTTGTCTGAGTTCAAGGAGCATTTGGACAACACTTTTGAGCCCACGATGTGACTCTTGGGGTGTCCTGTGCAGGACCAGGACTTGGACTCGGACTCGATAATCCATGGGGGTCCCTTCCACCTCAGTATGTTCTGTGATTCCGTTTTGGTTTTTTGCTAAGTTGCGTTTATCTAAAATCAAGAACTTCTTTCTTGTCTCGTGCTCTGGCAGTGAGGAGGTTCACAAAGGAAACTGGGAGGGAGCACAGATGGGACAGGTGACCTGAACTGGCCAAAGGGATATTCCACACCACGGAATGTGACTGGGAAGGAGGTGATCTGGGTTCAGGACATCAGTCATTGGGTGGTGAGCAACTGCATTGTGCATCACTTGTTTTCCCCTTTATTATTGTTATAATTTACTATTACTACCGCATTTTACTTTATTTTCAATTATTAAACTGTTATTTTCTCAACATCCAAGTTTTACTCTGATTCTCCTTCCCATTCCACCGGGGTGGGAGGGGAGGAGAACGGGGGGAGTTGAGCAAGTGGCTGCGTGGTGCCTGATTTCCAGCTCAGCTTAACCTCCAACACTTGGCTTGGGGAATGCGGGCTGGATGAATGGGTGGTGAGGTGGATCAAGGGCTGTCTGGAGGGCAGAGCTCAGAGGGCATGATCCAATTGGAGGTCTGCAGTCAGTGGCTTCCCCGAAGATCAGTACTGAGTCCAGTCTTAATCAACTTGTTTATCAGCGATCTGGACAGAGTGATGGAATGATGATATGGAACTGGGGAAGTGGCTGATCCACCTGAAGGCTGTGCTGCCATTCAGCAGGACTTTGAGAGGCTGGAAAATTGGGCAGAGAGAAACTTGATGATGCTCAACAAGGAAAATGCAGGTCCTGCCCCTGGGGAGGAACAACCCCAGCTACCAGCACAGGCGGGGGTGACCTGCTGGAGCATCTCTGCAGGAAGCACCTGGGGGTCCCAGGGTCAGTGAGCTGTCCCAGAGCCAGCAGAGTGTCCTGGGGGCCAAGAGTCCAATGAGGTCCTGGGCTGCACTGGGAGGAGCACTGGCAGCAGGTCAGGGAGTGACCTTGCCCCTCTGCCCCTCTGCCCAGCCCTGGCCGGCACACCTGGAGTGCTGCGTCCAGCCCTGGGCTCCTCACCAGCAAAGGCGAGGAAGAGCCTGGATCACCTCCCTTGCTGAGGAAAGGCTGAGGGAGCTGGGGCTGTTCAGCCTCGAGAGGAGACAGAGCTGAGAGGGGCCCTCATTCCTGTCCCTGTGTGTCCCTGTGTGTCCCTGTCTGCAGGGAGGGCTCAGCTTCTGCTCCGGGAGCCCAGCAATGGCTCAAGAGCAACGGGCAGGAACTGATGCACAGGAAGTTCTGTCTGAACATGAGGAAGAACTTCTTTGCTGTGCGGGTGATACCGTGCCTAGAGAGGGTGTGGAGTCTCCATCCCTGGAAATATTTTTTTAAAAAAACCCAACAAAACGCCAAAACACAAAAAGACGGAATCCTGTTTGCTCTGGGATGACCTTTCTGGACCACACCAGGGCTCTTCCAGCCTGACTCGGTGTGTGATTCTGGGACTCCGAGGCGGTGGCGCTTCCGGGCAGCGGGCGGCGGTTCCGGGGCAAGGCGGCGGCTCCGGGAAGGGACCGGCGGCGGCTCCGATAAAGAGCGGCGGCTCCGGGCATTGAGCGGCGGGTCCGGGAAGGGACCGGCGGTGGCTCCAATAAAAGGCGGCTCCGGGCACTGAGCGGCGGCTCCGGGCATTGAGCGGCGGCTCCGGGAAGGGACCGGCGGCGGCTCCGATAAAGAGCGGCGGCTCCGGGCACTGAGCGGCGGGTCTGGGCATTGAGCGGCGGCTCCGGCAGCGGGGGGCTCCAGGCATTGAGCGGCGGCTCCGGG
>VWYO01012535.1:17305-35992 GCA_013400275.1 Rhadina sibilatrix | reverse complement strand
GGGCGCTGCGGCGCGGGCGGGCCCGGCTGGTGGCGGCGCTGCGGGTGGAGCCGCTCTGGGAGCCGCTGGAGCAGCGCGGGCTCTTCACCCGGCCCATGCTGGAGGAGCTGCAGGTGGGCCGAGGGGCGCGACGCTGAGCACCGCGGGGTGGCCCGGGGAGGGTCCGTGTTCCCTTGGGAGCCGGGGATGGGCAGGGCGGGGTAGCTCCTGCGTCCCCTGAACCCAGGTGACAAGCCCAAGGGAGGGTCCTGTGTCGCTTGAGCCCTGGTGACAGGACTGAAGGGTGGCCCCCATGTCTCCTCACCCTGACAGGCCTGAGAGGGGTGGCTCCATGTCCTCTTGGGCCCAAAGAGGGAACCCATGTCCCCTGAGCCCAGTGACAGGTCTGGGGGGTGGCCCCCAAGCCCCCTCACTCTAGTGACAGAAGTGGAAGGGATTGTCCTGTGTCCTCTCAATTCCAGGCGACACTCCAGGTCCCCTCACTCTGGTGACAAGCTCATAGGGGAACTCCATGTCCCTTTAGCCCAGAGGGATGGCCCTGTGTCCCCTCACTCTGATGACAAGGCCTGGGGTTGGTCCTTGTGCAGATAAGATGTTTGAGAACCTCCCACTTGTCCCTTGTCCCCAGCCCCAGGCAGTGCCAGGTGTAGGGGTTTCTCTTTGTGTCCCCATCCCAATCTGATGACACCCTTAAGGTGTTCTTGTTTTCCTCTTGGTTACAGGTGACAGGCCTGGGGGTGTTTTTACCCCATCTTACACACTGGTGACAGCCCAGGGGTGCCTGTTTGTCCCCAGAGGCCAGACTTGGGGTGCTCCTTCTCCCCCTTTCCCTCTAGACCCCTCAGTGGGCTGGGTGTCCCAGTGGTGACCATTGCTGTTGCAGGGAGGTCAGGGCTGGGGGTTTGGTGGTTGCTGGGGGTCTCTGTGACTATTTCCACTCAGTTTTGCTGTTGTTCACCCCGTGTCCATATCCTGGGTGTGGATCCCACGTTCCCCTGCTCAGGGCGGTTGGAAGGGCTGCCCAGGGACCGCATGAACTGTTCTGGGTTTTTCTCCTCTGCAGAGCGCCGGCAGCCGAGGAGAGCAAGCCCGGCAGCTGATCATTGACCTGGAGACTCGAGGGAAGCAGGCTTTCCCTGCCTTCCTCTCCATCCTGCGGGACACGGGGCAGGGCGACCTCGCCCAGATGCTGCTCCAGGAGTGCGAATCCCGGCCGGTGCCACCGCAGCTGCTGGACCTGCAGCCCGTGGAGCTGGAGCTGCGGGAAGGAAAACATCCTAAAAGTCAGTGCTGAGGGTGTGGTGTGTTTTTGCAAACAGCAGCATGGAGGGGTGGCAGCTGGGATTCCCTCTTGCTCTGGGCAGGAGTCCGGGAAGTCATGATTTTTATTATCCTGGTAGAGGTGACTGTTGGGAGAATCATGGAATCCCAGACTGGTTTGGGTTGGAAGGGACCTTAAAGCTCATCTCATTCCATCCCATGTCATGGGCAGGGACACCTTCCACTATCCCAGGTTGATCCAAGTACTGTCCAACTTGGCCTTGAACACTGCCAGGGATGGGGGCTCCACAGCCTCTCAGGGCATGTCCTGCATGTCCTGCTTTTCAGCAGTGGAGTCTTTTTAGCTCGGACTCATCCTCTGTATTTTTGTCCCATGTCATTACAGATGTGACCCCTCACGAACGTTTGTCTATCCCAGTCCAAGCTGAGAGTGAAAGAGCTCGAATACCTCCTGTGCTGGCCCAGGGTAAGCCACGTTCCAGGCTCTCCTAGAGCCACAGCAATGCCAAAAGCTCGTTTCCAGTGTGGTGGGAAGGGAAAATTCATGTGTTGGGAAAGATGTGAACTCTAGGAGTGTGGTCTTACTGTGGTGAGCTGACTCCTGTGTCTGTTTTGTGTTGTAGGTTCAGCTGTGGACAAGAGGAGCTCTGACCAGGTCAGTGTTTGAGTAGGCTGAAAGTGTTCTCTGCTGGGCAAAAGATCTGGGCCTCATGGGTGACTCCAGAAAACATTTCTGGAAGAGCTGGTTCTCACTTTGTCTTGCCTGAGCAATTGCTCTGGGGCTGTAACAGTGCTGATGGTCTCAGAGTGGGTCAGTCATTAGCCAGACCCTCCTTAAGATTAATTACCACAGTGATAATGCAAATTCTTGGTTCCTTTTGGTGAGGTTTGATAATGATGCCTAAAGAATTTCCCAGAAAATTCAGCTTGCAGTTGAAGATGCCACAGATAAAGCAGCAGCCCTTTTTTTCACAAATGTTTTCCCCAATTGAGTTGGTTATTTCTTGGTCTTGGCTGCTGATGAGAAGATATGTGTGGAGAATAGATGCTCCTACCCATCCCTAGGACTAGAGAAATGACAAAGCTGTGAAATGAGCCACTTTAAGGACTCCCATTCCTCACTGGCATTGTATCCTGCTGGATCAGCCAGCAAGCACTTGAGGTAAGAGGGAGTTTAATTGTGCCATGTCCCTGCCAGGATTATAAGATGAAAGCGGATCCCTGCGGACTCTGCCTGATCCTCAATAATGTCAATTTCTCCAGAGACTCGGGTCTGTCCACCCGAGAAGGCTCTGACATCGACTGTGAGAAGCTGGAGAGGCGCTTCAAGGCCTTGCATTTCACTGTCCTGACCCGGAGGGATCTGAAAGCTCAGGTGAGGCTGGTTGCATCCTTGCTGACACGAGAGATGAGAGGTGAGCCCCTGGAAGCAATGGGAATTCTTTAGGGGATGTGTCTTGCGTTGGCAGCACACTGAAAACCTCCCACAAAGAAACAATGAACCACTTACATCCTCTTTATTTTTTTGTTGCTCTGCAATTGCAGCAGAGAGGACTTTGCATTTGCGTTTTCATCCCTCTGCATGAATGTTGAATCCTGGTTGTGATTTGTAGGGATTTGGTGAGGCTGTGTTTTTGGGATAGCTTGGACAGCTGTGTGATGTCTGTCTGTGCCATCCTTGGCTGTTACTGGAGGTGTCAGGGGGAACTTGATCATCTGAAAGTAAAACATGGTTCTCTGCTCACCCAGCAGCTCCCAGTCAGAAGCAGTGGGTTTCAGCAGATAAATTATGTGGAAATGTGCTTTGGTTTGTGGTGCTGTGTTGTAAAGAGAGTAGAGGGGTGAGAAATCTGTGTGATTAACACAGCCAGCATTGGATAAGGGCAGAGATGCAGAAATACTCTCTGCCAATGGCTTTTGCCAACTGTACACGGGGCTCACGTTATTCTGTGGCAGAGATTGACCAGATCCATGGCAGTGCAATTACAGCAGAGCCTGGCAGTAACCTGTGGCTGAGATATGGTTAAAAAAACCTCTCATTGTGACATTTTCCACACAGGAAATGGTGCTGGAGCTGCTGAAGCTGTCACGGCAGGACCACAGTGCAATGGACTGCTGTGTTGTGGTCATCCTTTCCCATGGCTGTCAGGTGGGTTTGCCCCATCTCTCCTTTTGTTCCTGAGGCATGGGAAGGGGTTAATTCCCTGGCCTGTGGTCTCACACAAGGTCAGAGGGAAGTGGTCTGTCAAAACCTTGTTCTGCCATCGCAGTATGTTTCAAAGAATTCACCCTTATTCTGAGTTAAAGAAAACAGGAGCCTCTCTAGTGCAGTCTGGTCCAGTGGTGCCAGTGGACCAAGTGTTTTCCATTTTGGAAGTTGGGGTTAATAATTTGGAACTGAAGGGAAGGTCCCACTCAGCCTCATGCTGTGGTCATTCAGTCCTTCCTGTTCTCCAGCTCTGACAGGCAGATGCTATTAGCAATAAAGGCTGTTTATTCCAAGTCAGTTCTTGAAGGATGGGGAGAGGCATCCTTAGGAAAATGGTGTATGGCATGTGTCTGTTGTACCAGAGGATGAAGAACTCCTTTGCTGGAGGATGTGGGGTATGAGTTGGATAATGGCAGTTGGATTTTAGTGCATTTCAAATGTCATTTACCTGGGTTTTAGTGCATTTCAAATGTCTCCTGGATGTCCCCTCACCCTGACCTGGCCACAGGGATTCCCACAAACACCAGGATTTGTTCTGGTACCGTTATGCTGGTGAAGCACCTGATGGGAAATGGGCTCCCTCAGAAGTGGCCTTGCCTTCTGTGTCACTAGCTCCTGCATTTTCCTCTTGCAGACGAGCCATATTCAGTTTCCTGGAGGCGTTTACGGGACGGATGGAAAACCCATTCCCATAGAAAAGATTGTGAACTATTTCAATGGGTCCAATTGCCCGAGTTTGAGAGGAAAACCCAAACTGTTCTTCATCCAGGCCTGTGGTGGAGGTGAATCTTTGTGTTGGCTCCGGTAGTACTGGGCTGCAGAGGTGTGGTCAGGCTGTGGCTTTGGCTCCCTTTCTGTTCATCAACTGTCCCTCTCTCCAGCTGTCTTCTCACACCAGCTGCCTCTTCTCTTACCATGTGCTGAGAGGCTGCTCCAGCTCTTCACACACAGTGAGGAATTTTGCATAAACCAAGGTGCAGCCGAGTGGCCAAAAAGCCTTATTTTGTTCTAGGGCCTTTGTCCTTTTCTTTCCCCATCTTTTCCTAATGTCGGGTGTACGACTGTGAATCTCTTGCACAGGATGAACGTCAGGAGCTGTCTTGTTGCTGCCTTTTTCAGAACAAAGAGATCAAGGCTTTGTAGTGGATTGTGACTCGCCTGAAGAGGAGGCTCCTGGGGGTTCTTTGGAATCGGACGCGACCCCATTCAAGGTTTCATCAGATAAGGTGGATGAGCCCGATGCTGTTGCCAGTTTGCCCACACCCAGTGACATCTTGGTTTCCTACTCAACTTTTCCAGGTGAAACAGCCTGTGCAAATCCTTTCCTGGGCATGGGGGAATTAGCAAAACAGTTGGATCTTCTGTGGCCAAAGATAGGGGCAGTTCGGGACAACCCAGCTCTGTTGGAGTGGCAGGAACTTGTTGGGATGAGAACAGCAAAGGGGTTTTGGCATAACATTTTCCTTTCTCTGAAGGTTTTGTCTCCTGGAGGGAGAAGTCGAGTGGCTCGTGGTATGTGGAAATGCTGGATAATGTGCTGGAACAATATGCCCATTCAGAGGACCTGCTCAACATGTTAGTGAGGGTAAGTGTCTTTTTTTTCATGCTTTTTGTTCATGAAGAAAATAGTCAGGGGTGTGATCAGCTGGGGCATGGAGGCCTACACTCAAAAAAGGAGTGAGGATGTTGGGTGTTGAGTTTAGGGATGAACTAATTTGAGGTACTGCAGAGAGGTTTAATTACAAAGAAAGTGTCTGGCCTCAATCTGCCAAAAATCGCTGGAGGTTTCTCCAGTGAGGAGTAATCCTGGCAATACAGGCTTTAATCCTTCTAGAAAAATTGCTAAAAAAATGTCATGGCGTGTCCTATCCAAGCTGATGGGATTTGTGTGCTCCTGTAAGCTTGCCCTGTGGGTGGAGGAGCAGAATGCACAGGGACATTGATCAGCTAGACTTGTTCAATGATTTGTGTGCCTTGTTGACTCAGTATTGCCAAAGCTGCATACAAGTGTAGGTGCCCCAGATACTTCTTCTGTTCCCCACGGGTAGGAGAAAAGTCCAATGTGGAGGGAGAGAGGACTTACAGAATCACCTTGTGGTGGTTTTCTGGTCATTGTGATGCTTCTCTGGCCACCTTGGTGTGGCAGCCATTGATTCAAGGGATGGGGAGAGCACCCCGTTCCTCAGCCTCTCTCCTGTCCCCAGGTGGCACGCGCTGTCTCAGCCAAGGGGAGGTACAAGCAGATGCCAGGATGTTTCAATTTCCTCCGTAAAAAGTTCTTCTTCGTGTGTGACTGACACCTGGGCTGTGAGCCCCCTGCCAAATGCTGGAGATTTGTCCTGTGGCTGAAGGAAATCCATGCCCACCACGACTTGGTGTCAGTGCACCCGCTGGGTTTTGGCTGTGTGTCCAGATGTTTGTCTGGAGAAACGTGAGTGGAGATGAGATGGAGATTGTGCTGTGCCGAGGGGAAATGTTGTGGATGGAGCAGGGAGTCCCTTTGCTGGGGAACTGAGCCAGAGGAGAGCACTTCTGGCTCATCCTGACACAGCCACGCTCGGCCTCAGAGTTTTTTTCTTTGCTGATCATGAGATTTGTGTCCTGTGCTGCCTGGGTAACTGATTGAGGGGACCAGGGTCTGATGTTCAAGTGAAATGGGATGAGTTTTGCAGTCAGTATTTCTAATAAATGCATTAAAGAGCAAATCTTTAGCTGTATTTGCTTGTCTGTTCCATCTCCTCATTGCCATTTCAGCACCTCCTGAAGGCTCCTCTAAAGTGGGAGGAGTAGGAACCTTCACTGGTGTCTGTGCTGCTCTCTGGTCATTTACAGTGTGGCTGTGCCAGCCTATGGAGCAGGTATCCTGCTCCTTTTGAGGAGTCAGTCAGGAGTTACAGCAGGAATCTGATGAGGATTCATTGAAATACTGAGTATTTCAGTATTTCCTCAGAAGTGCTGAGGTAAGGTACTTAAGGAGCTGCTGTGGTGATGGCCTTGGGTTAGAAATCCTGCATCTGTGTTGGATTTTGAGTGGGCAAAGCATCCTTGGAGCCACCCTTGAGAGGTGCAGAGGCCTTAGGGTGGATGCTGAGGGGTGTTTGGGGATTCCCAAGGAGACTGGGAATATCCAGTCTGCTTTTTGCAGTCACTGAGTGTTTCCATACTCCTTTGGGAGCATTTCAAGTGCTTTGAGGGTGCTGCAGGAGGGAGCCAGGGCTGCCCTGAGCACCCCAAGGAGGGTCCAGCTGGAGCTGGGGTGTGGCAGTGATGGCCTTATCTGTGCTCAGGTTGTCTCCTTCTCTATTCCCCTTCTCCCTCCCCCAGGGGAGTGGGGCTCTGGGCTGCCCTGTCCCGTGTTGTCCAGTTTTGTACAGAGCATCTGGGTGTGCAGGTGATCCCAGGGCTGATCCCATCTCCCCTGGACCTGTTCTCCTTTGGGAAAGGTGACTCTGCACTCTTCCCCTTGTTTATTTCCCTGCTTCTCTCACTAAGGGGGCATTGGGACTGGGGTGTCCTGTGGGCACCCTGGCTGGGATGGGGGTGACTTTGGGTAGAGGTGGCTCAGCCTTGTCCCTCTCCTGTCCATGCCATGGGCTGCAGTGGCTGCTCCTTCCCCAGGGCATCCCTGGCAGAGGTGAGAGCAGAGTGCAGATGCTCTGGCAGTGCAGGTGGTGGAGGGAATGTGGCGGGGCTGCAGGATGACCCCCAGGACCAGCCCAATTACCTCAACACCCCCATAATAAATCTGCTGCCATCAAGCAGTCCAGTTACCAGCAAGATCCCCTGAAACATCCCAGTGCCAGCCAAGACACCTAAAATCCCCCTGGGCCAACTAGGGGCCCTATGGCTCCCCACCCTAGTTCCCAAGCTCACCAGACCAGATTCCAGCCACTCCCATCAAACCACCAGTCAAGCCTTGAACCCTTTGTCTTGGTGATGGCCGTGGGTCTACTCCTAGCTGGGAGTACCTTGTGGGACCTCTGCCCACCTTAGGCTCCCCAGGACCCTGCCCAACCTCACTGCTCAATGTGGGGGCTCTCCCCAGCACACAGGCAGAAACCCAGGCCCACAAGATACACCCCCCTTGGTTCTGCTCCACCACGTCCCCTCAAAGAACCACAGGAGACCAGCTCAGCACTATTGCCTTTATCACGCTCAATACTTGTGCTCCATGCTGTGTCCTCAGTTGGTGCTCATTTTCTGCCAAAAAGACACAGGGGGATCACGTTGAGACCCTCAGCAGGGCAAGAACAGCCCCTGTGTGGGGGCACAGGAAGGGGCACCCACCTCGTTGATCCAGTCGATGTAGGCGGACACCCTGGTGAAGACTGTTGGCTTCTTGATCATGTTGCATTTCAGGCCGGAGCCGAAGCTGACGATGCCTTCCACCTCCCAGATGCCATCCTCACGCTGGCAGTTCAGGGGGCCACCAGAATCGCCCTGTGTGGAGAGACAGTGTGGGCCATGGGCAGGCACCCTGTCAGCACACCCCACACAGCGCACGCCGCTGTCGTAGACAGGTAGAAGAATTATAAAAGAAAGGCCTTATGAAGTCAGGCCTCACTCTGCTGAAATTGCCAAAGCTGGCTCGTCGCTCTGTTTTTCTAAAGTTCTGCTAAAGCCTTCTGATGTTTTACTTTTCGTGGTGGAGTTTCTCAGGCACTTTTCATGTAAATAATGATTGCTTTGCGTTCCTTTCTGGAGGAGGAGAGAATTGATGGACTGTTGGGTTGACCAGTGTGGTTGGAGAGGACAATTTCCATCCTCCAATCCATGGTCACTGTTGAAATTCTATAAATGTCGAGGTCTGTAAATAAACTGCCCCTTTTTTGCCTTGGACATCTCAGCCTGTGAGTGTTGTTCATTCGTGTCGAATTGTGACACTGGCCTGTCATTTCTTTTAAGTGCAGCTAACGAGCAATTTGAAGGTTCCCATGTGCAGCTGTTTTGAGAATGAGAAGTTCCTTTAACACAACGATCTATTCTGAGGGTGAGAAACAAATGCACCTTTGTAAACAATAATATTTGCTCCATGAGAACCCACAAAGGAAAAATGTAAACCTTTCTATAGAGAGAACATTTGATAGACATACATGATAGCCCTTACCAACCAATGAACTGAGTTTCACTGTATTGCAGACCAATTAGGTTTAACGCAGTTAAACCTAATTGGTTTAACTTCTGATATTTCCTATAAATATGAGCTTTGTGAGTAAAGAATTGGCTTTCTGCATGAAGAAGATGGAGTCTTGGCTGATTTATTCCAACATGTCACCACAGCTCCATTTCCTCCCCTCCTGTGCTCTCCACAGAGCCTGTGGCTGCCCTGCTCCAGCATTGCTGTCAATCCCACTCTGGGCTGGGGGCAGGCCAGGGAGCCCAGCAGGAGGAAACACCTTCCCACCTGCAGACTTGACCACAGGTGTGGAGGGCAAAGAGGACAGCCAGTGCCACTCTGAGCAGCATGAGAAGAACAGCCAGGGCCAGCAGCACCCAGAAGAGGGGCTCAGACCAGGACAGGAGCTCGATGGTGTGGTTGGAGCAGACCCTGCTGGGGCCCACTCGCCCAAGCCACGGACACCTCACACACCACGGACTCGGTAAGAGCTCTGTCACAGTGCACGGCCCAGCCCACAGCTCCCTGGGCTCTGCTCACCCATCACACCTGCTCCTGCCTGCAGGCACTCCCAGGCCTGGGGCAGCCTTGGCCTCTTTTACCAAAAGACCCTCCATGTAAACTTGCCCCGTGGACTCTCCCAAAATCCATGGCCCAGGCTGAGATATGGGCTGAGACAGGGGCTGGGCTGTGTGAGGCTCAGGGCCGTGGGGGCTGTGGGTGGGAAGGGGCCCGTGCATCAAGCAGTGAAGGATCTGCAGCAGCAGTGCCACCCCCAGAGCCCACACACACTCACGTTGCATCCAGAGTGGACGCCGTCGCCGCCGGCGCACACCATGGTGGTGCGCACCAGGCTGCCCCACCAGTCCCACTTGGAGCAGGTCTCGTGGTCCACCACGGGCAGCAGAGCCTGCTGCAGGACATCAGCCAGGGGTCCGTTGGCTGCAAGGACAGTCACAGCTCACACTCTGCACACCCACTTCCCAGGGACCCCTGGGGACCCCCCTGGGGACCCTCTGCTTACTCTTGAGGCGTCCCCAGCCGGTGACATAGCAGGGGTAGTCGTTGGGCAGGACCTTGTCAGCCTCGGGCAGGCAGGCGGCACGGATGGTGTCACTCTCCTGCACCTCCTCTGCCAGCTTGACCAGGGCAATGTCGTTGCTACAGGGGGACACGAACCATGAGGACGTGGTCCACAGATTTGTTGCCTCCCCCCACCCACTCCTGGACATATTCCATCCCTACAGGACAAGGAAGGAGTTCCATTTCTCGTGGACAATGGTCTTCTCCACACCCACAGCAACAGAGCCTGTCTCGTCATCTGTCAACAAGTCCTGCTTGCCCAGCACCACACGGTAGGTCAGGGAAGAGCTGAGGTGAGAGAGGGAGAAAGGAAGTGTCAGTCCTCACAAATATCTCGTCCTGCTGATACAAACACCCTCCAGCACCCCAACACCCACCTGATGCAGTGGGCAGCTGTCAGCACCCACTGGGGGGCAATGAGGGTCCCACCGCAGGTGTGGGACCAGGATCCGGAGCGGCTGTACTGCAGCGAGATCTGCCAGGGCAGAGGCACAGGGTCAGAGCAGGAATGTCCCCATCCCTGTCCCCATCCCTGTCCCCCTCCCTCTCCCCGTGCCCCCTTACCTGCCATGGCCAGCTGTGGGCTACAGCATCTTCACCGCCCACCACGCGGGAGTTCAGCTGTGGTGGCACGGCCGGCTGGCCGCATCCGTAGGCTGTGTGACACCCGGCAAAGGGACATCAGAGGCTGCCTGTGACCTTGCCCAGGGCCCTGGAGGGCCCCACAGTCCTGTCCCCCCCTGCCCCGACCCTTCTCCACGCCCTGCACCCACCGTAGCCCAGCAGCACGAGGAGGCAGACGGCTCCCAGCATGGTTGTGCTGACCAAAGGTGCCGCAGTGGGGCCGCTCGCCCCTCTTATGGTGTCCGCACTGCCAGGGACCTTGGAGTGGCCCCGCCTGCCACTGCCATGTGGGGACTGTCCCACGCTGTGGGCACAGGGGCTCCTCAGCCCCATTGCCCCCTCTTATCGCACTCACCCTCCCGCCTGGGAATGGCCACATCTGCCCGTCATGTGCTGGCACCGCGCTGGGACGTGGCGGGGACACCTGGCCCTGCTCTGGGCATGGGCAGGGTCACTCCTGGGGCACAGCTGGGGGGCAGCCCCCCACCCATGATACTGCAGTGGGGTGCTGGGCAGCCCTGCTGCCCCCCAACCCTGAGGACACTCCCTGCTCCCAGCCCCTCAGTGCCCCAGGGATAAGGTGCTCCCTGTCCTGAAATGCTCATCACTGGGTGTCTCTGAGTCCCCATCAGTGTTTGTTCACCTTGTGTACCCACCCTTGGCATGTTTGGGTGCCTGTTCCTGGCTGCTGCCTTGGCTGTGGCATCATCTTGGAGGCTGGTGGTACCTTCTGTACTCGGGAAAGCTGGGGGCGTGTGGCTGTGCCGTGTACGACTGTGAAGAGCATGCATGAGGATTTGGGGGGCTTCTGCTTTGCTTTATGTTGTCATTTTAGATTGTTGTGGTTATGGTTTAAGCTGCAGAGGTTTGTTTTAGGGTGGTTTTTTTGTATCTTTGGCTGGTGGTGTGTGCCCCAGGGCAGTGGTGGGGATCAGTGCTCACGTGTGGCTGGAGAAGAGCACCTGGACATATGTGTCTGCTTCTGCCAGAGGGAGCCAGGGCCACCCAAGTACTCCAAGGGGGTCCAGCAGGAGCCAGGATGTGGCTGTAATGGCCTTGCCTCTGCCCAGAGTTTCCCAAGAGCTGGGTGGTACATGTGACCCCTTCCCCACAGCCCTGAGGTGTGAGATTCTGGGCTGCCCTGTCCTGCTTTGGCTACTTTTGCACAGAGCACCTGGGTGTACAGGTGATGCTGATCTCATCTCCCCTGGACCTGTTCTCCTTTGGGAAAAGTGACCTTGCACCCTTCCTCTTGTTTATTTTCCCAGTTCTCTCACCAAGGGAGCTTTGGGACTGGGGTGTCCCATGGGCTGGGGATGCAGGGACACCCTGGGGTGTCCCTGGGATGCTTGGCTTTGGGCAGAGGTGGCTGCATCTTGTCCTTTTCCTTGTTCCATGGTACAGACTGCAGTGGTTTGTCCCTTCTTGGGACATTCTTGGTGGAGGTGAGAGCGGAGCAGGAGCACTGCAGTGGCACAGGTGTGGTGTTGGGATGTGTGGTGGGGCTAGAGGACAGTGGGGGCTCAGGGAGAGATGGAGGAATGCTCTTTTGGGGTTACTTCATGGACCCCACTGCTCTTCTCCCTCCTCCTTGTGTTTCAGTGCTGGATGTCCATGGGGGGAGCCTGGGACTGGCACCATGTGTCAGGGCTGTGCTTCCCAGTGGCTCTGTGCCATCAGCATCAGTGCCAGGGGAGTTTGTTCATGTGTCCTTGGGCATCCCAAGCTCTCATTCTCAGGAGTGGGTTAAGATCACTTTTCAGATGTAATTTTTATGTAAGTGATTGTATGAGTACTTATATTTCAACAGTGAAATAAAAGTTATGAACTTCACAGAGTTTTGTGTATTCTTTTAAACTGCCCCTTATTCTCCCATATTGTTAAATACTTAATAATGGACACATCCTATAGAGTGTATATAAGATGTAACACACATAACAAAAACAAAGCTTACCCTTCTTTAGGTTAACTTGTAGATTTAATGTGTCAGTTATCAACTGTAAGAACATAATATGACAATAACTGACAATTAACATGTTAAGCATAACAAATATTTGTTAAACTCTATGCAGCCTTAGAGATTAAAAGTATTTGAGGCTGTAGTCACTCGGTTTGTTCAGCTGGAGGAGGCTGAGGTCAGACCTCACCAGAGGCTGCAGCTCCTCCCCAGGGGAGCTCTGATCTCTGCTCCCTGTGACCAGGGACAGAGGACCCAAGGGAAGGGCTGGAGCTGTGTCCAAGGAAAAACTGGGTGTTGGAAAAAGGTTCTTCACCCAGAGAGGGATCACAGCCCTTCACCACCTCCTGGGCAGGGGGACACTGGTTATTGGGGTGACACACACCGAGGGCAGGGATGCCCATGCCTGGCTGGGTGGGGCAGGGCTGATGCCCCAGCACAGATGCTTGTGGCAGTTTGAGGCCTTGTCCAGGCCTCCTCTGTCCTCCAAACCCCCTCTGAGGATGGGACACAATGCTCAGGCACACACACAGCAGGCTGTGACACCAGGGTCCTGCACTCCCAGCCCAAACAACCCCATGGCACATGTGGGTACATGCAGAGGGGCACCCCACATTGCCCAGCTTCCCATGGACAGCCTGGAGCTCTCCATCCAAGGCAGCAGATCCTGCTGCCAATCCTGTGCCAGTGTCCCAAGCACCTGGCCCTGTCCTACTGTGCAGAGTAGCCACCTCCACACATCACCTGGCTGGCAGGCCTTTAATTGCCCTTGGGGTGATCCCTGCACTTCCTTTGCCATAGCACATTTCCTGTCCATCCAAACCATCTCCCACCCTGCATCCCTCCTCACCTCTAAAACTTTGGTCAGGTTGACAAGTGCCAGGGGCTCCCTGGGGAGTCTCCAAGTGCCTCACATGGGTGACCAGGTCTTGTGCCAGTGCTCTTGGGCCCTGGTGCAGGTGCCAGTGCTGCTCTCTGGGCTGGTGACGGTCCAGTGGCACCACGGCTCCTAAACCAGGCACTGTCCATCACACCCCTGCTGAGCTCCAGGTGCTGCCATCCATCCCTGCTCACTCTCCTCCTCCTCCCCCTGTGAGGATCCTGGCTGGGCTCCAGCAGCCACGATGGGATGATGGTGGGATGGATGGCTCTGCTCGGGGGCTCACGGTGCAGCACCCACCCCAATTCCTGGACAGCCCCTTCACACTTGCTCCCACCAACACGCTGCCTTCTTTCTGGAAAACCTCCCTGGCTCCTCCAGGGCAGCCCTGGCTCCTCCTGGGAACCCCACAGCTGGAGCTCCTGTCAGCTGCCCACCACCTTGTTCCTCCAGCCACCACGGAAGGAGATCCATGGTAAGATGCTCCACTCCTGGGCCATGTCACAGGTCCTGGAGATGGAGCTGGCAGTGCCATACAGCTCCCAAGAGTTCTGTCTCCAACAGAGCTCCTGCAGGCAACCCTAACCCCTCCCAAACCAGTCAGACTCTCTGAAGCCCCCCAAAGTTCCCTCAAGACCCCCTTTTGAAAGTCAGCCCTCATCTAGGCAGTGCCAGTGAGGTCCCCTAAAGCACACTGGGAGCTACCAAGTGTTCCAGATCGCCCCAAAGGCCAGCTGGGTTCCCTGGAGCTCCTCTGAACAACCTGGACAGATCCCAGCCCCTTTCCCATCAAACTACTTGCCAAATCTTGAGCCTCTTGGCTCAGCCATGGCATGAGGACTGGAAGCATCTTGCAGGATATGCCCAACAGCCTCCCCAGAGCCCTGCCCGGCCCCACTGCACAACAGGGACACCTTCCCTAGCAGGACCTTGGCATCACCAGCCTCAGCCCTGGATGTGTGTCCCCAGCTCTACCACACCGCACCCTCAAAAAAACAACCAGAGAGACCAGCTCAGCACTTTTGTTTTTATTTTGGTCAACAGTGGGAGTGCCACATGCCGCGTCCTCAGTTGGTGCTCATTTTCTGCCAAAAAGACACAGGGGGATCACGGTGAGACCCTCAGCAGGGCAAGAACAGCCCCTGTGTGGGGGCAGAGGAAGGGGCACCCACCTCGTTGATCCAGTCGATGAAGGCAGACACCCTGGTGAAGACTGTTGGCTTCTTGGCCACGTTGCAGCCCAGGCCGGAGCCGAAGCTGACGATGCCTTCCACCTCCCAGATGCCATCCTCACGCTGGCAGTTCAGGGGGCCACCAGAATCGCCCTGTGTGGAGAGACAGTGTGGGCCATGGCTCATGGGCAGCACACCCCTCAGCCCTCCTGGCCATCCACCACCACGGCTCCATCCCCTCTCCTCCCAGTGCCCGTGGTTCCACACTGCCCGGACACGCAGTGCCCACCAGTGCCCACACACACTCACGTTGCATCCAGAGACGACGCCGTCGCCGCCGGCGCACACCATGCTCTCCAGCACAAGGCTGCCCCACCAGTCCCTCTTGGAGCAGGTGTCGTAGTCCACCACGGGCAGCAGAGCCTGCTGCAGGATGTCAGCCAGGGGCCCACCAGCTGCAATGACAGCCAAAGCTCGCACCTCACACCCTGGGCCTGCATTCCCTTCCTGGGGATGTGCCAGGGACATTCCCCACTTACTCCTGATGCGTCCCCAGCCGGTGACATAGCAGGGGTAGTCGTTGGGCAGGACCTTGTCAGCCTCGGGCAGGCAGGCGGCACGGATGGTGTCACTCTCCTGCACCTCCTCTGCCAGCTTGATCAGGGCAATGTCGTTGCTGCAAGGAGACACGAACTGTGGTCCCTGGCCAGGAGAGCAGGGTCCCTGGCCACGTGGACAGGGGTTCATGGCCACACCAACCATGACCCACCCCTGATGCATCCCATCCCCTACATGATGAGGTAGGAGTTGTATTTCTCATGGACGATTGTCTTTTCCACACCCACGGCCACAGAACCGGGCTCGTCATCCTCGGACAGGTCCTGCTTGCCCAGCAACACACGGTAGGTCAGGGAGGAGCTGCCAGGGAGAGAAGGGGTGTCAGTCCCCACAGATATCTTACCCCCATGGCACACATCCCCCTGAGAACCCCAACACCCACCTGATGCAGTGGGCAGCTGTCAGCACCCACTGGGGGGCAATGAGGGTCCCACCGCAGGTGTGGGACCAGGATCCGGAGCGGCTGTACTGCAGCGAGATCTGCCAGGGCAGAGGCACAGGGTCAGAGCAGGAATGTCCCCATCCCTGTCCCCATCCCTGTCCCTGTGCCCCCTTACCTGCCATGGCCAGCTGTGGGCTACAGCATCTTCACCGCCCACCACGCGGGAGCCCAGCTGTGGTGGCACGGCCGGCTGGCCGCATCCGTAGGCTGTGTGACACCCGGCAAAGGGACATCAGAGGCTGCCTGTGACCCTGCCCAGGGCCCCACGGTCCTGTCCCCCCCTGCCCCGACCCTTCCCCACGCCCTGCACCCACCGTAGCCCAGCAGCACGAGGAGGCAGACGGCTCCCAGCATGGTTGTGCTGACCAAAGGTGCCGCAGTGGGGCCGCTCACCCCTCTTATGGTGTCCGCACTGCCAGGGACCTTGGAGTGGCCCCGCCTGCCACTGCCATGTGGGGACTGTCCCACGCTGTGGGCACAGGGGCTCCTCAGCCCCATTGCCCCCTCTTATCACACTCACCCTCCTGCCTGGGAATGGCCACATCTGCCCGTCATGTGCTGGCACCGCGCTGGGACGTGGCGGGGACACCTGGCCCTGCTCTGGGCATGGCAGGGCCCCTCCTGGGGCACAGCTGGGGGGCAGCCCCCCACCCATGATATTGCAGTGGGGTGCTGGGCAGCCCTGCTGCCCCCCAACCCTGAGCACCGACTCCCTCAGGACACTGCACCCCCCAAGACACCAGGTCCCCTTTATCTCACTCTTGATGTGTTCAAGCCCAGCCAGAACCTCACAGGTGCCACAGGGTGGGACAGGTGCAGGTATAAGCATCACTGCTGATGGCCTTGGGTAGTCCCACGTCCCCACAGCTGGGTCAGGCCCCTGCTGCTTCCAATGCCAATGAGCCTTGGCTCTTCCTTGCTCAGTGCCACCATCTCCCATCACATGGTAACCATGTGCCCACGGTCACACCCCACTCCCCAGATTCCTTCCCCCCACCCAAGCCCCTGCCACGGACATGCCCAGCCCACAGCTGCACCCCAGCAACCAGCACTTTAGAAATATAATATTTATTTGGGATTAAATTAAAAAAAACATAACACACCCCCTATGCCGCCACTCGGGGGACACTGTGGGACAAGATGTGGGTTTGTACAACAACCCATAAACACGAGAGCCTCAGTGACCAATGACAACCACTTGTGGCCACCACGCTCATCCTGCCAGGCTGAACACAACATGAAAAAACATAATACAGCCCCACAAGCCAGCAGCTGCCTTTCTGTATGTCTTTGACCAAATAAAGAGAGACACAGCCCCTGGGGGGGCTCCATGTCAGTGGGGTGGACACCCACCCCCCAGCACCACACACACACACACACACACACACACACAGAGCCCCTCTACCAGCACCCAGCCCTTGCCATGGCTTTTGTCACAGGTGTCACACACAGCAGTACCAACAGGTGCCAAGCCAGCACGGCCACCACAACACCCACCACGGCCACCTGTGCAAGCCCCTGTCCCGCAAACCTCCCAGTGCACTCACAACACACATCAATCTGGGCACAGGTGTCCCAGGGACAGACATTCCGGACACAGCTCCCCTGGGACTCAGCAGCAGCATCCCCCAGTGCAGCCACGGGCAGACAACCGGGTGCTGTTCGGGGTGGGGGGCACGCTGGGGAGGTGGGGGCACGAACAACACCTACAGACACCACAGCAAGAGGGGAGGGGGGAGCCAGGGCTGAGCCAGGCAGGCGCTGTGCCCAGCCCATGCCAGGATCCTGGGGGCAGCCCGGGTGGCTCACGGCTCGGGCACCGCTCCCCGCACGGCCTCTGGGCACCGCTGACCAGTCCTGCCTGGCCCTGTCACTGCGTGAAGGTGGACTGCAGCTCCTTGAAGGCTGCCTTCCTCTGCTTCAGCTCCTCTGCCTGCTTCTTCTTCTCCTCCTGCTCTGCCTTGATCTCCTCCTCGAACCTGCTGGCTTCATTGATGGCTTGTGCCTGAGGATGGAAATGTCCATCTGTGGGATTTCAGCCAAGCTCTGCTGCCCACCCCAACATTTCCACCTCCTGCCTGCCTGGCACCAAACTGCCCCGGTGCATGGCCAGCCTGCAGTGGGACCTCCTGAGCCCTGCCTCACCTTGGCCTCAAAGAAGTTCTTGGCGCCTTTCACCCCCTCTGTGGAGACGTCGATCTCGGAAAGCCGGGCCAGGGCGTGCAGCCCGCTGTCCTCCTGCAGCTCACCTGCTGCTGCCTTCCGGAAAATCAGCAGGAACTGCCAGGGGAGATGGTAGCATTGGCTCCCTGAAGACCCCAAAGCCACCCCAGCCACTGCCCACCTTCTCACCAGCCTGAAGAATGGCTGGAGACATCTCCCTGCCAGCGTGGAGCCTCCTATCCCCTCACCTCTCGAAAGCTGAGCTTGCTGTCCAGGTCTTCATCCACCTCCTTGATCATGTTCTTCAGCCCCAGGTGGGTCTGTGGGGCTCCCAGCTTTTCCATCATCAGCTTCAGCTCCATCAGGTCAATGAAGCCATCTTTCCCTGCGTCGTACCTGCAGGACAGCGGCACAATCCTGACACATCACCCTGGGGTGCAGAGCCCACACAGCCCCTCACACTGACCCCCCCCAGCACAGCAGACCCCTGTGTGCTCTCACACTGGCTGGGAAGCAAAGCAGAATCAGCAAGGCCTTGGGCACTGATGGTGCCCGGCAGCTCTCCAGACCACAGGGAAGCTGCTGCTGAACCGCTAACAACCCCCTGGAGCACTGTCCAGGATGCTGCCTGCTTCCGTGCAGCACTTGGCAGGAGACCCTGCCAGGATGCTGCCAAGCCTGCTGCCAGCTCCCCGTGCCAGGAACCTGAGCACGTGCTCCCTTTGGCTGCAGCATGGGGTAACAGGCCACGGAGCTAAGGCCACCGGGCACTGCTCCCCATGTCACTACCTCCTCCTCACTGTGACACCTCTGGGTGACCCACCCTCACTGCCCAGAGCCTGTGCCATACATGTTCCACCCCTGGCCAGGTGCCTGGGCTTGGCTGAGAGCTTTGGGCTCACTGATGGCAGCTACAGACCAGCCAGGAATGCCCCTCCTCAGACTCCTGGCTGTCCCTCCAGCTTCCCTGCAGACACCCCACTGTCCGCTCCCCTGCCCGCACACTGTGGGCTGTGCCAGTGCCATTCCACGCGGGAATCTCCACGGGGGAGCCAGCATGGAGCCACACTTTGTACAGCTCCAGACGTTGTAGGTGGGCAGCTACACACTGCACCCTGTTGTGACAGGGCTTTTTTTTTTTT
>VWYO01012535.1:2803-17280 GCA_013400275.1 Rhadina sibilatrix | reverse complement strand
TTTTTTTTTTTTTTGTATCTTGTCACTGCAGCAGCCACGCAGAGCCCCGGCTCCCCATGCCGCAGGTCCGTGACTCATCTGTACCTCCCCTGCTGCTGTCTGCTCTGTCTGTGTCTCCAGCAGAACCTTCCTGATCTGCCAGGGACCCCAAAATGGGACTGGTCCTGCTCACCCCTGCCTACTGCTGCCATCACCCTCGGAGTGGGGCTGTGGGCACAGATCCCACATGATTTTGGCCTCCAATACCTCTCTTGGAGCATAGGATCATAAAATCATGGAATGGTTTGGGTTAGAACAGACTTTAAAGAGGACTTCATTCCAACCCCCTGCCATGGGCAGGGACACCTTCCACTATCCCAGGCTGCTCCAAGCCCTGTCCAAACTGGGTCTTGGAAACTTCCATGCATGGGGCAGCCACAGCTTCTCTGGGCAACCTGTGCCAGGGCCTCACCAGCCTCACAGGGATGAATTTCCTCCCAGTATCCAAACTAACCCTGCCCTCTGTCACTTTTGAAGACTTTCCTCCTTGTTCTGTCACTCCATGCCCTTGTCCAAACTCCTTCTCCATCTTGCATCCCACAGAGCTTCTCCTCTGATTTTCTCACTTCATCCCACGCAAGCCACCTCCCCAGATGCAGGGCACTTCCTTTCTCTCAATCCCCTCCCCTGTTTTTTTGGGATACCAGCATCCTGCATCTCCCAGAGGGCACCATCTCCCCCTGTGGACAGCCAAAATCCTTCCCCGCATCCCTTTATCCTCTACAGCCTGTCACATCCCGAGGACAGCAGCAGCGGCGAGGACAGCGTGGCAGGGCTCTGCTCCAGAGCATCCTTCCCTTGGGAGACCCACTCCTCCCCGGCTCCCAAACCTCCCCAGCGCCTCGCAGCCCCGGCGCTGCTCCTTTCGCTGCAGCGAGACGCCGCAGCTGCCAGAGAGAGCAAACACGTCTGCTCCGCACGCCGCTCCCTCGCCCGCACGGCGCCGACACCCGCCCCGCCATCTGCGCCCCGGGGCACCCCCGGCACGGCCACCCATCGCCTCCGGCACCGGGAGCTGCCACTGTCCCCCTCCGCGGACCCCGAGCACGCTGCCCCCGCCGCAGGCTCCCTTCTGCTGCAGCGCACGGCTCGCAGCGACCTGCGCCTCTGGCTCGCTGCCATGTGCCGGCGGTGGGTGTCAGCCCCCCGGGAGGACGCGGGGAACAGGGAGGCTCCGTGCACCGCCAGGGATGCTGGCAGGGTGTGCCTGCACCCCACGCAGCCCCCCCCTCAGCCTTGTGTTTCGGCGGTCACTGCCTCCAACCCCCCCGCCCCAGGTTCTCTCCATCCCCAGCTCGGGTCCGAGCGAGACCACCCCGGACGGCGATGCGGATGCTCCCCGCGGTGCCAGAAGGGATGAGGGGTATCGGCATGTCGCGGCCATGCCCTGGCCAGTCCCACATCTCCGCGCTTTCCCGGAGTTGCGCTGTCTCCACGCCTCCCGCACAAAGCATCCAGCGCGGGATCCATGGGGATGCTCCGCGCTGTCCCGTCTGCCCCCGGCTATTCCCCACTCGGTTGGAATCACCCCGGTTTCTGGCTGCCCCTGGAAATTTCCAGGGCTGGAGGCTCGCTGCCAGCTCCCCCCCTTCCCCAGGGGCCGCGGGCCGAGCTCGTGCTCCGAGTCACGCTCCGCCACGCGTGGTGGCACGCAGCGCGGACAGGGATGCTGAGGACACGCCAGCCCGGCCTCTGCGGCCCCGGCAGCTGCAGGGATGTGCAGGGATCCCTCGCTGATGCGGCAGAGTGAATGTGAGGGACCCCGGCCCCCTCTTCCTGACTCCTTTCTCCGGCCCCAGCAGCAGGGGGACAGGAGGTTCCTTCTGCAAGAATTCAGGGGCGCACAGGAACGCCTCCTGCAAGGAGCTGGAGGATCGTGTCTCCGGCACCAATCTTGTGAGGGGTTTGGGGAGGAGAGGGGTGTCCCTGGCATCCCTCCTGAGAGGGACAGGAGGGGGATCCCTCCCGCAAGAGGAGGAACTGGAGGTGCCTTGGCATCCCTGCTGCACAGAGCTGGGGAGTCACCGACAAGAGGCCGGGGGATCCCTCCCGCAAGAGGCTGGGGAGCATGGGGGGTCCCTCTCACAAGGAATAGGGGGGGTCCCGCTCGCAGCCATGGGGCGGGAGGTGCTGGGGCACCTGCCCTGCCAGAAGCCGGGATGCCGGGGATGCAGGAACCGGGGGATGTCGCGGGTGCCGGATGCCCGGGGTCCCCCGTCCGCCCCGGCGCTGCCACCCGGGGAGCCCCCTCTCCCTGTGCCCCACACTCACTGTCGGAAGAGCCGTTCCATGTCGCGGAGCTGCCGCCGGGAGAACTCGCGGAACTCCCCAGCGGGGCTGAAGACGCGGCGGCCACCGCCCCCGNCCCAGCCGTCCCCTGGGAGCGCCCCGCCCGCCCGGCTCCCGCAGCGGGCCCGGAGGGGTCCCATCCCCGCCGCCCTCCATCAGCAACATCAGTCTCTTCAGACCCTCTCCCTTCCATCGGCAACATCGGCAGGGCTCGTCCATCCCCCAGAGGGATCAGCCTGGGGTGATCTTTAGGGTCCGGCATCATCAGTGGGTCCCATGCCCCGGTGGGATCCCTCCGGGCCCCCTTTCGACCCAAACCAACCCGTGATTCTGTGAATCCGTAGGCTCGAAGGAGGGTGTGGGGAGCCTGGTGCACCCACAGCCACCCGTGCTCTTGCCGTCTCCATCCATTCCTGACCCAGAGTTTGCCAAGGGTGGCACGGGGAGCACACACTGAGTCACGGAGCAGCCCAACACCAGATACACCTGCAGAGGATGCCCACGGCAGCACCTTTAACCTACACAAGCATACAAGGTCATGCCTTGCCCCAAAGTAAACCCAGGCATTCAGACAGGGAAGCAGCCAGCTTCTCCCAGCACAGGAACAGGAAAACCAGGCCACACCAATTACCAGAGCCCCACGGTGGCACTGCCGTTGCCACTAGGGATCAGCCACGGTGCACACCTGGGTGCTTTCCATGCCCAGAGACGACGCAGCCCTGCATCAGCCCGCTGCAGCCCTCTGTGTTGCTTCCAGACCTTTTTTATCCTATTAAAAAATAAAGACCAAAAAACCCCAGCGGGGCTTTGCTCACATCCAAATTATCCTCAGCTGAAGAGGGCTGCAGAGGACTTGGCACAGGGATTCATCTGAGTGTGGCTGAGGTGGAGTGGCTGCAGGGAGGATGTGCTGGAGCTGCAGGGACCCCATCCCCTAAACACTGCTGGCTCCCCAAAATCCAGGGTCTGCTCTTGCCCTCGCCAATGACAAGAATCAGTAAGTGAGCCTGTTGCCACCACCCCGGCCCAACCCACCAGCTCTCATCCCCCCAGCTTGTCCTCATGCTGCTGCTGTACTGGTGTGGCTGACACAGGTCCTCTTCCCTTTTCCCAGGTGGCAGGTCCAGCACTCCTGGGGTGTTCCAGGAACTCCAGAATTCCGTACTACATCGTGCCTTATGTTCCAGTTTCCCTGGGACACGATGGAGAGCAGAGGACACAGGAGTTGCAAGGGATATTTCAGGCCATGTTGGCTTCACGTGCTTTGACGCCACTTCAGCAAGGACAGGACACAACCCCCACAACTGACTCCACACGTCACTGGGCTGTATTCACACACACAAACACTCACACACGTGTACACTGGGCTATATCCTCACCACCATAAATCCTGCCACACTCTATGGGACATGGACTGTGGGAAAATAAGGTCCTACACTGTACAGCTGCCCCAGTGGGCCCAGGAGCTACGGGATACAAACTGGAGCGCCTCAAAATGCACCCACACCTCATGCCACCTCCACCCTCAGAGAGCCCACAGTGATGTCCTGTTCCTACTGCAGGCCACCACCCAGTGAAGGTCCCCGTGTGCCTCGGTTCCTGCACCCCTGAGTGTCCTGCCAGGCCAGCACTGAATCCCCAGAGGGGGAACTGAGGCGAGGACAAAGACAAAAGACAAAAGGCACTCTTAGTCTCAGGAACAGCCCCACAGTTTAATGCAGAACCTACACCTTGGAGTCCTGACCAGAGTAAGAGGCTGAGCACGTGGCTCAGAGTGGTTTTGTGCCCTTTGGGAAGGGGAGGGAGGAGGTGAGGGGTCAATGGGGGCTGACCCAGGGGGAGGTGAGGCACAGGTGGTGTCAGGTGAGGGGCGTGCAGGGATGTGCTGTGCACATTTTGTGCTGTGCACATTTTGTGTGGATTTATATATATAACCCATAAACACCCAGTGCAAATATAACAAAACTACTTAGTGCAATGCAACACCCGTGGTGCTCCTATGAGCTGCCATGCGCTCCTTGGCCTTCAGCTTGCCTGAGCAGAGAGGCTTTGTGGCTCCAGGCTGCAGAACAGAGACAACAGACACAGAGCTGACCACGAGAGCTCAGCGTGACCTGCTCTTCTCCCTCGCCCTCACACATGGTGCAAACCCATGGCTACAGGTGCCTGCACCTCCTCCAGCTTCATCAAGGGATGCTGCCATGATGCTGAGGCTGAGCGCTGGGGGTGTGGAACCTCCAGCCTCTTGGGATGGGTCCAACTGACCATCTGTGGATGGTTCCAACTGACCCTCTGTGGATGGTCCAACTGACCATCTGTGGATGGGTCCAACTGACCATCTGTGGATGGTCCAACTGACCATCTGTGGATGGTTCCCAACAGGTGGAGGAGCTGGCTGTTGTGCCAAGAGCAGGAGCTGGGTGTTGCCTCCTCACCTTGTGCCGTTTGGCCGCCTGCCGCAGCCTCTTCTCCTGGTCCAGCTGCAGCTGCATCCTCTGCAGGGCCTCTCGCAGCAGAGCCTTCTCTTCTGCCTCCCTGTGGGCTTCATCTTCCAGGCTGGACATATCCTGCTGGCACCTTCGCAGGGAAGCTTGGCTCTGCCTGTGCAAAGCAGGAGGGGAGGATTCTGTCGGTCTTTTGCCCTCATCAACCCCCTGACCCTGAGCTGTGCTCTCCCACACCCTCCTGGGTCCTGCTGACACCATCCCTCTGCCCCAGGCTCCAGCCACCCAGGACAAGGGAACCTGCCAAGGCTTTCCCAGCTCTGAGACTGCTCAACCATGTGAGGCTGCAGAAGGTGCCACTGCAGAAAACTGGGAGGACCTTTCCCCACTCCTCCTGACATTTGACTTCTGTACTGTGGCCCCAGACACAGAGTGGTGCCAGACAGACACAGGACTCAGCAGTGTCACACCACTCCTTGCCCCAAGCTCCCTGTCACTTGGCATCCAAGGACCAGGTCTTGTTCAGAACCCTGACTTTCCATACCTGAGCTGCTCCACACTTCCCTCATAATCTTTCAGCATTTTTTCTTTCCTTTCCAGGTGAACCTGGAGGTTCCTGATCTTTTTGTACAACAGCTCCAGGGCCTTTTGTCTCTGCAGTCCCACTTCTGCCCTTCTCTCCTGAGGAAGGTGCTGCAGAGGCTGCATTCCTGACAGCTCCTTCATCTCCATCAGGCTTCCCAGAGCACCGATTACATCAAGGTACTGTGGGAAGAAGAGGGAATGCATTATTTACCAGGTCTGCTACATTCCATCACGCTGCTCAGCCATCTGCTTTCTGTCTGATCTCCTGAGGAGACTACAGTGTCCCAAGGAAAGTAGGTTTGCATTCCATTCCCAGCTGCACAGCTCACTGGGATTGGATTGCTTCCTTTTCTAAGATGCCTGTTTTCCCTGATGGGTGTTTCCCTGCCTTGTTTTGGAGGGAAGAGACCCCCTTGCCCAACCCACCAGCTGTGCTACCCATGGATCCCTTCCCTGGCAGCTCCCTCCGTTGCTCCCCAGCCTCTCTGATGCACCATGACATGTTTTGGGGTCCCAAGGTGTCCTGGCAGACCCACAGTGTGCTCTGGGCCACAGAATCATAGAATAATTTAGTTTGGAATGGAAATTTAAAGGCCATCAAGCCACTCCCCCTTGGGGACAGGGATATCTTCAACTGGACCACAGAGCAGCTCATCTTCAACACTCCTGCAGCATCCTGATGTGACATTCCTCTGAAATGTGTTTAAAAAACATCTCAACTCTATACAGACTGGGCATGCACACACACTCTACACATCATCTGCCACATCTCTCCCTGACATACCATCCTCTCACCCAAGGCTGCTGCCTCAGCCGTTTCCAAGCTCATTGTGCTGTTGGTGATCCTGAAGGAGCCCCCATTAGGAACATGGTCAGGAACCTGCACAGACAGGGAAAGACCCGTGGAGCCCACTCTGGGCCTGGTTTTTGGTCAAGTGGCCTTTGAGCCTCCCGTTCACCTCATGGGAAACCACCCCAGTATCACCCCAGTGGTCCCAAGCCTCCCACCCCACTGAGCCCATGGCATCCCTGGTGCTACTCCAACAGCACCAGGCAATGTGCAGGTCCTGATGGAGCTGCCCCCCTCTGCAGGAGCACTGCCTGCCACCCATCAGGCTGCATCTCCCACCCTGAATTCCTATGCAGCATCTCTGCAAACCTGTTTCTCCCTTTCCCAGGGTGTACTTTCCAAACAAAGCCACAGGCATTACAAACCAAACTCTGCCTCCCTGTCCTGCCAGCCTTCAGTTTTTCTCCCAACAGGGGTGCAGGTTCCAGCTCAAGACCTCTTTGCTGGACTATTTTCTCAGGGAAGTTTCTCATCCGGACCACCAGTGGCTCTGAATTGCTCTTCACAGCACCTGGAGGCAAACAAGCAGATACCAAACTGCCAAACAAACAGTCCACACAACTTTGAGGCTGTCCAGCTCTCCCAGCCTCACTGTGAGGGTGGGGAGGCCCCGGCACAAGTTGCCCAGAGAAGCTGTGGCTGCTTCCATGCCTGGAAGTGTCCAAGGCCAGGCTGGATGGGGCTTGGAGCAACCATGGGACAGTGGCAGGTGTCCCATGGCAGGGGGTGGGACTGGATGGTCTTTAAAGTCTCTTCCAACCCAAACCATTCCATAATTCTGGGAGAGCCCTGCTCACCTGAGCACTGTCTCCTCTCCAGCATCTTCACTCTCTCCCGGAGCTCGGCCAAACCTTCTTTTTGGCGCTGGATGGTCTCCTCGTGCCTGAGGCCTCGGCATTTTGCACCAAGCTCAGCCAAGTCTGATGAAGAAGACTCCTGGAAGACAGGAGTTCCTTTCTCCTGGGAGAAGACAAGTTCTTGCTCAGTCTGCATCTGGTGCAGCCCAAGCTCAAACACGGCCCTACTGCATTTGGCACAAGAACAAAGCCTGGGGAGCATCTCCATGGATTTGGGGGAGTATAAGAGGCTTGTCAGAGATTTCTTTCCTGCTCTGCTCTGCCATGGTCAGGATATGAACCCTGCTCTGGAGGGCCAGGAGAGGGTTGGTGCACGGCTCTGAACAGCCGTGTTGGCATTTTCCCCTTGTTCTTTGCACCACCACAGAGCCATCTACACACAAACTCTGATGCACTTCAGAGTCTGTGTCCTTACACAAACATTGTTCTCTACATAGGCACTGCCCCCTCCCAGCCCCATCCAGATCCCTGCACTATGACAAGCATCCGAAAATCTATGATGGGGGTAGGGCCACAGGGCTGTAGCCCTGGTTCGTGCCTGAGACATTTTGGTTTTTCTGAAACTCTTTTCCCAGAGAGTTTTCTGTCAACAAGAGGCACATTTTTCTAACTGTAACCTTTGTTTACATTCCATTCTTTAGAAGGGACTTCTTCTTGAAGTCCCTCTGACTTGACCGATGTGACTGAAGAAGTTTGTTTCAGCAATTGAGTTGTTCTCTGTAGAACAGTAAGTATAAAAGGGAAGAAATTCCCAGAAATAAACGGAGTCATTGTCAGCCTTCTGAGTCGGTGTCGTTGTGATCTTTAACAGGTCACAGGGCTGCGCCCTGTGCACAGCTAATGATGGCTGCAGACCCCCCAGCTCCAGTCTGGCTGCTGTCACCCCACGCCTCTGCCCATCCCACTCCCAGATGGCATCCCCAGCACCGGCATCTTCCTCTCCCCACCAGGGTATGTGGAACAGCACGGGCAGTGCCTCCCGCCCGCTCATCAGCTGGCTGTGAGTCACTGCCTGGCCCCCGCTGCTGGCTGCCACCATCGCTGTACAGAATGTACAATTCCTGCAGTCCCTCCATCTGCTTCTGCCACCACCTGCCAGTTCTTCCCTTTTCCAGCCTCGGGGAAATCAGAGAGGGATTTGGCACGGGAGACCGAAGAGCGTTTCCTCCTGTCCTGTGCAACAAGCTGCCCCTCCTTCTGCACATACAGCCCCAGAAGTGGCTCTGCATTACCTGCACAGCCAGCATCCACACGCTCAGCAAGCTGGGAAGAGGAAGGGAATGCTCGCATGTTGCTGCTCCCTCTAATTGGCAATTAACGCAGCCATTAGCACGCGCAACGCTTTAGCGGTTTCCAGTGCTGCGCAAACATCAGCTCATTCTCATTAACCAGCAGCAGCAGCCTGGCGGGGGCTGCGGGTTCCCCGCATCACAGGAGCCCTGGGCAGGGGAGGGGTGCCCGGCCATCCCACCCTCGGGCCAGCGGGGAGCAGCTCCGGGCTTGGCTCTCACCCTGGTGCCGAGAAACACCCTGGTGCCACCGCTGCTCCCCATGAGCACTCACCCTCGGGGAGGCTTCGCCCGCCTGCCCTGGTGTCCTGCGAACATCCTCGGGGCTCTCCAGTGTTTGTTGGGAAGCATCCCTCAGCACCCGGCAGGGCGTTTGGGCTTGGCTGTGTGGAGAGACAAGATGTTGTGGGAGCCCGTGGTGGATGAAGGTGACCCCAACAGCTTGTGGAGAGCAGCACCCTGGGCATCCACTGATGACTACCAGGGTGTGGGTGGGAACAGTCACTTAGATACAAGTGCCTGAGTTACACATCGACTGCCATGAGCTCCACTAAACCCCCATTTCGGTTCCTGTGTCACGGATTCAGAGCTATGCTCCTTCCTGCTACTCTCACACCTGCCTTATGCTCTGGGGAGAACTCTAAACACCATCAGCTGCTGGGGACACAGAGAGTGGCATCTGTGAGCCTTGGGCTATGTCAGGATGTACCTTAACTCTTCAGCTGCTGCTTTCAGGGCCCGATCCTTCTCCTCCACAAGGCTGGACATCTCGGATAGCTTCTCCCTGAGCTGCTTCACTTCCCGCTCCCGGTGTTTCAGCTGCCTCTGGCTGTGCTCCAGCTCCACCTTCTGCTCTTCACTCAGCTCCCCTAAGCACAGAGCAGCCCCGTGGGATGCTGGCTGACTCATCACCCAGCCCTGGGGGATCTGCAGCTGCTGCACCCTCACGGAAGCAACAGTGGGGCTCATCCCTGCAGAGCCCTGCCCTTGGATCCTGGGCCATGCCAACAGGACATCCTGCTTTACTAAATCCCAGTCTCTTTGTGGAGGTATAAAACCAGGGCAATTCCCTGCTGTGGCAATCTCCCTTCAGACTGAAGGAGGACAGGTCACCAGCATTTCCTGACTTGCATCTTTTCACTCCACACATTCCTCATGGGCTCTGTCCCCACGTTCACAGCCCAGCCCACAGATGAATCCCAGGCAAGGCTCTCCCAGTCCACTGGCCTGGAACATCTTCAGCTCCAAGAAGTTCACCAGTGTGATTTTGAGCTCAGTTTTGTCTACCTGCTCTCCCCCTGATTATTTTGCTCTCTCATTGTCACTTGCTCATCCTTGGCTACGACTTATCCAAGGATGGGGAGGAATTCCCCTTCCCAAAGGGGACAGGCTGCCTGCTCTGCCCCCAGCAGGACAAAGCATTGCCTCAGAATGGTGACATCAATGTCCTGTGATCTGTGTGCACCCTCAGTGCTCGGGGGAGGATGGGGACAATGGCAGCCACACAGTGCACATCACCCACCTCTCATGTCTGACATCCTGGCCCTGGTTTCTGACAGCTCCCTGCTGAGCCTGCTGATGACTGCCTTCTTTTCCAGGAGCATTCCCTGTGCCACTGCCAG
Source organism: Rhadina sibilatrix (assembly GCA_013400275.1). NCBI lineage: Eukaryota > Metazoa > Chordata > Aves > Passeriformes > Phylloscopidae > Rhadina > Rhadina sibilatrix. The sequence continues at coordinate 7,305 of VWYO01012535.1, read as the reverse complement.
CTCCTCCTGCAGTCTCCTGGGGAAGATCAGTGCAGGTCTCACAGCCATTGGGAAATCTCACAGCAGGGAGCCCATGCCCACCTTCCTGTGCTGCATTCCTGGTTAATACACATTCCTTTTTTACCTGCCCTTTGGTCCCCTGGGGTCACCCTGTGGTGGTCTCCTCTTACCTGGAGCTATCCAGATGGGATGGCAGTTCCTCACATCCTATTTGGCATCACTTTGATGCTCTATGCCCTTAGGATCACTTCAGCCTAGCAAGGGGACTCCAGTCCTATCCCAGACTAAAAAGATCTTGGGACAAGTGGCTTCCTTAGGCTCTCCCAAGTCGTCCCTGACCTTCTCCAAGCTCTTCTGATCACCACCAGCGAGTGCTGCTCACCCCAGACAAACATGAGACTCCATGGCAGGACAAATCTCCAGCCAAGCTCCCGATGCTGGCCTGTGGGCATCACACTGAAGTCCTACAGGACACAAGCAAAAAAGGCCAATTACTTCTTTGTAACACTTACATGCTTGCTGCTTCTGCTACACAAGTCATTTCCTTCCTGTGGCAGCTCTGAGGGCTGAGGACTGTCTCCCTGGGAAACTCTGAGAGCCCAGTTCCAAGGCCAGCTGGACAATTCCTGACGTCCAGTCCTGCTTGGGATTGCTCCTGTCTCAAACAGCCCAAAGCATGCCAGTCTTGTCATTTTAGAGGGCAAAGAGCCCTTCCCCAGTGGCAAAGCCCTGTCTGTTCTCCAAAACCTCCAAACAATGAGACAGCTCCTGCAGGGTCTCACAGAGCTTGTCCTGCAGGTGGAATCACCTTCAGTCAACATCCTCCCAATGTTTTCCATAGCAGCAAACTCACTGTTCCATCTCCACACACATCTCACGTTAACCCAGCCAGTTCCTGGTACAGATGCATCCCATACAACCCTTCCCTACCTTCCAGTTTTCCCACAAGTGCTGCCTTTTCCTCCTCCAGCACTTTCTGCTGCTGAGTGGCCTCCAGCAGCCTGTCCTCTAAAGCCAAGATGGTCAGGGAATGCTGCCTGCTCTGCTCCCTATATCCTGCTACTTCTTCTTGCAGTTTCTGCCTCTGCAACTCATTTTCCTCCTGGACAGCCCTGAGCTGTTGGTCCTGCTGAAGCACCTGCTGCTGTAGCACTGCCTGGGAAACAAGAAGTGGGAGCTCAGTTGGAAGTGCTGGGGGCTTCTTTTGGGATCACCATCAGCATCATCACTCCTGGATGGTGGTCACAAGAATGACCACAAGAAGAGGGAAGGGAAGGACTTCAGGGATGGGGGAAACCACTTTCTCCAGCACTGCATCCTCCACCTGCAAAGGTTGGTGCAAGTACCTCTTGTGCAGTGATTTTCTTCAGCTCGTGCAAAGCGTCTCTCAGTTTTCCCTCTGTCAGCTCCTGCTCCTCTGCCTTCTTTGCTGTTGCCTACCAGAGGAAATTAGCAGTAATTAGGTTAGCCAGGACCTTTCTTTCTGCAGAGATGCTCTCTGTGTGTTTGGTGGGGGCAGGGAGGGAGACCCCTCTGTCCACTGATCTGAGCCCCTGGAGCACACCACAGCACAGCACACTTTCCCTTTTCTTCATGCCAAGAGTGAGCTGTTCTGCTTCACCTCAGCCATGCTTCTTAGGTAGCTTTCCAATTCTTGGATCTTCTTCTGTTCCTCCTCCAGAGATTTCTTGCACTTGTCCTTCTCCTCAGCGACAGCAATTTCCAGAATCTGTGAATCAACAGCCAACTTCAAGATTCACTTCAGGAAAAAAAGAGCTCACCTCCAAGGAGGAAAGCAGCAGGAAGGGTCATTGCTCTGGAGCAGGGGTGTGAATGGGAGAAAAGCTTGGCAGGACACAAGGTAACTCAGTGAAAGAGAGGATGGGAGCATCTGGGGAAAAGTACAGCTGAGAGACTGGGTAGGAGCTGCTTGGCTGCTCCTTGCTTGAATCCTTAAAAAACTGAAGGCCAGGAAACCACCACTGCCAAGGTGCCAGGCACAGAAGCAGACTGGAAACTGTCCTACAAGGCCACCATGATCACAGCACACACGTGGCAAAACACCATTCACAACCTGACTGACACTGCATCCCACACCAGAGCCACTGCTGCGATGGCCTGGGCTTCCCTGGCACTGAGGGGGACTGCTGCCCCCCTGCTCCACAGGGATGCCCTTTTCCAGCCAGAAAGGAGCCAACAGGAACCCAGCATGGGGAGGGAGGGAGGGGGAGGAAGCAGTGCAATGTTTCCTTAAGCTCATGGATGATGATGCTCCTTGTTTCCCCCTTTTCCCAGTGACTGACTGGCTGCTGTACATCCTGATGTTACCTGCAGGTGCTTCCCACTTCCACCATGGACACTTTTGGGAGTTTGCATCACTTGGATCCATATGGGAGGATATCCAAGGATATCCCTTGAGACTGCACTCAGTTTGGAACTAGCAGTTCCTCCTCTTGTTATCAACACTCTTGCAGACATCCATTTTTCCTGCATAACGTTCCTTTTCTGAAATACCAACCATGTCACTGTACCTGTTTGCTCTCCTTGTCCTTTTCCAGGACAATTTCCTGGATTTTTATCTCTAAATCTTGCTCATGTTTTGCTTGCAGCTCCTTTGTGTGCTCCTGCAGCAGCTCTGCCTGCAGCTCCTGGAGCTTCTCTAATTGCTCCTACAGGGAGACACGGAGGTATTAAAGGAAGTGTGTCAGCAGCAGGGCAAGAAATAAATCTCCTGTGTACGTTCACTCACAAAAAATTGACAAAAGAGATCTCCTCTCCATCCTGGCTGCATTAGGGATATGGACACACTGACAGTGGGCTCTGTCTCCCTTACCTTACATTTCCTGTAGACTCAGGGACCTCAGCTACTGCACACCCCCAATCCAGGCTTGCTTGGAACTGCCATCATATTTCCCCACAGAAGGAGTCCAAAGCCACCCAGTTCATGTGCATAAATATTTCTGTACCTGCAGCACCTGATTGCTCTGTGCCATCTCCTGACTCCTTTCCGAGAAGCTCCTGAGAGTGGCCAACAGCCCTGCAAAAGTCAATGGAGCCCCACTGTGCAGGGTGCTCACACACCATGTTATGGGTATCTGAGAAAATTTCTCCATGGAAAGGATGGTCAGGTATTGGAATAGGCCACCATCCCTGGAAATGTTCAAAAAGTGTGAGGCTGTGGCACTTGGGAACAGCGCTGGCTTAATGCTTGGACTTAGTGACCTTGGAGATATTTTCCAGCCTTAAAATTTCCAGGATTCTGTGATTTTCTTCCCAACGAGTGGCTCCTGCTGGACTTTCTCCTCTACATCTGGCTTGCCAGGACATCCCACATTCCCAGGGATGCCCATCAGGACACAGACCTTTGCCAGAGGCGTGCAGATCCATCCCTGCACTGTCCAGGAGCTGCTCTGCACCCTCCAGCCAGGACAGGGCACCACGTGCCATGTCCACCACTGCTGTCCTGATGGCTGAGACAGAGGGATCCAGGCACAACACCTCCAGCTGCCCAAGCTCCTCTCGCAGGCTGGTGCTGCTGCAGGGGCTCCTCAGGCAAGCCTGGAACAAAAGGAACCAGGCTGGAACAAGCTAGTCTCCACTGTCAGCGGCCTTCAGGGACTGGCAAATGACACAACAACATTGCTGAACATCTCAGGCCAGGTTGGATGGGGCTTGGAGCAACCTGGTCCAGTGGAAAGGATCTCTGTCCATGGCAGGGGGTGGAACAGGGTGGGATTTGTGCAGAATCTGTGACAAACTCCTAGGAGCAACCACATGAACGCTGAGGGATAATGCTTTGTTTCAGGGTTGTATCTTTACTCTGACTTTCCTTCAGGCCAACAAAACACCCTGTGCCACTATCTCTCAGCTGCCACTTGGTCCTCAGAATTTAAAAGGGCTGACCTGGAGATTCTGCAGGGAGTCCTTGAACACCTTGATGTCTGCAGACACCTCCTTCTCCTTTGCCAGCCTGGAGCTTAATTCCTTCTGCAGACTCTTCTCTCTCTCACGACTCTGTTGGTTCTCATCAGAGATCTGCCTGACCTTCTCTATCACCTGGCAGAAGTGGGTGAAGAAAGAGAAGGATAAGGCTCACCCTGTTTCCCAGCTGAGGGGCCAGGGATGGTCTCAGAGAGCAGCAGCTGAGACTTGCTGCAAACTCCAGCCATGTCAGACTCCTGGGCTTGTCCCTGTTGCAGACCACTGACCCTTCCAAGCACTGGGAGACAAAAAGGGCTGTGTCCCCTTCATGTCATGGAGCAGTGCCATTAACCTGGGATAGCCACAGCACAAATCCTCCTCTGGAGAAGCCTGGATGCTGCCGCCCCACTGCACAGGGAGCAGGCACCACAAATGTTCTGCAGCAGCTGCCTTGAGCCACTCGGGGCTTTGCAGGTGTCCTGGGTTGTGGAACCAAATCTGTGTATTCTATTTTCATCTGTGGGAGAGAGGCCTGACACCTTCTGATAATGGGCCATTAGCACCCCCCCAGGCTATACCCC
>VWYO01012533.1:0-35093 GCA_013400275.1 Rhadina sibilatrix | reverse complement strand
TGATCTGGGGGGACAGAGACCCCGAGAGTTTGCTGCAATGAGGTGGCAGTGCCCTCTGAGGATGGATATTGGCAAACTTTGGCATCTGTGGGATGACTCTGTTCCAGGATAGAAAAAATTTGCCCGGGTTTCAGTATTGCCACAAGTGATCCCCTGCATCTGTCCTTGTCAGCTGATTTGTTTATGGACATTTGCTTGGTTTTGTCTTCCCTGAGAGGAGACATCTTGTCATCCATATGTATTAGAGAATTAATTTTCCTCCATCAAATGTCTTTTCAGCATGGATCCTGTGCCGGTGTGTTCCCTTTGGAATGCTTTTAATAGCACGGGCACAAAAGCAAACATTTTGGCTGGGCAACAGAACAATCATACAGGTTTTAACCTTGATATTACTTGTAGGCTGTTTCCCCCACACCATCTGTAGTGGGCTGTAATATCTTCTTCCCTTTTACCAGGAACACTGGAATTGCTTTGTCACAGGTGTCATTTCTGTCCCAAAGGACAAACTAAGGCCAACCCTCCTTTGGATGATAGTCAACCTCTGTCCCAACTGTGCCTATGTAAAACTGTATATGCTCACCCCAGTATTGTACAGACTCTCCTCTGTGACCAATTGCATTTTGATGGTGCTATCAGATATATTCTGAGACCACAGCCTGTTTTGCTTTTCCAGAGGCCTCACCCTAGTGTTCCATTGAGGCTTTGTCAAGGAGGGACAGTGTGCTGCTGACTGGCAGCAGCCCAATATCTGAGTTACAGGTCTCAGGGTCTCTTTCCTGGTCAAGCAGAATCCTCTCATTTCTCAAAAATACTTAATAATGAAAAAATTACTTTGGATTGCTTGAGCATTATACTTTTTGAATTACTGTTTGACAAAAAAGTAGGTTCATTAATGCCCATTGGTAGTAGCTTGCAATACGTTTTGAGAAATAGCTCTTGCTTGGCATTTATATTTTGTTGCTTATTTTGAGTGTGTTGTTTTGTCCAAGCATCCAAGGCTGAAGATGATGAGCATTGCAGTAGCAAAACATAGCAATCATATCCTCTTTCCTGTGCCAGCCCAGAAACTAATCCCCTTGTCCCTTTGTTTCTCTTCTGTGTTCCCTGATAAATAGGCAAATGCCCTTGGCCTGTCACCTTGGCTTTATGTTTTAAAAGTTCTGCATGCTTTTCTAAAGATGGACAGAATTTTCCGTGGGGAACTGGCACTGCATCATGTCTGCAGGACCTCTGTCCTGAGGCAGACACTGGATTAATGTCTTTCACACAAATTCAGAGGCACATTCAGAGAGAGAGAGAGAGAGCAGATCAATGTTTAATCATGCAAATAGTCTTCTAGGTTTTAATATTAAACTGGCACAGACCTGTCACAACAGCTATGCTGAGGACAGGCCATGAGTGAGCTGCTGTGCCCTGGTGCTGCCTTGTTGGAGGGGACACAGTGGATGTGGATGCAGGGGACCAGGGTCTGGTTGGCAGCTCTTGGCATTGCTGGAGAGCTGTCCAGAGGGCTGAGCTGCCCCCAGCTCCTGCTCACAAAGGCAGAGATGAAGTTTCTGGGTGAAAACAAAGCCCAGTATATGGGTCTGGCTATAGTATGGCTTTGTACTCTGCTACTTAAAGCTCTCTCAGTGTGAGTTCAGTCTGTGCATGGCTTGCCCAATGTGGATGTATGAAGACACTCATCTCTAGTGCTCTCCTGGCAGCTGTGGCTGCAGTGACTTGCATGGTGAGGAGTGGGAGGTGCTGCACTCTGACAAGCCTGTGCTTGGTCAACCTTTTGTCATGATTGTGCCCGAGTTGATGAGCTCATGTGGGAATCCAACTACAAAATCTCCTCTTGGTGAGTGCTTTGCCAGGAGGATGGAAGTCAGCTCCCCTCCTTGCAGGGCTTCCCTGCAGTTTGTGAGCACTGTCCCTGGAGGAACTAAGCTTTGTGGAGCATGCAGATATGGATGCACAAGTGTTATGATGATGCAAAGAAACTGCACCCAGTTGCCAAGCTTGACATGCTTTAAAACATTGTTTCTCTTAACTCTTTAATATATGGCAGCTTTTGTGTTTCAATTCAAACCTTCATAGCACCATTCACACTTCTGCTCATTCTACCCTGTAGTAGTGCACCCCCCACTCCTGAGTGGGTAGTTCTACATAAGGAAAGGGTTTCACTTTACCTCTGGACATTTTAGGAAGTTTAACCAGAAAAGTTCTGTGTTTTTCTCTGTGTAATTGCCCCAGTGTCAGGAGAGGAGCACCTGTTTGTCACTGTTTGTCCAAACCTGCACCTCTTTCTTTTGGCAGCTCACCAATGGATCCATCCTCGGTCATTGGGTAGAAAAGGTGACAGAACAAAGGGTCTGCAGGCATTCTCATTCAGGGTGTTGTAGAGATGTGGGATTTGTCCCTACACTGTGCTCGGCTTTGATCTTTATTTGTTGTTTTATGTTATTTTCATTATTTTATTAAACCTTTTTGATTTATCCAGACACACTCGACCATGCTGTCTCGCTAATTATTATTAAGCCATTACTCTGAACAGGGCTGGACCCTTGGAGAATATTGGGATATAAACCCAACAGGGATGTTTTGGCATCTCTATGTCTCACCAAATTGCTGCTAGCCCCAGGACTTGCATTACAAAGAAGTTTTAAGGAAACACATTTATGTATTTTTCTATTTAATTTCTACTTTTTTTCCATTAGTGAGCTCCCCTGAAGTTTTGGTGCTTTTGTCCAGTGCAGTGGCAAGGCACACAGTTTATAGGGCTGATGTGTTTCTCTTAAAAAGGGTGATGTTGAAGCTGTGTGGGTCTCCCTTCGCCGTGCTGATTTGTGGGACCTTTTCTGCTGTGGTTGCTTTCACTGTTTCATTTTTATAGCCCGCTGGATCCTCATGTGGGTGAGCAGAATTGCTCATCTGTGACATCCTCTGGGGGACATGGGAGAGAGGATGCATTTCTGATATCCTGTTTGCCTGGTGGTTGTGTTCAGCGTGACTCTTGCCTGGTGTGACTCTTGCCTTGCACTGTTGAGATGGAAGGAGGAAGAGGAATATTGCCTGCTGCTCTGTAATGATTTTCTAGCTCTCGCAAGCTGTATCAGGTTTGTCTCAGTGCCCACACAGTGCCTTTTTTCGCTATCAAAACAAAGTCTTGAATTATGCAAAGTGGAAGGTGTGAGCAGCAGAGCCACTGCTGAGCAGTTTTACATTGCCTCTATTGAATATTCACTGGAATCAAAGATCACAACTTTGTTTTCTGGAGTTAATATATTTTTGGTAGCTTAGACAATTTCAGCCTGCACAATATGCATTGATGCAAATAACCATCAGCTCTGTTACTCTAAAGCAATGGATTTTTAGGCAGAAGGCAGAGGAAATGAAAACACAAGCTATGTGGTATTTCAGGTACAAAGCCAGGCATTTCAAAATGTTCATTCTTGTTCTTTGCCAGCTCTTAGCCCAGAAGTCTTTGCTCTTGATGCAGTTCCAAGTCAGATGAGCAGAGGCATTCCTGTACACAAACTGAGGTAACTGAGTTTAGTTGCCATCCACCACAAGGTACCCATCTGAGGTCTTCATTATGAGACGAGCTGTCACGAGGTTCTTGGTAGGAAATGAGAATAGTTTTCAGTGGTGTCTTGTAGAACTGTCTCATGCTTAAACACTTGTGGGGAGGGGGAGGCTGGCTGCCTAATGAAAACACAGACCATGTGTCAGGTTGTGAAGGGAGAATGCTTAGAAATTAAGCAGAGCCAGGATTTGCCTGTTTGCTTTTATGATATACTAAGGCACCTGCTTTTCCTTTGGGGTCTGCACGTTTCATTAGGAGGGTTTTGTGGTAGAGGGAGAAGGTAATTGAAAAACATTTTGGGCTGTGACAACGAGCTCTCCCCTCTAACAGAATCATGTTCTGCTGTTTTCACTCTCAGCTTGCTGACAAGATGATAAAAGGCAGCGTGGTGTGTGTGCCTTGGTAGATAGTGCCTTACTCCCAAAAGTAGCTAGGTAATTTAAACAATGCTCTGCCTGAGAAGGAGGGGACAGAGTGGTGAGGCTTTAACATGTTGATACAAGGGAGAGAGGGATTGATGTTTTACCAGGGACTGGTTCAGGGGTTAGACAGAACATGAGAGCTGGATTTCTGGGCATCCCATTCTGTTTGGCCTCAGGTGTGGGACAGTTTCAGAGGCTTTTGAGACTGCCAGTGAAACCCATGCTGAAACACTGCCCCTTACTGGGGTGCCAGCCCTAGGGAGCAACTGCTTGAAGGAGGCTCTGAGGATGGGTGGCAATGTTAATTTAGGGGATTTTGATCTTTTTGGTGGTTTTTTGCAAAGTAGTGGTATCCCAGTGAGGTATAAAGAGGCAGCACTGGTGGTTGGTTTCCTTGCTGCTGTTGAAGGAGGGCAAGATCTAAGGAAGGATTAAGGATTACATTTCTTTCTGATGCTTGGTGGTAGCTGAAAGCTTAGAGGGCAACTCCATCACATCAGCAGACATATGTAAAGGTGAGTGTCCTAGGATGACTTTATGATGCTTGTATCCCCAGCAGTCTGTCCTGGTTGTGCTGTATATTCAGTTCTGTACCTTTAAAATGGTTCTGGGAGCCAAGGGGGAGACAGAAGCAGCAGCAGTTTGTGTTGAGAAAACTGCCTGACTGCCACAGGGCCTGGCTGCAGCCTTGCTCTGAGGCACAGACAGGGTGGGACAGAGAGCTCCTGTGCTCTGGGTCAGTTTGAGCTGCCTGAGGCAGAGAAGTGACCTGGAATGGTTTTTTTCCTTTTTCTCTTGGTGCTGTTTAAATCTGCTCTGGACTGACAAACCCAGAGGAGCAGCGAGGGCGGCACCTGCGGGGCCTGGAGCTGCGGAGGGAGTGGGGCTGGTGAGGGATGAGTGAGCTGAGCTGCACCCAGGGTGTTGGAGTCCAGGGCATTTCTTTGGATACCCTGGACTGTCAGAAACCTGTNGGGCACAGGGAAAAAGGGACAAGATAAGAAATAATAAACACCAGGGCAAGGCCTGCCTCAGTTTGCCATCTCCCTTCGGAGCAGTGAGAGGTTTTATTGTTTCATATTGTTCATTCTTTGTGCTTGTGGGCACTTTGTTAAATAAATAGTTTTTTCCACTTTCCTCTGAGGAAGTTCTTTTTTTCGCAGACTGGCAGGGGGAAGGGGCTGTTTGGGTTTGCCTTCCAGAGAGACCCCTTCGGAGGTTTCCTCCCAAATTTGCCCTAAACCAGGGCAGTGAGGAAGAATATAGATGTTAGAAGAGCAAGCATACAGAAAAAGCAGAGAGGGCAGGAGGGGAGAGAGATTAACGGATGGGAGGTGGAAAAATAATAAGTGAGGTGGAAGGGGAGGAGTAGCCTTTCTGCCAGCCACATCCCCTTTTCCATTCCCAAGAATTTCCCCGTTCCCCAGAAAGGAGCTTGGGTACCTGCAGATGGCAGCTGCAACATGGGAAATCGAGGTTGCCAGGTTTCAGGCAGCAAATAAAGAGCAGTATGAATTCATAGGGAAAAACCAGCCACATTTCTCAGTCAGCAGGCTGTGTCTGTCTGTGCTGCTGGGTCCCTGCTGCAAAGGGGCTTCCAGAGAGCAGACCTGATTGTCAGACCAGGGGCACATTATGTGGCTGTGATGCCTCTCTGTTGGGGCCAGAAAGGAACCACCACTGTATCCTCATAATCCACTTGGTTTAAATAGCTGAGAAAGCAGAGGAGGAGGAGTATCAGACACTGCTTCCCAGGTGGCTGAATGGCTGCAGCATGGAGTATGAGTCAGAGGACTACAAAGTGCTTAGAGGAAAGAGCCTGCAAGGTTTCACTGTTCAAACCTAAATCCTTTCAGCTGGTCACTGGCTGTAGCATAGCCATGTCATTGATGGTTGTAATTCTGGGCACAGACAATGAAACATCCGTGGTTGCTTGGAAGAGCCCTGAGGGGGAAAAGGAGGTTAAAAACATCAATACAGCAGTGGCAAGAGCTGTTAACTGAAAAATCAGCAAATGGTATTATGAATGAGTAAAGGATGACCTGGCAAACCCTTTCTCTCATTTCAATGGCATCTCTCTTTTCATCTTTACTGCTCTGCTTTAATGATCATGCAGACAACAGGCAATCAGACAAGGATTTGCAGGGAATGCTAGGAATAAGTGTTGTATTTTGGGGTTTCTGCTGTTTGTGGGGTTTTTGATAGCATAATAGAGCAATACATTTTTTTTTTTAAACCTCAATCCTTTTTGTTCTTCCTGCGGATTACAGAGGATAAAAGTAAAGTGATCTGATAGCTGCACGTTATATATGATGCATTTGAATACATTTAAACACATAGTGCACACTCACAATAAGAAATGCTAAAGGCAGGCTGTTTTGAGAAACATTTTTGATTTTGCAAGCTGTTCCCAGCTAAAGCAAGGTGCCTGGTCAGGCATCGAGAAGTGTCAGATTCTGTGACTGTCTGGTGCTTTTGGTCTAAGAAGCCCAGACTGTGCCTGGCTGCTCCCCATGATATTGTGTGTGAGGTGCGTGCTCAGCACTGCTCTCACAGGGAGGTTTTGAGTAACTCATGAGGTACCTGCACCAACCATAAACTCTGTCCATCCAGATTGGGTCTGAACTCAAGTGCGCCTTTTTAGGCCACTGTGGTGAATGGTAATTCATGTTTTCATAATGTTGTTATTGTAGTGAATGATAGTTCGTGTTTTCATAATGTTGTGGTTATTATAAATCAGAAACTAAAGTGTGCCCTTTTAAGAAAGCGAAAAACACCCCCAGTAGGTCAGAGGGCTTGGAAAATTTCACAAGAACCTTTCCTCTCCGGAGAGGAGGACAAAGAAATTACAATTCCAATGGAAGGTAGAGAACAACCTGGAATTACAATTCCAATGGAAGGTGGAGAACAACCTGGAGGAAGAGAACAAAGAAATTACAATTCCAATGGAAGGTAGAGAACAACCTGGACTAAGAGAACAAAGAAATTACAATTCCAATGGAAGGTGGAGAACAACCTGGACTAAGAGAACAAAGAAATTACAATTCCAATGGAAGGTGGAGAACAACCTGAACAAGGATGCTCAGCACCTGATAAGGACTAATGGCCCTGAGATGATATCTTATCTGGGACGTTAGGAGGTGCTCAGGAACCTTCAGCACCCAGGAAATCCATTCAGAAGGTGGACCCTGCTTTAGAAATTTCATCAACGAAGACCCCAAGGGACCAAAGAACTTAGAGAAACCTGGGACTCACTTAAGCCCAGCCACAAAAAGTATAAAACAGCTGGCTTGGGCTGGGGTCGGTGTGAAACCAGGGGGAGTGTAACGCGGTAGAGGTTACGCTCGTGGTTTCACAGAATCACAGAATCACAGGATTTTAGGTTGGAAGAGACCTTCAAGATCATCAAGTCCAAGCCATGCTCTAACACCTCAACCAGACCACGGCACCCAGTGTCACATCCAGTCTTTTCTTAAACACATCCAGGGATGGTGACTCCACCACCTCCCTGGGCAGGCCATTCCAGTGCTTTATCACTCTTTCTGTGAAAAACTTCTTCCTAATATCCAACCTGTATTTCCCTTGACGCAGCTTAAGACTGTGTCCTCTCGTTCTGTCTGTTGTTGCCTGGAGAAAGAGACCAACCCCCAACTGGCTGCAATCACCCTTCAGGAAGTTGTAGAGAGTTATAAGATCACCTCTAAGTCTCCTTTTCTCCAGGCTAAACAGCCCCAGCTCCCTCAGTTGTTCCTCATAGGGTTTGTGTTCCAAGCCCCTCACCAGCCTTGTTGCCCTCCTCTGGACACGCTCAAGCGTCTCAATGTCCTTCCTGAACAGAGGGGCCCAAAACTGGACATAATACTCAAGATGTGGCCTCACCAGTGCCGAGTACAGGGGAAGAATGACCTCCCTGCTCCTACTGGCCACACCATTCCTGATTTCACCCAGTGCTGGCTCTGTTCCCTGGCTCATTGGTTTTGTCAATTTTCCTCATCCGAAATTTTCGTTGGCAAATAAATCATTTTTTGATGGAATTGGCTCCTTAAATTTATAACAGCCACTTTAAGGCCATTTCACAGTGTAGATGGGAAAATAAGAGGATCTCTAACAGATGATCAGGTCCCTGTGCTGTCTGTACACCTTAGGACTGGGTGCTCTTAAACTCCGCTGCTGTATTTGGCTGTTCACACAACTTCATTTAGAGTGCAGGTAAGGGCACACACAGTTCTCCAGTCATCCCTCCTGTTTCAAACAGCAAGAAATCAGGCAACTGTTGGTTTTTTAACTTGTAATGATTAGAAAAGTCATGTGTGTTTCTGTGTCCTGAGGAAGTTAACAGTAAAAGTTTCTCTGGTGCTTCCTGGTTGGGGAGTGAGCTTGGGCAGACCTGTGGCAAGCTGCCTTATGCGTTCCTCTATGGCTCTTAGAGCAAATGTCAGAGAGCAGGAGAACTCAGCTTTGTTACTTGAAAGCTTTAAGTGTCTTACAATAACCTCAATTTGCAGCTATTTGGAAAGGATGCAGCAGAGCAGAGCGAGTTGGGGAGCCCCTGCTGAAGACAGAAATTTGACTTCAAGTAGTAGGAACAAGCTCTTGCTGTGGCTGCTGGCGAGGAGCTCAGAGCCTCTATTATTTGATGGGTGAAAGCATCTTACAGCTGTTTAAACTTACAGCAGTTTGAGAAGAAAGCAGCAGAGTGGAACGTGTTGTTTGTACCAGTGGTATGAGCCCATGTGAACCTGGGCTGTGTGCCCCTGAGGGGTTTGTCATTCCTAGGGCTGCCCACCAGCAGCTGGGCTCATCCCAGCAATCCTGGGATTGCAGGACTGGGATTGGTGCAGTGAACAACATGATAATAAAAACAACAGGTTTAAGCAGAGCTCATTAGCATTTGGAAAATGGGGAAGCAGAAACCCAACAAAAAATGCTTCTCCCCAGAATAAAGACATGCCAAGGAACTGTTCTTTCCTGAAATACCAGCCCTGAGGAGCTCATAGCTCGGGCTGAAGATGTAGATGTCAGGTTAAATGAGCGTGACTTGATCTGAGACAAGTTTGCTGCAGGGGTGTGTGAGTCCCTAAGGAGTCAGGAGATATCCATTGGGCACAACGAGTAGCAGCCAAGAGATTATCTAAGTATGGAGTGGTGCCTGGGATGAGCTTAGCTAGGGCATCTTGGAAGCAAAAGCATGCTGTAGGAACAGATCTTAACTGATACTTTAATTTCCTGGATTGATTGGCTTTAAAGGAAGGACGTGGGGGTTGGTTAGGAACACAATTCTCTGCTAGCACACTGAGCAAAATGCAGAGTTCTTAGCATTTCCTCATGTTCTTTACACTGGTCTGGTGCTTCAGAATGAAATTCTGTTTCAGTACTTTGGTCTTAAACCTTTGCAAACAAACACCACTTCTTGGAAAACAACCACAATCAAACAAGAAGAAAAGACACAGTAGTACATAGTTTTCCCAGTATACTTTCTGAACAGGCAAGCGTGTATTGCCAGCTTTTCCAAGCTCCTTATGGATCAGAGGTTCCTGAGATACATTTTGTTTTAGATGAGGCTGAGATTGTCTTTTATGCATGTGGCCTAAGAAGCCTGAATTTAAAGCAAGTACAGGACTGCAGCCCCGCAGTGAATTCATGAGACCTGGAAACACCTCCAGGGAGCATCATTCCCCCACCACTCTCCTGCAGAGCAGGCTCCTGTGTCTATGAGAGAAGTGTGAAAACTTCTCTAGTAGCCTTGGTGCATTCTCTGCATGGAAGGGAGTTCAGGCTGCTGAGAAAAGGTTATTTAAGGGATCTCCAGTGCTTACTGGTTCTGCTGATTGGTATGACTTTAGTAGCATCATGGCATTTAGTGCCAATACCACTGCTCTGGGGGAAATCTGATGAATCTGAGGGTGTCAGAGTATAAGCATCTCTTAGGCTTGTGATCCCGTGGTAAAGGGGAAAATGAGGAAAGAAGGCAACATTTAGAGGGAGGCAAAAAGAATACATTTCCCAAAATTCATTTTTGAGGTTTAAGGACTTGGTGAGCACATTGTTTTGATGATACACTTGCTTGTAAGTCCAAAATCATATTTCTTTGCTTCCATTGAGATTTTAATTTGTGTGCAGTTAATGATATGCTATAAACTCTAAATTAATCCTGTCATCTGGCACATTATTCTGTTTTGTCTCTGCTACTGAACTGTTTTTTTCTCAAATGTGGTATAAAATTTGTATGTACTTCCTGGAAATTGGAAGATTTAACAGTGCTTTGTGGAGTGCTGTTCAATTGATGTGTGCGTAGCACAGAAGTATTAAAGGGTGAAAGTTCTTTTAGAGGTGCTGAGTGTTATGGTCCTGTTGAAACATTAGTGAGAAATTCAGCTGTATGTTTGTCAGAACCCACAAAACCTGCCAAGACTGCAAGCATGTGATGTCTAGGCTTTGGTTTTAACTAGGTACAGTGCAAATACAGGTAGGTATAAGAACTGTAAACAAGAGGTTAGGTATAAAAAACTGCACTAAGCCAGAATTGAAGATGATGGAGGAGTAAAATTGTCCTCCCAAAAATACCTCTCTAATTGACCACTGATAGAAAAACAGCTTCCAGGAGAGATTGTTTTCCCAGATGCAGCTGTGAGAAGAAACAGTGTTACAACCAAAACCATACACATACTGTGGGCTTATGATAATGTATTAAGTATAAAATACATAAGACATCAGAGAGTGGTTCCTATTTCCTGCAGATTGTGGGTTGCCTCTTTTCTAAAGCTACTGCATGTTTACCTGCCAAGTACTAACAGCACTTAAGTATGTCTGCTGTGTTTAAAGGAAGTTTTTGAATTGGAGGTAAAGGCTCAGGATTATCAAGTTGCAGCAAACTGCCTAGGTGCTGAAAGAGCCCACAGCTTGCTGGACT
The DNA here is from genome assembly GCA_013400275.1 of Rhadina sibilatrix. Lineage (NCBI taxonomy): Eukaryota > Metazoa > Chordata > Aves > Passeriformes > Phylloscopidae > Rhadina > Rhadina sibilatrix. The sequence goes on along the minus strand of VWYO01012533.1, from coordinate 24,190 downwards.
AGAATGCTAGTAAAGTTATCTTCTGGTTGTCAGACACAATCCAGGCTCTGAGATGTTTCCTGGCTCTTGATTGCCTTGTCATGGTGCTGGACATCAGTAGCAGGCAGGGAAGGGGTTTGGTGCTGGACATCAGTAGCAGGCAGGGAAGGGGTTTCTTTTGTTGCTGTCTGAGATGCAAAATTGCGACTTCTGCTCTGTCCCGGGTGCATCCCTGTGCAGGTGGGTAGATGGAAATTTCCCCTCTGCAGGTATCTGTGATTTGCAGGGAATAGTGTCTCTACAGCCTTGTTTTCAACTTTAGGTAGGTCTGGCTCAGTTTTTCAAGGGAGCCAAAAAGGTTCTCCTGCTGAGAGAGTCTCGANCCTTTGAAGGTTTGCAATTCCTCCCATAGTGTTGGTAGCTTTTCCCATGGACTGTAGTCGAGGCCCTTGCCTGTCTGGGGTCTATGCCAGGGTCTACAACCCCCCTGTACATTTCTCAGACCCCCCTGTACAGGTTTCAAACCCCCCTGTAAGGTCTCTGTTTGTCCAGGGTTTCCAGAGGAATACCCTGGACTCCAACAAGAGAGTGATAATGCTGCTGTACTGTCTCACTGATGTCCCAAAGTAGTCACTGTGAGTGTACCTCACAGTGACTAAAGGACCCTTGGGGGCTTGGAGGTGTGCTGCCTTCTGCCCCTTCTGCCACTCCTCTGAAGAGCTGATGGAAGAAATGGCTTTGAGAAAGGGTTTTGGATCTGCTGCAATGGAGCAATGGATTACTGACAAGCATCAGTACCATGGAGCATGAATGCAATTTTCTCCTGCATGACTTGGCTGAAGATCAGTGATGTGCCTCTGTGAATAGGAGCATCATTGATTAAAATGGCCTGACTGTTGGGGCCATATTACAGTGGTGTCTTGCAGTGTTGGTAGCTCAAATCTATCTTTTTTTGTTAACTTAAAGTTTAAACTCTTAGAAGACTTTGGAAATTTAAAAATCTCCCCCTGCAACCTTTGTAGACCTTGAGCTGTGAGCCAGACATAATAGATAAGCAAAGCAAATGCATATTTGCTTTTCATTCATGCTTTTTTTTTTATCTACCTGGAAGAGCTCTATACAGCTTTAAATGCTGTTGCATCTCATTTGTAGTTGAATATAAGTTGATGGTGGTAGATTAGGTGTCAGGTAGCTTGTGAGGACAACTACCTGGCAATGACACATTATTAACAGTAGTTGAAATGATTGCACTTGTTCCAGAAAAAAAGGTGGAACTCTATCTATTTTTAACTTGCATTTTTGAACTATCTGATTGGAACTTAGTTCTGGGAGGCTGTAAAATAAATACAAGTTTTCTTTATGATCATCGTTAGGGTATGATAGTTGTGGGGTATTTTTAGGTGATACTATCAAATCAGAGGAGCTGAAAACTCACCCCTCAGCTAATTGTTTGTGGTTTTAAATTTATTTTTAGTATTTGTTTAATTTCTTTTAGAAAGGCTGAAGGTTAAAGCATCTATGTGTATACCTATGCACCCATTTTCTGTGGCTAAGGGTACTGACATCAATATTTCTGACATTTTCTAGAGTGTTTCGTTCATGCAAGGTTGGCTGAAATGACTTTAAGCCATCTTTATCCCGAGCAGCTGAGAGGGAGCACCACAGTGTTTGGGGATGTGCTGGCCCCGGGGCCTGAGGATGGAGTGTGTTGCACGTGTGTTTATCTGGGGTGTTCCTGCAAATCCTGGGACAGGGCTGCAGCCAGGGCCACAGGCTGTGAGCTATGATGTCTGAAGATTTCCTGGGACTACAGCACCCCTGAGATCAGGAGCAGAGGTATGGGAAGGAGAAGCATTTACCAATATTTACCAGGGGCTCTCACCAAACCAGAGTGAGCCCTGGCTTCCCCAGTAACTTGGGAAGGATCTGCTTCCGTGGATGTCTCTGGTGTTTGCCTCATCAGGGGATTATCAGTGGGTCCCACCTGAAGCATGTTTGTTTTGGTTTGGAAAGACCAAAGATATCTGCCAGGGAAAGCTGGAGTTNGAGTCTTAATGGCCCATTGTGAATAGAGATAAGAAACACTGCCCCACCTGGTTTAACAGCTGGCCCATTATCAAAAGGCACCTGCCCCGCTCCCCCCTGAAGTTACAAGAGATAAAAAAGAACATCTCCCCAACAGCTTTCAGCAGATGAAATAGAATACACATTTTTGGTTCCATAACCCAAGACAATGTTACAGGAAATGAGAGCTCGAAATGATCAGACTAGTACAGGATGCTGTGAGAGTTTTACAGTAATGCTCATGCTGCAAGAATCCATGGGCCAGGAGGAAAATGGCAACCTCAAATATTTACTGAGAAAGGGAATTACTGTCATTTAGTGTCTGACTGTCCCATTAAAGGCTGAACGTGAGAATGCTTCTTCACTGCTTTTTGGGGGGTTTTGTCTTCTCTTTTGTTTTGCTTTTCTTTGAGGGGTTTTGTTTTGTTTTAGAGTAGTTACAAGAACTGACTATGGGAGGCTGAGAAGATCTGGTGAATCAAGGGAACTTTTTCCAGTTGTTCAGGTTGGGCTTTTTTTGGTTTTTTTTTGTTTGCTTCCTCCCTATCCACACCTCTGGGAGCCATTACATTTTAAGGGGATTATTGCTTTGGAAAATGGCAGGTGGTCCTGTTGCACTTGCTGCCAGCCTGTGGGAGTTTGACTGGTTGGGACAGATAGTGATGTAGCCTTTGTTAACAACAAAGGCATCAACTTCAGGCCTTGGGAAGGGGGATGCTAAGAAAGGGAAACATCTAGTTGGGTCATGGCAAGGAGAAAAGGACTATGGGTCCTTTGGGTATAGATGTGCTAACAAGGCAATCAATCCCTTGTAAGGCAATGTTCTGTACTCTGGGTTATGATGGTTTGGTAGCATACCCACATTTGTTCCCAGTTTTCTGCTTCTCCATCAGAGAACATGTTGATGTTAGTGGCTCCTGCTGGTGGGAACACCTTTGCCCTTCTCTCTCTGCTGACAAGGATCTATTGCTGCTCTACACAGCTCAAGCAGGGCAGCAACACTAGCCAGCCCTGCAAGAGCTGGGGAGCCTGGCTGAGAGGAGGCCAAGGAAGGGTGTGGAGAGGCTCTGTGGAAATCCTGGTGGACAGTTAAAGTATGTAGGAGGGATCAGGGGCACAGTTTAAAGGATCTGCAGAGGGATGAGCTTGAGTGATGGCTCTTCCCTCCCTCTATGCCATTCCTATGAAGGACATCAGTACTCAGGGCTCGTAGCAAGGGACAGTCATCTGTGGCACAGGACACAAAGAAATGACACTCACACGATGGCCAAGGCAGAAAAGAGGCGGTTTATTTACGAACTTCAACATTTATCCAATTCTAGCAGTGACCATGGATTGGAGGAAGAAAATCTTCCTCTCCAACCACACTGGGCAATCCAGCAGTCCACCAACAGTCTCCACCTTATGAGAAGAATGTAAACATGGTTAGATGGTTACAATAACAAGAAAAGTTGTTGATGTAAAATCCTATCTGACTCCATTGCAAAAGGTAAACACAGAAGGCTAAACTAGAACTTTAGAAAAACTTCTTAAAGAGACAGAGGAGAAGAGCAAAAACCCAGACAATAGTCATTGTCTTGTGTATGCTGACCCTTTGTACACACACCTTCACACAATTAACTTTGCATCATTTGGACCTCTTCCCTGTCTTCTCTTGGGTTTGGGGCTGGTTCACCCTTCCCCAAGATGAGGGTGCTGAAGTGTCCTTTGCCCTCTGAAAAGCCCCAAGCCGAATGCAGGAACAACACGGAGTCTTCAGATGTTCTTTTTCAGGATTTTCTCTTGTTTATTATTTCTTATCTTGTCCCTTTTTCCCTGTGCCCAGCCAAGGTCTCAACAGCACGGGCACCAGGCGACGACTCCTTGCCCTGACGAAGGCTCCTTGTCTCTTACACAGATTGTTACCTGTCTGTTATCTACAATTACACACCAATATCTACATCCTGTACTGAACAGGTCACTCCTGCACTGACCCAATCCCTCTAAAGCTACTTGGTGCCACCACCACTGCAGAAGATGGAGAGGAAGAAGAAGGAGAAGACCCCAGGGCACTGCCCAGAATCCTCCATCTTGTCCCCAGTCACCCCTATTCTAGAAACCCAAATGTGAAAACTGCACTGCTCTTTATTGCACTTTGTGGCTTGTAACTCCTCTCCCAATGTTGTAAGTTTTCCCCATGGACTAAAGTGAAAGCCCTTGCCTTCCTGGGCTCTGTGCCAGGGTCTCTAACCCCCCTGTACAGATCCCAGACCCCCCTGTACAGGTTTTAACCCCCCCTGTACAGGTTTCTGACAGTCCAGGGTATCCAAAGGAATGCCCTGGACTCCAACTAACCCCCAATAGTATTGTGGTTTTGGGTTTTTTTTTCTTCCTCGTGCGTGTTGGGCTGACCATGGCACCACAATGTCCTTCCAATGTCTCTCAGCAGGGAGAGCTGGACTTGTCCTCTGTGGGCTGGCCACTCCTCTGCTGCCAAATGACTCCTTAGAGAGTGTGCAACAAGAAATGTGGTGTCATGCTAGGGAGGAAGTGGCACAGCTACAGTGGATGTCTGCCTCCTAGAAGCAAAATAAGAGAATGAGGAGAGCGAGGGATAATTACGGATTGGTTTGCAGTTATGCCAGTGACTAAATCACCAGGTACAAGAGGAATGATGAGACAATGTTAATTGAACCTGACAGTGGTGTTTTTTTAGAATCAAAATAGAAAGGTTTTTTTTTTCAGAGTTTCTCAGGAAGCTTTTTGTGATGCTAGGCTCTCAAGCACAGAATGAACTGAACACTGCTGCACTGTCCTAATGATGGGACTTGTCCAAGCACTCAGCTTTAGAAATAGTCTGTGGGAAGATAGGGTATCCCTGGGCATAAGATTTAAAAAAACAAAAAAAACCAAACAAAAAACCAACAAACCCTGAGATTTAAGGGGCAAGTCCTTACTCCCCAGGGCAACAATTCTACATGGCGCTTGGAGTCGTGCTCAAGATGTTGAATCTCTTTAAGTTTGAAAGATAGAAGAAAATTTGAAAATAAATGCAGAAGGATATCTGGCCGTTGCTTTGATTTTTGGAGGCAGGAATGCAACAATACACACCAATGTTCAGGCACAACAGCTGACTTTTATTGAGGGCTGTCTTTCTTCTGTAGACCTGAAGGTCTTTGCATTCCCTCCCTGCTGGCTGAACCAGTTGCCATCTGCTCAGCCAACCAGCCAACAGCTGCTCTTGTCCCCAGTGGTCTAGGCCTTCCCTTCAACAGTCCACACTGCTTAAGTGACATAATCAAGGTACTTATTATATAATCAGTTCCTTTTCAATTACAAAATGGGGATTCATTATTATTGTGTGGCCTCCAGGCCAGCTGTTGGCAGTCACAAGACCTGATTTGCAGGACACTTGTTACTGGGAAAAAAAGTTATCTGAAAGCTGAAAGTAGCTTGGCGTTGTCTTTTTATTTTGTTATTGCTGTTTACGTCAGAGGAACCAATTTGTAAGGTTTTCTTAAAGATGCTTTCATGGGCAAAATTTAGGTCTTATAAATCAAAATTCAAATGGGACAGTATTAAAGATGGAAATTTTTAGTTGTTGGCGTAACAAGTTTGGAACAATGTCATCCAATTTAGGGATTGGCAGAGAAGAGTGAAACATCACTGGAGTCAGGGTGCTAGTTAATTCCTATAAACATTTTGTTAGAACAATGTTCGTTTTAATCTTGCTTTTCCTACTCTGGTTTTGTACAGGCATTCATCTGCCTCTTGGAGTGTTTAATATTCACATCCTGGAAGAGTAATTTAAATAGGTAATAGATGCAGAGTGTAACCCTTAAATCTTGTTCATATCAGTGCAAACTACTGGATGGCAACAATTGCAAATATATGCCTTGCTTTGCAGGATACCAACTCACTGGCTTGGGGCAGAGAGCTCACCTGAAGTGACAACGAGTATTTTGTATTTAAATATTCATTGCCGAGCCAGATGAACAAAAAGAGCTGCAGCATTTAATTTTTTCCTTCTTTTATGGAGAGGTCTTATGCAGACTGATGGCAGTCCTGGAGAGGGATGTAGCCTTGCTGGAGTGGGATCCACATGCAGATTTTAATCAGGAATGACAGCTCCAAAGCAGCCCTGCATGCAGCACCTCTGAGACCTGTACCCTCACTGCTGCTCACGCTGGTGTGGAGGAGCAGCTGAGCAGGATGTCGAGCAGTAACTGAATGATAACATGTGAAATCTCTGGAACAAATGAAAGCATTTGTTTCTAAGAAGTTATTTCTGCCTATGTTTTAATTAATTCCTGTCTTTTCTGCTCCTTCTGCGTGGCTGTGTTGTCAGAAGGATAAGCTGTGAAGAGAGTTAAATGAGAAGGCTTTTCAGTGAGGATGAAAAATTGGAAGTATGTACCCATATTTTGTAGTTAAATGGATTATACCTGTCAAGATGGTGCTCCAGCTAGATGATGAGTAAGGCTGGGTTACAAACGGGAGAAACTGTGATTTAGGAAGCGTGGGGGGTTTTTTGTTTGTGGTGTGGTTGTTTTTTAAGTGCTTCTGGAGAGCTGGATATCTTCAAGACTAATGTCACTGTTTGGGGGTCAAAAAGAAATGCTGAGTTGCTGCAGAAAGGGGTGTGTGGGGTTTGCTGTGTCTGAAACAGCTTGTGGGCAGCCTGGGATGTACAGCTTTGTAGGCAGTGGAGTGAGGAAACCCCCAGAGGTGCAATGCTGTGCATTTATTCCTCTAACTGGATTTTTAGATGAGTGAGATTTACTGTTAATACAGCATCACAAACTTTGCTGTAGAAGTTTTCTCCAAAAGAGTTAACAGCTGCTTCTAAACAAGATCTTCCAGGCTAGACATCCTGCACAGCTGAGACGACCTAGAGGTAGTTGTAGCCTCAGATGGAGTTACCATTCACAGTAACTCAGCTGGCTTGTTATCAGATTCTCCAGGTCCTTGAACTGCTGGCCTGACTCCTCAGCTTTCTGCAAATGCAGCTTCTGAGTCCCCGGTGTAAGAAAAGCCTCAAACAGCTTTTAGTTATCTTTCTGGCAACTTCTGGCAGAACTTCTGACTAAACTTCACAGCTTGCAGCTGCCTTCTTGGCACTGGCTTTGGGGAGCTGAGCCAGCACTAATGCCAGCCCCATCAGGTCTGCACTTGCCCTCGGGCTGTGATGGTTGCTGTGATGCTGATGGTTCTCCTGGTGCTGAAAAGGAGCCTCCTTACACATCAAAAATAGGAGTCAGCTGGTGTGCTCAGCTCCTGCTGCTGCAAATAAGCTCAGGCTTTCTGAAGGCTGGCCCTGAAGTGGCAGCCTTTCCACTGCCCAGGAAACATGAGGGTCAATATTTATTAAAGACTAACAGGAGTCCACAGTAAAGATGCCATCCTTGTGAAGCCCCTGAACACTAACCCACGTGAGGAGTCTGAAATCACTGAAGAAAGAAAAAGTGTAAATTAGCACCAAAGGGGTAACAATTTTCTGATATATGCTGATTTCATGAGCTAAAACCAAGAAGTACTGAATGTTTAACTGGTAAGTACAAGCAGAAAAATCAAGTGTGTCTGTTAGAAGAAGAAAGTTCACTTCTATCTATGCAATTTTCTGAAAATAAATGCACCCGCACTCCATAATCCTTAATCTTCTATGCTCTTTTTAATTTCTACCAGTTGTGAAAAACTGGAGAACAGAAACTAGTTTGTTATCCTTGTTTAACCAAAAGGATTTCCTAGAGTAAAAAGAAGTAATGTCTCTTGTGCAAGACTAGTAGGTCTTCTTGCCAACTAGGACAGGTTTTTATAAGGCATAGCATAGGCCTGGCCATTTGACCCTTGCTGGGTTGACCAGAGGGCTGGGATTTACCTGAACTCAAAGCTGAATTAGGAGAACTGGATTTGTCCCCACCAGGAAGCACAATTTGTAATTGCCCAGTAGATACAAAGTGGAACAGTGAAGGGGAGGTGGAAAGCACAAGCAGTAGTTTGTGCTAATGTTATGTGGAAGGAAGAAGAAAAGTAAACAGCAAGACTCTCAGATAACAGAAATACCCAGCCGTGATCTTCTGTTTGCAGTAGGGTAAAGTGCAGCTCCTCAGAACAAATGTAAATGTGAGAAGCCCATGGGAGAGATAAGATTACCCAAAGGTTAGGCACAGAAAGCTTCAGCGTGTTGAGGTAAGTGGTCCTCACACAGAATGCTAAAACATTTCCCTTCTGTCAGCCCAGTGCTAAACAGGAACTGTAAAATCAAGTGATAAAGTAAATCAAATGGAGCAATGTGTGTTTGGCTGCTTATTGCTGACAGCTGGCCCTGCTGAAGGCTGCAGTGGTTTGATGGGTATCAGCAGGCTTCTGCATTCCTACAGTATTTGCAGTTAATGAGATTATTGGATTGTTGTGTGATGTATTAAAAAAGCTGATGCTGTATTTACAATACCAAGGTGCCAGAGATGTGGATAGATGGGGTCAGAATGAAGGTATGAGACTTGTGAATGGAGATGTATGTTTCATGTTGGCCATTTACTCTACTGCTTGCAGAAGAGAGATGATTTATCACAGACTCCAAAAATGCCATTAGTGTGCTACATTTGAAATGCATACCCAAATTTTATTTGCCATTGTCCTGTGCAGAGAATTTTAATTATCCTCTAAGGTTTAAAGGAAAAATATAGCTGGAAAAAAAATAATAATACTACAGTAAGCTGACTTTCTCAGACATAAGTTTCAGCAGTAACAAAAGGGAAAATGTGGAAATATGTGAGAAGCATTCATTTTTTTTTGACTACATTACCTTGTGGAAGCAATATACAAGAACCATTCATATTTTATTAGAGATCTGTAACTGTGTTTGCAATTGAGTGATCTGACAGGAATTAATTCCAGCCCTGGCTTTTTTCTTTCTTCGTTTCCATGGCCAGTTGTTAAGCTCCATCCACCCAGCCACCCTGTTGTGCCGTGGGGCTCTCCTTCTCACCCCATGCGTCTCTACGTGCACGCTGCACGTGCTGAGGTGCCTGGATCAGAGGGAAGCCTGCAGCCAGGTACAGGTGACCTTCCTCTGCTCCACCACCACTGGCACCCCTCTCAGAGGCCATGACATTGAACGAGAGTGCCTCTGGGGGAGCCTGGGCACAGAGATGTTCTGCTGTGGGACACCCTCGGGCTCAGATCTGANAATTCTTCCCATAGTGTTGGTAGCTTTTCCCATGGACTGTAGTTGAGGCCCTTGCCTGTCTGGGGTCTATGCCAGGGTCTGCAACCCCCCTGTACATTTCTCAGACCCCCCTATACAGGTTTTAAACCCCCCTGTACAGGTCTCTGCTTGTCCAGGGTTTCCAGAGGAATACCCTGGACTCCAACACCTGCCCATCACAGGTGGGTTTCTGCCTTCACTTTTTTGTTTGCTCTTTTGTTCCAATTTTATATGAACTTGGGATAGATAAAGGGATAAATTCACCTGAGTAGCTGTGTTTGAATCAGTGGGAAGCACGAAGAATGCTCTTGGTGAGGCTGGAGCTGACACGTGCTGGGAGCAGCCATGGCAGTGTAATTCTAAAATTTTATTGTTAACTGAGTGCACCATATATGCTCTCATTTTTATTCTGTTAATAATTTCCAGTGGTTTGAGCTGTCTCCTATGTAGTCTGGTTGCAGAAATTTTCCCAAACAGGCCTTTAATAATTTTCACTGCTGCTTTCTTGAATCTCTACATAGGAAGAATCACATTGCCCCATTACATTTTTTTTTTTTTTTGTGTGTGTTCAAACCCAAGCCATTGGGATATGCTTGATTCCCCTGACACCCCATCTCTGCTTTTCCAAGGGTGAGAGTACTAGATGGCTTATTTTAAAACCAGAGCTGACCAGAGTGCTTAATTTCATGTTAAACTATCAGCCCTCATTTGTTTGAGTCTGTTAATGATGCATTTGATATGAAAGACCTAGTTCTGGCACAGTCCTTTCCTGGTCAGGTTCAGTCTTCTGCTGACACAGAGACTTAGTCACATACATAAGAAGTTACTCAAATAATAATAGAAGAAAATTACTTTGAAGGAAATGTCACATATCCATGCTTAGAAATACTTGTGTTAAATTGAGTCCAATTGTTATAAGCTTCAAATGTCTCCCCCACCCCACCCCCCCCCCCCCAAAAAAAAAAAAATAAAATCACAGCAGAACTTGATATCACTTGCTAGATAACTTCCTTCTGACTGGTTCAGCTGAAGGGAGAGGAGGCCCCTTGCATGAATGCCTGTGTCAGAAGGTCTCATCTTTGCCTTAAAATCCATTTCCTTGTCTGCAGGCTCACAGAGGAGAAAAGAGGTAGGGTCTGAGAACAAACAGCAGCAACTCATGGTGCCCACTGTGACCTTGTAAAGCAATTTAGGCCCAATTGTGCAAAAAATGTCAGTGACAAAGACACACAAACAGGTGCATGGGGGCTGCAGTAGCCCTGTGCCTCATTTCTCCATCACTGCTCTGAGGGGAGTGGTGGTTCCTCACCTGCATTTCCACCCTTTGTGGGAGCAGGGTGGTCACCTGGGCTTTAAGCTGTGATGGATGCAGTACTCTGATTTAATTTCTTTTTTTGCACACTGCAGCAATATACTGTGCAAGTGAGCTACCAAAATAATCTGGAGCCCACCCGCAAAACCAGATGAGAATGAATTGTTCTCATCAATTCTCTCCTTTTTCATCCCACTAAGTCTACTCCTCCACGGTTTACTGAAGCAGGGATGTACCTTCCTCCCCTGGCATAATGCAGCATGGCTCAGGAATACAGAACAAATTTGCCTGTGTGACAGTATGAAAACTTGATACAGCTACAAAAATAATTTTATTTTTTTTTCCAATGCAAGTGTCTGTTACACTCTTCTCATCTGGATGAATACACACAACTCAAGTAAATGACTGTCAACATAAAGTGAAAAAGTTGGTTCCTTTAGGCATGGGATTATTAATTGTTAACTTGGTACTGGTGCATCAAATGGCATGCAGTTTAGGGGTTGGTAACTTACTTGTGTTTTTCCTTCAGACTGTGAGTGGAACAGTTTTCAGACACTATTAAGTCCTTTAAAAAACAATTCTTTCTGAATCCTGTGCTTTTGAAGAATGCCAGAAAGTTTCTTCTGGAAGCAAACCTGCTGTAATTTGTGCTCAGGGAAATGGAAAGACATATTGGGAAGCTATAATAACAGCTGCCAACGTGTCAGGCAGGGCTTAATGTTTTTCTAGTGTCTCTTCACCCACCAGTGATGTTATCAAGGCTTCCATGGTGTCTGTGTGACACCTATCCTTTTTCAGGGCTGCCACAAACAAAGAAATTGTGTCACCTGATGGAGGGGCTTTGGGGCTTCCCCAAATCTCAGGGCTGTCCAGGCATAGGTGTTGTTCTGTTAACTCACTTTCTCCTCAGCCACTCTAAATCCATACTGCACTTGTGCATGAATAACATCTAGTTTGCAAAAAACATTGGCTGCTACAGAATAGCCCTAGTTAGTAAGCAGAACCACCAGATCACAGAGAGCTGGGATTTTTTCCCCTTCTTCTCTGTAGTGCTGATAAGTTATTAATTCTAATTCCAGCTGTATAAGGTGATTCTCTGTGGGTGTTTTTCATGCATCGCTCTGAGCTCAGGCCCTGAGGTAAATAATTTCCTGCTTTGCTGTCCATCAGTGTCAACAGCCACAGCTTTGGAGCAGCTGCTCAGAGGGACCATGGTGGTGAGCATGGGGGGGCCCTGCTGTATGGCCCAGGGTGCTTCCTTCCCTCTGCTGCCACACTTACAGCTGCAGAGGCTGTTCCTGCTGCTGCCTGCAAATGCCACCCAACCTTCTCTGCAGTACGTCTGCAAATAGTTTGGGTTTGAGTCTTTTTTAGTGTTCCTATGGTTTGCCTGGTGTGTGATTTCCCTTATTGGCAGGCTACCGTACTCCCCTGTACTGTTCCTAGTGTGGTGACTTCTCTGTATTGGACCCAAAACATGAATATTTATTCTCCTCTTGACATCTGTTCAAATTTGATGGAGCACAGCTTGCTGCTCGTTGTCAGATCAGCACAGCAAAAGACTTGCCACAGAAAGCCCTCGTGGTATGGTGCAAAGCTGGTGGAGCTCTGTGTCCTTTCCTGCTTGCCAGTGCTGCTGGCATGGCCAAAGGGCAAATCCCAATTGTGCTGTCACATGTGGTGCTGCCAGGTAAAAGCCCTTTTGCCTTTTTGCAATTGTGGAAGGGCCCAGATTGGGAAGGTCTCCACACTTGGCAGCACGGGCATGTGAAGGCAGACCTTCCTATGTGCTCTGAAAGATGCAAGAACAAAACACCCTAAGCAGCAGAGGTGCACTTTTGCATCACCTGTTGGGAGAGCTGTTACCAGCAAAGGTCCTGACCATAATGCACACTCCAGTGTTGGTGATAGATAACATTATAGGTAACACCTGGGAGGTATTGCTGCAATGACTAGGAAAGTGCAGCCTGGGCCCTGGCCTCTCTGCTGAGCTGCTGAATTTTTAGTTCCACAGCTGGCAGCAAGAGTAAAAATCGTGGGCTCCTGCCACTGACAGTGATTTCTTGTACCCTGGGTTCAATAAAAACCTCACAATACCTTCACTGACGTAGTTAATATTTTCTCAATCCACGTCAACATGCTTGTGTTCAGAATCTGACTCCTCTGAATGAGAAAGTGGATGGTTTGAGCAGCAAATTTTGCTAAGCAGCCATTGGGTTGACCTAAACCATTTTTAACACGGTGACGATTTAGAGGCAAGAGGCAACTTCCGTTTACTTTGCCATCTCCTGAACCATCTGTGCTTGTTCTCCTCATGGTTGCACAGTGTCATTTTAATAGAAGTACTACAGCTGAAGCATTTACACTCAGCTCCAAAAGCCCTTTGAATATTCTTGCAAGAAAAGGTTGCTTTAGAGGAAGATAGAGCACAAATTTTTACCAGTCTGGAGCTGACGTGGGGATTTGGCACTCAATCTGGAGTGGTTCCTTTCAAGAGGTATTTCTATAAATTCTGCCCTGTTCCTGATGAACAGGCAGCCTCTGTTTTCAGTCTCTAACCATAGGCTTGTCAGGCATGATGAAGGCAAAGGAATATACACACTGTGCGTTGGCTGATTGCACATTGTCTGGAGCTGTATAATTTCCCCACACTGTTATTGCTTTCAAGTGATTTATTTGTGCAATTTCTTGGGGAAAGTCATCTGCAGGCTTCAAAAAGCGTGGTGATATGATCTTAGGGATTTATTCTCACTGTGGGAGTGGGGACTCTCGGTGTAATCTGGGAAACTACTCCAAGATGGTGTGGAAAACTAATCAAGACTGCTTTTAGAACGTGGACATCAGCAGAATGACTGCCAGTTTATATTCACGTGCCTGACATATAAAAGGTGACTTGAGAGCAGTTGATAGTCTAAGAAGAAGCACTGCTTTTGGATGGAAATTATTGAACATAGGGAGCAACGAACAGAAGGTTTTAGAGGTGCAGTGTGTAGAATTTCCTGTATCTCTTGAAAGTAAATGTCTTGTTTTCATGATAAGTACTGTCTTTTTCATCCCCTACAGGAAATACTTCAACTCTCATGGAAATAAGTAGGGAAAGTAATCATAGTTTCTTATTCCTTTTTGCCCTCAGAGGAAGGAGACCAGCTTTTCTTTGAAGACTATTCATACTGTAATTGAACCAGGGTAATTACTATGCAAACAATACCTGCTTTTCTCATAGCTTCAGGAAATTTATTATCTCATTATTTGTTTGTTTCCCACTGCCTGCAAACCACGGACTAGATAAAGATTAGTCTGGTGAACCCTTTGGTAGTTTGATCAATACATTCCCTATGCAGGGTGATAAGGTCCTGGCTGTAGGAAAGGCTGGGCAGTTTAAGATGCCAGCTTGTTCTTCTCTAATATTTTATTGTCCCTTGGCTGTGAGAAATAAGCACCTTTCTGGCTGATATGGAGGAGCAGGCCGTGTGGCTCAAGCTCCTTAAGTTGTCTAGAAGAAACCACAAGGAGTTTGCTATATTAATCTGTTTTTTCTTTGTGCTAAAACTTCATGGACTGCTGTTCAAATCTTTCCTTTGTGGCTTGTCCAGTTTTTTTTTTTTTTTTGTATTGTTCAAATGCCCTGAACTCAACAGCCTTCTCCCTGGACTATGGGATGGAAGCATTTCTACTTGTAAAAACAACAATGCTTAGTGCAGTGAAAAAATTTCCTTTCCTTTGCTGTAGGAACGCGTAGAGAAGAAGACAGCAAAATTACTGGGGTAACATGGACACATTAGGAAAACTTAATTATTTTCTTAATTATTTTTAATAATAACTTATTTATTTTATAATTTTTTATAATAACTTAATTATTTATTTTATAATGACTTAATTATTTTCTTTTTCAGTGCTGTGATAGGAGGAAGTAACTCTTGCAGTTTCACAAATAAGTGGTTGGAGTTTTGTTTCTACCTAGTCCAGCCTCAATTTCTGCCTACAAGGCTGTCATGGGGAGCAGCTCCTGTCTCCTTACTTTGCCTCCTCCTGAGGAACAAACTCCACATCAAACATGCTGGAGCTGTGGCAGGTGACCTTCCCTCACCACTGCCTTTCTCCCAAGATGGACAGCATTGCTGGAGTGGTTTGTTTTGGTTTTTTTTTTTCATTTTCTGCAGCTGACACAGCATGTTTTGTTTCCTGCAGGAAGCAGAAATATCTGTGTTGCTCGGTCTGATTACTTCAAATCACGTTGCCCTCTACTTTTGTTTTATTGGCTTGTTGGTGATGAAAGTGCAACCTCCTACTGCTTTGTCTTTGTTGCTCTATAAATTGCTGAATATTGCCACATTTCAGCAATTCAGAGCCAGACTTGTCTGAGGTTGTAGCAAGCAGGTGTTCTGCACTTCTATGCTCTTCACTTTCCACTTAGAGATGGTGTTTTCTGCTGACTGTAAAAAATGACAGGGAGTCTTTGGATGCTGAATACGTGACTGTTTTGATCCAGGTAGAGAATTCAAAAGGAAACCTGTTTATAAAGGAACAAAATGCTGGGGTAGCAGTACTGGAACCCCAGTTTGGTGTCATGGTAAAACCGCAGAACCGGAGTCCCCAAGAGAGCTCTGACAGTTGCTGTCAAGAACCTGAAGCTAAAAGTCCAAATAAGTAACATTTGGGTCACTTAATAATTTCCTTTATCATATCTGACACTATTTTTTCTAGTCTTCCATATTTCTGAAATGCTATGAAGGAGTTAGGTGAGCAGAAGTAGCTTTGTAAAAACTGAAGGTGTGAATATCCCTTAGTTTTACATTACTGTCTGCCAAGAGCCTTTCTGCTTCTTAGCATCTCCACAGATACCTTTTCAGCTGAGACCCTCTCATTAACCTCCAGGAGAGAGCAAGGACTTGAACTCCAGTGCCCAGAGCAACCCCAAAAACTTTCAAACACTGGGGAAAATGCATTGCTCTCCATAAGTACCTGGCAGTGGTGAGTATGTGCTCGTGAGTTCAGTTCAGGTATTTCAGGTGTCCTTCATCTCTATACCTCCACCTGTCTGTCTGCTTTCTGCACCTAACACCCCCTCAGTTTCCCAAGGTGAGAAAATTGCCTTCCCTTACACATTCCCAAGTGTGCTGATGCCCAGCTCAGCTTGCCTGCAGTGAATCAATATTTGTGAGAGAAAACCCACGTGCCATCCTCTATTAGGTGCACACCAGAGAGAGGGAGGAAAGAGCAGTGTCTCCCTGTCTCCATTACCCTACAGAAACCACAGCCTTCTTGACCATGCAAGTCCCATCTTAAATAAGGACTGGACAGCTTAGAAAGTGTCTGCATCATTATTTGTTGGTGACTTGGTCCTTCCCCAGGGACCTGGTTTGGTGCTTCCTGGCAACAGACAGTTTCAGAAAACACCATTTCCCCTGACTGACTTTCTAAGTTTCAGTCTACCTGCACCATCAGAAACATCCACCCTCTTTACTTTAGGGACTCTAAGCTTATTTTTTTTGAGTGACTAAAAACCCCACTTTAGCATGTTTTATAGGCTCCTCCATTAGCAATTCCTTCCCTACTCATTTTCTTAAAAAATATAATTTTGCAGGTTTTGTCACAGAAAATGTGATCTCACTGTCATCTCTTATACCTTAAAAATAAACCCACCAGCCTTCACTCAGTTTCCCTCACTCCATCCTGTTGTCTCTCACCCTGAAGCTTAATGAACTGCTTTCTGGTGTCCTAATCTATATTCTTTCCAGTTCAGCCTTATTTCTGGACTGAAATACCTCCAGCAGTGACACACCTTTGCTGGAGATCTAACTGCATTTACATTTTTACATTTGTTATGTGCCATCTCTGGAAATCTCAAATATGAACCCACACTCAGGGTATCTGGCACACTTAGTAGGTGCAAGCCAAGATTGTAGCATTTTGGACAACGCTGTGATCATTCAGTCAACAAAATACAGTCCTTTGCCATTTCCTTGCTGAAGGTCACTTCCTTTCTCATTTTTTTTTTTTTCCCAGGCACTGAAGACAAGACTACTCAGTGTCTTTGCCATGGCCCAGCCTAGAAACGTGGCTGTTGTTTCAGTGTCCCTCATTCTCACTTCCTAATTCAAGGACAGCCACACTTTGCTGCCACATTCTGTGCAGCAGCATTTCTGTGTCTGCATAATTACAGTTCTGTCTCAGGTTTCATCCTGTTTGGAGTTACACTGCAGGACACTTCCACTCCCCTCCTATTTATTTGAAAAGCTGCTACTGCTACTGATTTCTTGCCTTGTTAATTTAAGCACTTCATCACTCTTTTCCTCGTGTCTTCACTGACATTTTATTCCCCCTCTATGCACAGTCATTCTGCATTTTTAGGACCCTCCCAGCCTGTCCAGTGAGGTTATGAAAGTGGTACCAGTCTTTCTCACCTTCCTACTTCACCTTTTCTTGTCTGGGGTGGGCAAAGTTCCCTGTAAGCCCAGCAAGGGAGCTCCACTGGGTGCCTCCTAGGCTAGCACTGAAATTCCCCCCAGCAGTAATGCCAGTGGCACCCAGTGTGTCTGTGCTGATGTTTTCTAGGAAGTGGCATTTGAGGGGACAGCTTGCCTGGCTTTAATCACCCCAAAAATGAAGCCTTGGTAGCAATGTACTGTTATCATACAGAAAATGCAGCTTGCTTGGGAAGATTTTTGGGTTATCTGTCACATAAGCTCCTCCTGTACAAATTGTTTAGGCTGAAAGTATCTACATTTTACACATGTAATTCTATAAATCAAATTGTTTTCGTGGATCACGCTTCCCCTTTTATTGCTCTCTGTTAAATGGGGGCATATAGTAGCTTTCCCTAAAATGTGGCCTTAATTGCCTTTGAGTGGATATACCCTATAAATCTCAACAAGTGCTTTCAAAAGTGAAAGCAAAGGCATATTTTTCTTCTAGCAGAGCTTGCTTAACAAACTGCCTGTACCTTTTCCATGGGGCCTTGCAAAACGGCCAAGAAGAATAATGCTATTTAATTTATGAACCAGTAATATTTATTGCACACACAATCACTGGCTTTTTTTTTTTTTTTTTTTTTTTTTTTTTTTTTTATGAGAGAGCAGGGCAGCAGTTCTTATAATTGAAAGAAGTTATATATTTACCCAGGCTACCCAGATCATTCAGATGGGATAATTTCTGATTCATTCATTTATTTTTTTTTTTTTTTTGTGTCAGCAAATCTACTGACAGTGGCCAATGAGGTTGGTTTTTTAAGCTTATTTGCTAGCTCATAAGGAATTGCTCAAAAATTAAAAATAATCCAACTCCTTTATTATTAGGGTTCTTATAAGTGTGTTGAAAAAGGCTTGCTTATATTGCTACACAATTAAGGAGCTGAATCACAAAATAAATTGGAAGAAACCCCCAAGGACCACCGAGTCCAGCTCCTGGCCCAGCCTAGCAGCCAGCCTTACTTCTGAATTGAGACCTGCTTCTTTCCCACACAGCTGAGGGCTGGGGGCTCCTTACATTGTGATTTGCACAAGGGAATCCTGAAACCCTTGTCCATGATGCTGCTGCCCCCAGCCACACCCCTGATTCCACAGTGTGAAGAATTGGCTTTGCAAAAGCTTGCACTGGAGCTTGGCATTGTAGTGAACCCCCCTGCCAACTCAGTGTGGAAACTGGCCCAAAAAAAGGGCTCTGGTTCCACAGGATCATCTTTTCAAAATAATGGGATTAATTTGGGGGCATAAATTAGACCTGCAGGTATTTATGGAGCTGGAATTACATGTAACAGGGTTTTAAAATTCAGGTTTCTCCTGTTACATGTCTGCTCTTCTCAGTTTCTGAGGGGAAGTCATATTATTTTCTCAAATAAGGTTCTGGCTGCACTGTAAGTTTTATGCCCCGAAGTATTTTATGTGTCTTACTCTAGAATGAGCTGCTACAAAGCAGGTTCCAGCCAATAGATTACAGAGTATTAAAGAGTATTTAAGATTACTCTTAAATAACAGAGTAATTACTGCTGTAATTAGTCCCAGCATTACAGGGAGATGCTGTATGATCTGATGATGCTGTATGCCTGACAGCCATCAACATAGAACACCTCAGAATTCCAAACAGTTTTGATTAATTTTGGGGGGGTTGTTTGGTTTTTGTTTTTTAAATATAGTGATACCTGCATCTGTAACAGACTGGAGCTGTATGTGACTGCATCACTGAAGAGATTGATAGAGGAATATTGTTTCTAACATACTGATAGAAACACAATTGTTGTTCCCATGCAAATTGGAAACCTTGGAAGCAGCAATATTTGCAGCCCATTAAGAGACCCAGCAGTGCACTAGTCAGAGCTGAAGTGCTGCACTGATACAATCCTGGCTAACATTGATGTAGGAACACAGAGATAATGGAAGCTCTCACTTTGTGCCTGTGTTATACAGAGGGATTAATTGTGATTTGGTCTAGGGTGTTGTTATTTCGATGAATTATTCCCAGTAAGATATTCACAGAA
Source organism: Rhadina sibilatrix (assembly GCA_013400275.1). Classification (NCBI taxonomy): domain Eukaryota; kingdom Metazoa; phylum Chordata; class Aves; order Passeriformes; family Phylloscopidae; genus Rhadina; species Rhadina sibilatrix. The sequence continues at coordinate 5,176 of VWYO01012533.1, read as the reverse complement.
CAAGGAGGACTTCAAGACTGGTGAAGCACAGCAATCCTATTAGCTGGTTTGAGAAGATCTGATTTAGCTTTGTCTTCTGAATGCAGTCATTGGAGTCTAGGAGGGGGGAAAGTCTGCCTGGGCTGTGTCCAGGCAGCAACCCTCCTGTTGAGAAGAGGGCAGGCTCCCCAAGGGACTGTCCCTACACTTCTCTGGTTCCTCAGTGCCTTTGTCCCATTAGCTCAGTCCTTGTACATTGGAAGTCATATGCAGATGTCTAAATGCAAGCAAGGGAGCAGGTTTAATTGCTTTGTGGATGCCAAACACATGATCTTGCAGAAACCCTTCCTAAATGCATTGGGACTTTTGCCTATATAAGGGCATCTGTAAACTGTCACTTGCAGTTTTTCTTACAGCACACTGGAGCTGGAAAGGATTCAGGGAAAACCTGGAATTGTCAGCAATAGCAAACTCCCAGCACATATGGTGGGCCAGGGTCCCTCACTCACACTTTCAAGTTCCACTAAAATGGCAGTAGTTACTAACTTGGGCATAGTGTCCATGACTAGTGTCCAGAAGTCAGAGCTCTCACACAGGAAATGAAATAAAAATAAGAAAGATGCCATCTTTTAATTCCTGCAAGATATGTCAGTTCTTTTGTGGAGCTGGAAGAGATTTTTCTAGTTAAGGTTGAATCTAGTTAAGGTTGAACAGGGAGAGCAGGGAAAGCAATGCAATGTAGTCGTTGACAACTTCCACAGGAACATTTAACAAGCTGGTTTTTTCTGATGTGGAGAAGCAGCAGCATTTCATTTATTTCCATAAGAGTGCATCAGAAGCACAAAGCTGTGCTTTTGAGTTATGAGGAAAGATGAGCATTAATAAACAGGCAGGTCAAGAAACACCACAGCACAGAGGATTATGTTATTCTTTCAACATTTGTCACCAGATTCTACCCCTCCAATATCTTTTGCTTTGAGAAATAGTTTTTAAGTCTTGCTTAGATCTGACAGCAGTAAAAGTCCCCTGTGAACTTTGAAGAGGCAATCTCAATCCAGCTGCTACTGTTTAGAGCCACACATGATGAAAAGTGTCGTAAATGACAGAATCTATCTTCTAATAGATTTGACAAATGCAGGGGCTCTTACCTGTAAGGACGAGAGCTTTTTTATTGGCTTGCCAAAAACAATGGCTTCTGTGAATTGCACAACTAAAACAATAAAAACATGCAGTGATGCAAGTTGCTGGGTGATCACGTATCCTCCCAGTGAGCAGTAAATACCTTTTTGCTAACTAAATGCTATGTTCAAGAGCAAACCATAGAGAAGGCACAATAAACTTCAAAGTAAATCTGCCTCCTGGGTGTTCAGCACTAGGCTGCAGTTACCCTGTCACCTCAGACAGACTGCCTAGCTCAGGCCCCTTGGTTTCTCACCTAAAGCAGACAGTTCATAAGATCCTTCAGATCACTGGATGAGAGATTATTACTTGCATTGGGGTATTTTTAGCAACTTGCCAATCATTGCTAAGGTGATAATGTGATCTCTCTTGCTTGCTAAAAAAGTTCATCCATTTTTTTTTTCACAAAGCCTAAATAGAAAACAGGTGCTCATCATCCAGCACTAGTAGATTTGCAGTAGTATATATATATATATATATATTTGGGTTTTTTTACTGCCCCAAAATAAACAGTCCCTTTAATTAGCATTTTAAGGACAGTGTTAATCAGGTAATACCACTTACCACCGTAGTCATTAGCAGGTCAGCTTCTTGGCAAAAAATCCTCACTGGGTTTATCAGTGTGAGCTTTGTTGACCACAGGGATTTTCTGAGAGGAGCCAGGAAGGCTTCAGCAGGAAGACTTGATCCCAGAGAGGAATATTGCTGGGCTGTAGAGCACAGTGCCAGTCCTGGACAGGTTGCATTGCTCAGTGAGGGCATGGTGAGCATGACCTTGATGGGGACTGGATCCTCTGCACCTGCTGGGAGTGTGGGGCTGCACCTCCAGGTACCACAAACCCTTAGGGGGATGCAGCAAATGAACCTGCACTTTCCTTCAGCAAACATTAATCTTTCCAGGTCACACCGATGCAGACTCCGACTCAGAAGGCTGACAATGACTCTGCTTATTTCTGGTTATTTCTTCCCTTTTATGCTGTTCTACAGAGGACAACCCAACTGGTGAAAGAAAGACAAACTTCTTCAATCACATTGGTCAAACCAGAGGGACATCAAGGAGAAGTCCCTCCTAGGGAAAGGAATGTAAACAAAGGTTACAGTTAGGAAAACGTGTTTCAGAAAAACCAAAACATCAGCCTACACATCAAGCTAGACACGCCCTCTGGCAGCCAAGCAGAGGAATCCCCATTTCTCTAGCAAAGTCCACTCAGAATAACTAAATCTTCACATAAACCTTAATAACACAATCCATGGTATTTTTTGGAAAAGCCACCTTCTCCCACAAATGCCATTCTAGCTAGAACTGGGGCATTGGAAAGAATAAATATCATTCTGCAGATCTCTAAATATACTGTCTGCAATACACTGATGTTAAGTCAATGTACTGAAAACAACACAACAAACTGCAGTGTCTCTCTTCAGCAGAAATCCAGGGGTACTTATTGGACAAAATGATCTGAATAACTGGTTGCTGCCTTTAACTCCAGCCAAAGCCCAGATTGCCTGTTGGATTTCCCCTGTGCAGCTCCCAGCAATGCACAGCCTTAGTAATGAGTCCTTGCACTCCACATGGTGCAGTTTGTTTGGGATTTGTTTTTTTTTTTTGCACTAATAGCTTTGGTGTAAAATGCAAGTTACTCAAGTTTGTCTTTCTCCCACCCCCCAACCCTTTTGCTATTAATTCCCCCTGCCTTTTAAAAAAAATCCCATCATTCTTTCTCCCTGCTGGTTTAGGATTTCACGGTAGTTGAAAAGATTTTGTTGTAGTGATTGTGAAGAGTATTTTCCATACAGGTAAATAGTTTCCATGCAGGTATCACTGAACAAAGTGGCACTATACAAGTGGCACCTTTTTTTCTATGTGTGCTAGAGGTGTTCTGGTCTCTCCACTCAACAGCTGATTTGGGAATCTGCAGCAGTGAGCTGGAGGAAATGGATAGTGTGGTAAATTCAGCAGAGGAGAAAATCTGGGGGTGAAATGCTTCAGCTTACTCTGGTCTGGAGAGAAAGGCAGAAAAAAAAAAGAATTATTATGGCTCAGCATGGGAAGAGAAGTTGGGAGAGCAAGCAACTGAATTTCAGTCCTCCCTGCAGAGGCTGTGCTGCCTCGTGCCAGTCTTGTGCTCTGTCCTTTCCTTTGCAGGTTGCAATCTCTGTGATCTGGGGGTGTGCACATGCAAAGAAAAAGGTGGGAGGGAGGGCATGGCATGTGCACTGCTCTTCCTGTGGCTCTTATTAAGGCAATAAACAAAAAGTGAAAAGCGTGATTATTTATTTATTCATTCTGCTATATTGTAGGCAGGTGCCACCACGGACTTGCAAAAGACATTAAATCTGTCAAGTCAAGTGCTGAGAACTTCTTCAAACTTTGGTGCAGCCCTCTGCTTCTGTGGTTAGGAAATGGCCTTTGATGACCCAGCTGCAAACTGGAGGGAAGCATCAGACTGGGAGGAATGAATGAATGAATGAATGAATGAATGAATGAATGAATGAATGAATGAGGGGCATGAGTTCCAAGCTGTTTCTTGGGGCACATAATGAAAAAGACAAAGCTGAGGAACGAAGGTGCAGTCAAAAGAAAGAGGCAAGGGCATACTGAGTGGACCTCTGCTCTGGATTGTGTGTGGCTGGAGATTGCAGAGCACAAAACAATGCCTTCCCAAAATGCAGAGCTGGCCCGGATGCTGCTCTGGAGAGTTGGATTTGCTCAGTGCCTTTGTTCAGTGTGCAGCTTTTCTGATTCATTGTTACAGACCATGGGGCCTCATTAGCAGAAGTGCTGACTTGCAGCTGCATGTCAGGTAGATGTGCTTTGAACCAATAACTGCAGTGTTGCATTAGCTGGTTCAAAAAGTCAGGCGTGAGGCATCTCCTTTAGGCACAGAAAATCCCTTTGTAATACTGGCATTTTTTTCTCTTTGCCTATAATCATGCCCAGAAGTGTCCCTTCACCTCAAACAAATGGCACTGAGGAAGCATTGAACAGTGTGCTGTAAATACCTCAGTGAGCACGGGATATACTGTAAGTCAAAATACAAACAAAACCTGGGCTGGGGTGGACTTTGCACAGATGTTAAAACACAAGGCTGTTAAGTTGGTTAGGTTTAATCAGACAAAACTAAAGTGGGCTACTGTGGAGTAAAAGGGAGGTGAGCAGTATGGTAGTTGGTCTGTGGTCCCAGGCCAGGTGAGTCCTTCACCTAAAGGAAGGTTTCATTTCATTTAGGAGGATAATTCTGAAGGGGGTGAAAAGGCCAAGTGAGCTGTGGAAGTGAACACATGGAAAGGTAAATACCAGACCAGACACAGAATGAGGAAGCTTGATCAGGTGCTGTAGACCTGCAAAATAGTCAAGAAGCTGTTGGAGAACAGGGGGAGAGGGGAAGAGGAAGGTAGCCAGCAGGAGCACAAGTGTAGGAATGTGCTGGTAGAGTGAGCTGGAGGCGGCCACAATCAGCACTTGGGCATCAAAAGCAGTGCTGAGACAGTGGAATTAATTGCTGCAGCAATTTCCTGTGTCTGTGCTCTAGGTTTAGACTCAAGAAGGTGAACTGGTGTTTTGCTGATCCTCTGTGGAGGTGACAGCATTTGCTTCTGGCTCTTATCTGCAGCATTGTCTAATCCTGTCTGCTGAGGCATTTTCCCTCACTAGTGACTGTTGGCAATGTTTACATGAATCCATGCACTGCCCTTTAAAATAAGAGCAACACGGGGGGTTTTATAATTAAAAGTGTGTATTTCAGTTTTGTTGCTTGCTTGCTTTGCATCACAGGATGATTAACTGGACCATTTGGCTTAGCTTCTTTATGCTGTGCACTCACGTGTATCCTTTCACCATGCCCCCTCCAATTCATATTCTTACTAAAGTAAGCAGTCCCAGTTGTTCCTGTTTTCTGGAAATTGCACTGGATGAGCCATGGTGCTTTGTGAAACTCTTGGGGTCACCCAAACTAATAGTATTTTTATTTATATGCAGATTGCTTTCTGAGACTGTTATCAGGATCAGAATCATTAGGTT
>VWYO01012532.1:33928-50290 GCA_013400275.1 Rhadina sibilatrix | reverse complement strand
AAAAAAAAAAAAAAACCCAAAAACAAAAAAAAAAAAAAAAAAAACCCCCCCAAAAAAAAAAAAAAAACCAAACAAAAAACAAAAACCCTATTAGTTACTCCTATGTTCATTTTCAAGCATAATTGTAAAACAAATTCTTGGAGAAATTTTGAGTAGCTGCATGATGGCTTGGGAAACTAAAAATTTGCATAGGTAAGGACTGGATCTGATTTCTTAAGTGTTGTCTGTAACATGTAAAGGTAAATATGCTATGGACATATTGTCTGCAATAGAAGCATTTATGAAACAGACTAAACAGGGGGATTGCTTTTAAATGTGTGGATTTACCACTGGCTTACATTTTATTGCACTCTTTCTGGAAATGTGAATGGAACTCCAAATGCATCTTTATTCCATTTCTTTAATACAATTGCTACTTGAATTTCTCATCCTTATAATTAGAAAGCATGTACCTATAGAAAATAACAGCAGAAAAACAGATTATTCAATTTACTTGTTGGCTGATGCATTCTGGCTGAGTTGGTCTAGAACCAAATTGCTCCTTGCCCCTGTTTTGTACTTTGTGTAAAGCTGATGAAAAACTTTAAAGTGAGTTATTCTTTAAAGTGAGTTACTTTCTTTTCTTAGATCTGATTCTGAGTTTATTTTTACTTTGCTCTACTTAACTAATCATAAAGAAATTTCTTATTCTCTTTGCCTGCTAAGGTTGAATTTTTGAAAAAAAAATAGAGTATGGGCTAGTACTTTTAGTTTAGGATAAGTGGAAAGAAAAAATAAAGAATAAAACTCAGCATCAGATACAGTGTTATTGCAATGAGCAGTCAACTGTTGAGTTGTTTTCTTCGACCATGAAGGTCAATCAAAATTACAACTCAGTAATTCCCAGGAGTCCTATCACTTGATACCAGGGAGAAGAGATTAACGCCTTGTTCTGCACTTTCTTTCTTTGGGAAGCTGGAAAGAGCCATGAGGTCATCCTTCCTGCTCTCCAAACTAGGCAAATTTGAAGTCCTCAGCCTCTCTTCATTTCATTTAATTTCATGGGTGTTCATTTCAGCCCTTTCATCAGCTTCTCTTTATGCCTTCTTTGGGATGCACTGAAGGACCTTCACATTCTCAAACTGTGGCTCCCAGAACTGCACACAGTGCTCAAGGTGAGGCTGTACCATCAAGTACGAAAAGAGGAAAGGAAAGGAAAGGAAAGGAAAGGAAAGGAAAGGAANGAAGGGAAGGGAAGGGAAGGGAAGGGAAGAAGAAAGAGATGCAGCTGGAGTAGGACTGAAAAATAGCTGTCAAAAGAGATTGTGGGAAACTTTGTTGTGAGAAAATTCTAAACTAAGGGGGAATAGGGGTCCTTGTGTAAGACTCAGGCTTTATTTAAGGCTGGAGTTAGGTTGAGGGAAAAAGAAAAGCCAGAACTGTGGATGGAGTGGGGCTACAAAGGCTCTGTCAATGGAAGGAATAGATGAAGAGAATTTTGCTGTCCGCAAAAGGCTGTGAGGCTTCCATAAGGCTTGTCCGTCAATCATGGTGTGAATTAAATTCATAATTTCTCATCTATATCTTATAATACCCCTCTAAGGAAAAATAATTTAAATATGTGAATGCCTAAGGTTACAGTTGCTTCAATTAGATCAGTGACTAACATTCAAATGAAAATACGCCAGTCTTTCTTTTCAAAAATAAACAGAGACACGTCCTAATTTCCCATGTTTCAGAAAGGATCCAAGACATACTACTTTACCTAATATGGGTTTTTCATGTGAGTTTGTACCGTTTCTTAAAAATTAATGTCTTCTGATGAAGTAAAACCCCCATGACTTACTTACTTGGTAAGGAGTTCTGAAGTGCCAAATGGAGTATACCAGAATTGCAGTCAAATTTTCATTAGCTGTTTTTGTACTACTGTATCATTTCAAGCTTGAAACTGTTGTTGAAAATAAGTGCTAATAAATGATAGTTTTGTAAACTAAATTCAGATATTGTAATGTTTTCTGAATAAAGGCTCAGCAAACTGTACAAAGATATGACAGGATCAGAGGGACAGTGAAAACCGGGAGATTACTGTGGGATATTTAGGTGACAGGTTGAACGCAGAGAAAATGATGACTTAAGCAAGACTTGTGTGACATTGGAAGGAAATATAATAGATTTCTGTGGCCACATACAAGCAGCTGCTGGTTGTTCAGTAGCTGTATCTGTCTGTCTGTGGCTTCATCATTTTAATATATTCTATACACTTATTAAATACTATTTTTGACTATAGTGTGTATAGGCTCAGCCTCTCTACTAACTGGTACTGGGACAAGGAAAAGCAGGGCCAGGACATTCAAAGGGCTGGGACAGAAGAAATCCTACAGGTTCTGTAGTTAAGCAAATTCAGTGACCTTAGGTAAGTTGAATTATATTATGGTCTTAATATACAATCTGTTATAAGTAATAATAGAGTGTGCTCACTGTTTTTCAGTGTCAATAATCATTTATGTGATGCTGCAAATTTTATTCGTAGTGTTTTCACTTGAGTCTCTGAACTACAAGGGAAGATCATTGAAGGTATGCATTCATGATGGTTCTCAGGTAACTCACTGTTAATTTTAGCATGTGTGTGGCAAATATTTCACTCTCTGGTGTTTTGATTTGTCTCTTGACAGATGTGCCATTCAGTGATATTCCATGCCTTATGGTGGCAAGTTGCCTATCTACCTTAAAGCGGATTTTGGAGTATCACAGAATTGAAACAGAAACAGCTTGTGACTCAATTTCTGTNGTGTTTTGATTTGTCTCTTGACAGTCTCTTGACTCAATTTCTGCTCTAGAAGATTACTGTTAAATAAATGTTGAGATTAAAAAAAAAAATCCCAGACAGGAGCCAGTTTATAGTTTAATGAAATTTGATATTGCTGCTTTCTTAACTACTACAATGTAAAAGAAACAGTAATTAGGCTAGGAGTATGTGCAGATATATTTCTAAAACTAAGAAAAATATACAAAATAAATGAGGTTACCTTTATATTTTCTGAATTCTTGCTTTCATTATAATTCCTGACTTCTTCACCTGCCCCCAGATGGAATTCCATAAGTATCTATATGGGAGCACTGGGACTGTAGAACAATGTAAATCAATGGCTGATATTTGTGAGAGTCATCTGGAATTAGTTACACAGACCTCTTCTCTTTCATAACTGTGGTACACACATATTTGTATAAAGCTATTCTTAAAATAAAAGTAATTTCTGTACTGAAGCAGGGGCTATATTTTCAGATGAAGAGGTTTTGAAGGAGTTCACTAGGCATTGGCCTCAAAATCCAGAATTTCATGTCCACTGTCTTTGCTTACTTGAATCTGGACATGTCTTGGCCATTTTCTCCAGGCAAATTTGATGTTGTCTGGTAAAGTATGTAAACATCTTGCCAGGTGTTTTTTATTTGTTTCTTTGCCTTAATTATTCCTTGTTAGAGTAACATGATAATCATTTGGCATGATTTCTTAACATGTATTTTTTGCAGATGGGTATTTATATAAAGGCATCTTTGCCTCCCTCCTGGCTTTATTTCTTTCTCATCTCATTGCATGATTTAATGCTGCTGAGTCAAAGCAATACAACTATCCAGAACATGTCTCTGCAAAGACATAGTAAGATTTAATCCCAAGTATAGCACAAACCTATATGAGACCATAGACAACTGTCATCTTGACTTTGAGTGCCTAACTCTCTTGATTTTCATGAAACCATGCTTATTTTCACCTGCTGCAGATTTGCCTTAAATAGACAAGATGTAATCAAATTTATTCTTATGTCTATTCATTGCTGCATTAGTTTTTTTTCTTTGGGTTTTACTAAACATAATGGAAATAAGAATTACAGCTTGATGGCATAAAAAAGCAAGTCCAAAGTTCCTGGCTACAGACTCTTGCTAGTAATTAAATTAGCCTAGATCTGCACCAAAGCAGTCTGTCAGCATCCTTGTTGTGCTCTGCCAAGACTCTGTGCTTATTGGAAAAATGCTTGCCAAAGTAGTCAAATATTGATCAGGAACATGTTGAATAGAAAAAATAAATTGGAATTCACTTTGTGGCACAGTGTGTATTTGTATATATATATATAGACATGTTTTTCCATATTTTAATATATATTCCACTTCAAATTAAATCTGACAACAGAGTCTTATCAAGAATATTCAAAGTCTAAAATCAGGCTCAGAATATGTGAGTCTTCTAAGAAGTGTCACTACACGGACAAATTAGACTGGTAATATATAATAGATGTCTACTTTAATATTGATATCATAGAATTATATATTTTTTGGTTTGAAATACCCTCTAGGACCATCCAATCTGACTGTTAATCTAACACAGGTATACCAGGTCCACAAATAAACATGCCCCCAAGTGCCACATCTACACATTTTTTGAGCATTTCCAGGGATGGTGATGCCACCACTTCCCTGGACAGTCAGTCTCACTGCTCAGGCAACCTTAATATGTAATATAAACTTCCCTGGAACAATTTGAGGCTGTTTCTCCTTATCCAATCTCTTGTTACTTCCCCTAGCTACAACCTCCTTTCAGGTAGTTGGAGAGGGTGATAAAGTCTCCCCTTAAACTCCTTTTCCTCAGGCTAAGCACCCGCAGCTCCCTCAGTTACTCCTCATCTTGACTTGTGCTCCAAATGCTTCGGCAGTTATGTTGCCCTTCTTTGTAAGTGCTATGTTGCAACACACCAAGAATGATGGGACATACTTGATTATCCTGACCTAAAAAAGGCAAAATGACATTTTTAAAAATTAGTTTCTCCAGAACTGAAGAATGCTATTCCTACAGTGAACTGAAGGCTTCTCTCATATGCCCCTATTCAAAGCTGCAAGTATTTTTCAGTAGAATCCATAGGTGTATAAATGGCCATGGATTATATGAGTCCAGGGGTATTGCATTTCAGAGTTTTGAAAGACCTTCACAGTATAGGTGTCTGCTAGCAGTAAATTCCAATTACACTGTTCAGAGCTTAAACAATTTTTTGCCAAATTATACCAAAGCAATATGCAGTCTCCCAAGTATTTACTAGCTTCTGACATTCTCAAAGCAAAGAAGCTTCAATTGAAGTTTTGGATATCACTTTATACAAAACAAAAAGTTAGATAAAAATTAGAGAAGTCTTCTTCAGAATTCTTAAAAGATACATCCTTATTTTCTTAGCTTTAAATTTTATTCCCGCAGTGAATTTATCTTCCACTCAGGGATGAAGAAAGTTAAAGAAAAGATACTTGATCTTTTCACTTACTCTGTATTCAGCCAGGATGCTGAGGCCTTCAATACAGGCAGAGATCCATATAGGATCAAACCATCCATCCTAAGTTAATGGTCAGTACCTTTTAGCTCTCAGTAGGAGACCAGTAATTTCTGAGAGACTATCTGTCTTTACAATAAAATTACACTATATAGTTTAGCCATTGACATTCAGTTTTCTTATCCTACTTTATTTCTGCTCATTTCAGGAGTCCAGAGTGCAAAACAGAAAAGAAGGATATCAGGAGAAGCAGAACACGTTATATTACATTTGGCAGAGACTGATAATGTAAAATAACAGAATAATTTAGGTGGCTCCACCACTTCCTTGGGCAGCCTGTTGAAATGCTTGACAACCCTTTTGATGAAAACATCTTTGCTAATACCCCATTTTGCTAATACACCTCCTGGTGCTGCTTGAGGCCATTGCTTCTTGTCATTTCACTAGCTGCCTGGGAGAAGAGGCTGACCCCCATCTGACTAAAAGCTCCTTTCAGGTAGTTGTAGAACGAAATAAGGTCTCGTTTTCTCCAAGCTGGAAACCCGCAGTACCCTCAGCTGCTCCTCACAGGACTTGTGCTCCAGATTCTTCACCAGCTCTGTTGCCCTTCTCTGGACACACTCCAGCCCCTTCATGTCTTTCTTGAAGTGAGGGGTGCAGGACTCGAGGTGGGGCCTCACCAGGGCCAAGCAAAATAGGAATATCACTACCTTACTACTACGCACTGTTGTGTCCTAGATACTATTTTTGATGCCACCCAGGATGCTGTTGGCCCTCTTGGCCATCTGGGCACACTGCTGGCACCCCCAGGTCCTCTTTCTCCGTACAGCTTTCTAGCCCTTCTTCCCCTGGGGTCATTGTGATCCAGTTGTGGGACCTGAGTCTTAGGTGTAGCTCCAGCCTCTTCCCAAACTCTTCCTAAGAAAGATTTCCAGAGGTGTTCTTCCTCATCACAGTCTCTACTCTATGCAGTAACATACATCTTTTCATAACTCCACTTTCCTCTGATCTGTGCAAATGATGTAGGGCTGGATCACTGGCTCTGAAAGAAGTCTCTATTATCTGCTGCCTATTATATTTGTGTTACAGTGGCATTACACTTTATACCAGAGTCTGGTTAATATAGGAAGAACATTTAATAAAGCAACATAAATCTATGCTAATTTTCTGTTTCATCTCACTTCCCCTAGACCTATAAGTTAAAATCAGCTAATAGCTTTCTTTTTAGTGAGAGTTTAGTGGCAAAAAAAGCTGTTTTACAACTGGACTTGGTGTTGTCATGGTTACACAATTGGCAGATGTTATCTTTTTCTATCTGTTTAGGGTTTGTTGTTTTCTTTTTCTTGAATGAATTATAGAAATTAAGAAACCCAAATCATTAATTGACATGATTTGTTAAACAGAGTTTAGGGAAAAAAGAGAAAACTTTTTCAAATCCTAAATATCACTTGAAGCCTATTTTGTAACTTCTGTAATTGCCATTTAATATTATGTGTAATTAGGGCATAGTTCAGTAAAATCACATCATATAAATTTATTTTCTCCAGAGTTGAAAGAGTGAATTTATTCTCACAGTGGGCTGAGGGACTTAGGGAATGCTTGGCAGCAACTGCTCCTAATAGTACTTGTGGGATGAGTGCAGTGAATGCAGATGTCACGTACTCTTCAAAGGGTAACATTAAAATCATATTTGCTTTCCAACACATTTTAATCTTGTAGAAGCAAGACAGTTGCTATTAACTGATGTAAGAAATATTCACAGTAGGGGCATTTCTGGAAGAACAACTACACAGGCTTAGAAGAGTAGTTTTTACAAATATAAACTTGAAATTGGATAATAATCATGTTGCCAGCCTTCTAACTTATTACATTACTCAGAGAAAACACTGATTATATCTTTATGTCTTATTTATTTGCTTTCTGAACTGGACAGTTATGCACTCCATCAAACATAATTGTGAGCCTTTTTTTAAGAGTGAAGAAACTGTGATAATGAACAACCATATGAAGTTCAACAAGGGCAAGTGTCAGATTCTTCACCAGGGATGTGGTAACCCTGGATGTATGGACAGACTGGGGAATGAGATGCTGGGAAGCAAAGCTGTGGAAAGGCACCTGGGGGTCATGGTTGATGGCAAGTTGAACAGGAGTCAGCAGTGCCCTGGCAGCCAGGAGGGCCAACCCTGTCCTGGGGGGCATCAGGCACAGCATGGCCAGCCAGGCAAGGGAGGGGATTGTCCTTGTCCTGCTCTGCTCTGCACTGGGGCGGCCTCACCTGGAGCACTGGGGACAGTTTTGGGTGCTGCAATATAAAACAGACATTCAACGATTAGAGAGTGTCCAAAGGAGTGCCATGAGGATGGTGATGGACTTAGCTCCTCCTCATGTGGATTCCCCTGTGAGGTCACTTCTGCCTGGAGGAGACTGAGGGGAGACCTCATTGCAGTCTACAAACTGCTCGAGAGGAAGCAAAGGCACTGATCTGTTGTCTGTAGTGACCAGTGATGGGACCTGAGGGAACGGCCTGAAGTTTTTTCAGGAAAGGTTTAGTTTGGATATTAGGAAAAGGTTTTTCACCCAGAGAGTGGTTGGGTACTGGAACAGGTTCCCCATGGTAGTGGTCACAGCACCAAGCTGACAGAGTTTGGGAAACATTTAGACAATGCTCTCAGGCACATGGTGTGACTTTTGAGGGCCAGGAGTTGGACTCGATGATTCATGGGGGTCCCTTCTAATTCAGCATATTCTGTGACTCTGTGTGTGTGTTGTGAAACTTGAATGAGTCAGTGATTCTTATGAACCCTGACTTCCTGGTTCAGATTACTTATTTGTCAAATATTCTTGCTGTTACCCAGGAAAAAAAGCAGGATATTAAAAATTCAGCTACCATTAACCTCCACTGTTATGGCTGAGATACATACTTCAAGTAAGAAAATAGAAGACAGCTTTTTTGTTCTTTCTTGAGTTCTCATGATAATTGTAAATGGGTTTCCACACCAAGCTGAGGGCATAGTTTCACTTTCTTGCTGGTATTGTTTTTATTTTCATACCTTTTAATCTGGGGAGCTGAGATTTGAGGCAAAGTGATGAACTTGTACTGCGTATCTTGGCAAAGTAATGCAGGACCAGACTGACATGGCCAGAATTAAAAAATGCCTCCATATAGTGTTCTAATGTTGTAACAACTGAGAATCATCTAGACTGTCATAAAGAAGAGATGTAGTTATTGGTACCCTTCAGACTCTTCACAAGCTAGCCTTATCTTCTACTGTTTATAGAAAAGGGACAATCTTAATCATAGTCTACATATGTAAACATATTTGGTTGTGTGAGAATGCTGACCTTAATTTTATAGGGAAAAGCCACAATTCGTTCCTATGACAAAGTAGCACATACTGTCTTAGCATGTTATGACAAGGGTGGTGAAAGCCCTGTTAGCTTCCTTTAAAAACCCAGGCTTGGTTGTCTCTATAATTATAATATTGGATTTCTTGATGATGTTTTACTTCTGAGAGCTCTCACAGCTAAGCTGTATGTGCTCTCAGCCTTTTCTTGTGGGTAGCCATGAAAATTTCTCTGTATTTTTGATGCATTTGTTGTTCTTTCTTGTCTATTTCTACCCAGAAACTTCGAAAACTTTTGACCTCAGAATCTGTGGCATAATTGTAAAAAGAATCGTTCAAATACCCCATCTAACAAGGGCAGAAGTTCTAAAGAGAAAGAAAACATACATGAATTATAAGCAAAATAAATTCACAATCAATGTTTTTGCCACATTTACTTACAAAATTCCTTAAAGGTTCATTGCCATGGTACAATACAGGAAAAATATTCCATGGAGATATGTGAATGCCTTGACATGAGCCTTTTGTATTGTAACAAGAATGTTTTTCTTGTTAAATATTCAAAAATGTTGTATATAATCTATTTTTAATAGATACATCAACCTTTTGTACGTGTATGTATTTATCAATGAAGGCCAAATGCTTGGAAAATTAAACACATACATACATTTTGCAGATATTTATGTTAGTTATAAGTCAAGACTGAAATAACTTCTCTTCCTTCAATTGTCATGCGCTGTGTTTAGAATGTAAATTGAAACCAGCCAATTGTGTCTTTCCAATTAAGTTCACCAGAAGGTTAGAAATGAAACTGTCTCTAAACAGACATGCAGTAGGACTGTTAAACCAGATGGCTCTGTTAGTGACTATGGAAAAAATCTATTACTGGCAAGACACTAATGTGCACACATTTGCAGTGCCTCAACAAAATTTTTCATTATATAATTCCAGAATTTCTGAATTAAATTTTTCATGTATTTTTAGTGGGAAAATGATAATAGATTGCCTGCATGTATTTGGAGACAGGAACTTTTCTTTAATCCTAATTTCACCCAGAAAGCCAACCGCATCCTGGACAGCGTCAAAAGGTTAGTGACTAGCAGGTCAAGGGAGATTATTCTTTCCCTCTGAACTCATGAGACCTCACCTGGGGTACTGTATCTAGGTTGGGGCTCCCAACACAAGAAAGACATGCTCCTATTGGAAAGGGTATAGAAGAGAACTGCTAAGTTGATCACAGAGCTGGAACATCTCTCCTCTGACAGGCTGAGAGAATTTATGTTGTTTAGTCTGGGGAAGAGGAGACTCTGGGGAGACTGTAGTGCACCTTCCAGTACCTAAAGGGGGTCTAATAGAGACATGGAGAGGGACTTTTTAGAAAGGTGTGTAGTGACAGGACAAGGGGGAATGGGTTTAAGTTGAAGGAAGGTAGATTTATATTAGATGTTAGTAAGAAATTCTTTACTGTGAGGGTGGTGAGGCACTGAAACAGGTTGACCAGATAGGCTGTGGACTACCTGACGTGTTCAAGACCAGGCTGGATGGGGCTCACATACCTTCTAGTGGAAGGTTTTCTTCTAGTGGCAAGGGGTTTGGAGTTGGATGACATGTAAGACTCTTTTCAGCCCTAAGCATTCTATTATTCTATGACTCTATGAATATCCAGATGCTCCCCCCATGTACTTGAAGGAAGAAAACCACTCTGATTCCATTAAGTTTGCCTGGTGGAAAGCATGGTCTGCAACCTCTAGGAGCAGAGAACCAATGACACTCTTCCATGCTTATTCCTGACATTGCAGCTGTGGCTGTGTCCAGGATTGCCTCAGATTCAAGAAAACACTGGTCACTTTTTGCCTGTTAGTTAGTGCTCAGGTTAACAGGGCTTTGAAGTAGCAGACACCAATTTTGGTCTTGATGCAACAGAGGAGGGAGTCACAGGGAGACCTTTGAATTACCTCAAGTGTTCTATGGGAAAGTGGAAGAAGTGAAAATCTAAAAAAAATATGCATCTATTTCCAGTTCTTATTCTGCTGTTCTAAGGAATTCTTTATTTTGTTCTGTTAACTTAATTTATCCTTGCAAGTTTACAAGTATTATCAGAAAATGCTTTGGAAAAGAATACAAAGTCCTGAAGAAGAGAATTAATCTATACCTTGAATTCCTGGGATGAGTCAGAAGTTTGGGTAGGGGGAGCAGTTCTTTGTCTTATTAGGTATTGGAAAACTTTCAGAAAACCCTAGGAAGAGTGAAATAAATAAAAGAATCAGAATTTTGTTGAGAATAACAGAGTGGGGGGTGAGGGGGAAAACCCAGGCAAAGCCCAAACCAAAATAAAAAGGGAATATGCTTTCCAGGGCTTTGAGAGGCATGAAATTGGTATATGAAAGCTGTTTCCTCCTTTGAAGCCTATAATGATGTTAAAATGCTTCAGAGGAGCTTTTTTGCTTAGTAACAGTGACATAATGTTTCCTTGTGAATGCCATAAACAAAATCAGGATTAATGGAGGAATGCAAAGGTTGTTCCTATTATGGTTAGAGTACAGTCCTCAGGGACTGCTTTTCTCTGCAGGGATGGCAGGCTGTCTTTGAAAGAAATGCTTCAACTTCTTCCAGTGTACATATGTAATGGGAGAAACTACTAGGAAAGAACTTCCTTCATTCATCTATGTGTCTTTCTGTCCACCTGTACATATCAAATATATCTCAAGTGTGTAGAGACTTACGTACCTATAGTTTCTATCTACGGTCAGTCTGTGCGCACAGGATATACACACACACACAAGCAATTATGTAGATCATTTGCTGTTTCCAGTGTCTTGAATATGCAAATACTTTTAATAAGTGAATTACAAGTTTTATGTAAAATCCTTTAAAATATATATGTAGATGATGGATCAACACTAAAACCCTGAAATTTAACTATATGTGACTAAAGTATCATCTAGCAGTTTCAGAGAAATGAAGTTAAAAACTTGCTACTGTAACAGTTAATATATCATTTCAGATATCTGTTTTACCAGACAATTAAGCCTAGATTAATTCAAGTTGCTTAAGCAACTATTTCCTACTTGTGAAAATATGAGATGTATGAAGATTTTCTAAAACAGAGACTGAGATAAATGGTCTAAGCAATATGCACAAATGTAAGAGAAAGTACAAGGTAATTGCAATATTAAAATTGGGTTAGAAACATTGTATTACCTCACTGTAACATACTTTTGAATCCAAAATGGTGGTACTCTGGAAGTCGTCATGGAAGTCTTCTCTTAAGTCAGTATATATTATACAAAAAACAAAAAAAAACAAACCCCAAAACAAAACAAAACAACACCCCAAAACAAACCCACTGCTTTTTTTTCCTCATTTTTCTTTCCATCCTCCTTTACACAGGTAAGGTCTAAGCATCTTGAGTCTCCTACTGCATTTGTCGCAACTTCTTACCAGAGGGAAAAGCTGTTAGTAAGGACTGTATAGCTATAAAGATAAGTAAAAGGAAAAGATAGGGACTGTTGAATGCTACGTTTTAAGGTTATTGCATCTCCATTTACAATTTATCTTGCAAAATTCAAAGAAAAAATTAAGTTTTTCACAGCTTATCTTGAGATTCTGGTTTCTGTCCTGCAAGTAAGACTTGGACAACAAAATGTCTTACCTTACAATCATGTCCATAAGAAGGAACTCCTGCACTTAACACTTTAACAGTGGTGGGACATTGTACGGGCAATTTTTTTTTTTTTTTCATTTTTTTCACTTTCATCCATACTTAAGTCTTTATTTGTGAATACTTTTTTCATACTTGATAAGTGAGCATATTCTAGACAGTGCAATGTGCTTACAGTTCTTAAAGTCTGTCCTTCAGCTTAAAATGATGGCAACACAACTGAATTTAAAACATGAAATGGTTGTTATTCTTTCTCACAATCACTCCTTAATTGGAAACTCCAGTTATTCCAATTTGGGACCATTTTTTTTTTTTCTATGAGATGTGCTATGTGGTTCTAAAATGCCGAGGAAAAATTGGTTCTCTTCTAATTTCAGTACAGGACTCACCATCCTCAGAAAAGTTATTAGAGATTGTATTTGCATCAAAACTTCTTTATAAAAAGCTTAGAATGTGCAGTGGTTGGTGAAAACATGAATTATATTTCAAAACTCATCTTTAAAAAAATCCATAAAAATCAAGCACTTTCTCAAATCCCACAGCATTTAAAAAAAAATTATATTTTTCCAATTTATGAAAAAATAATCTCGTATCATCCAAAATTGCTATTATATTTTTCTTAGATACCTGAGAAAAACCGACTCAAAATGAGAAGAAAGAATAGCTGCTAGCCTGAAATGTTAACTGACCTGATCTTATAAATCACAAAACAAATAAAATATATGCTTTAATGTTCTTGAAGAATTCACCCATCATCATTAAAAAATAATATAAAGTCTGAATTTTCCAGTCTCTTTACTGGTCCTGCATTACAAAACCAAATTGAGCAATCCAGAGTTAAGAGAGCTCTCTATTAGCAGAGGTTTTTTTCTTTTTACATTAATTGATTTCATCTTGATTGCTTTTGATCACGCCACTGAGGGCTATTACACGGGGGACAGAGATTGCAAATATGAGGCAAGTCCCGGGATATCAAATTCTGCTTTCTCTCCCTCTGCTCTTTTG
This sequence comes from Rhadina sibilatrix, assembly GCA_013400275.1. Classification (NCBI taxonomy): domain Eukaryota; kingdom Metazoa; phylum Chordata; class Aves; order Passeriformes; family Phylloscopidae; genus Rhadina; species Rhadina sibilatrix. The sequence goes on along the minus strand of VWYO01012532.1, from coordinate 36,995 downwards.
AAGATTCACTATTTAGAAATATGAGATATTTATAAGCAACTCTAGCAACCCAAGTTATGGACAGTTCCTTTTCTTGCTAAAAAATTGCTCTCAAGAAGGCATACGAAATTCATTAACTAAAAATCCCTGTTCATTTCATTTAATTTGAAACTTCAGAGAGGTTCCTAGGTTATAGATTTGGACCATCTTTATTATCGACAGTAAATGCAATGTTCTTCCAGAGGGCAAGTTTTGGCTCCAAATTAAAGAGGATTTTGAAGAAACTGTTTTTAAAGTAGACTCTACTGGAAAGTTTCTAATATTTTCATCCTAAGAAATTTCATTTTCCTGGTTTTCTTATCTGTGTAGTTGTTCTTCTTATATCCAAATTCAGTCAGTTAAACTTTACATATTTTATCAATTTTTGCCTGGGATTAAGTCTGTAACACCTGTAGCAAAATAATGATCATGATGTTCTTCAGGGTGCTGCTGCATGAAGTTCTACTGTGGATAATGATCCATGCAATATATGGTGCTGGTGAACTGAGAGTGATGAAATTGCATTAACCAGTATTTGTGGACTGGAGAAGGCTGTGTCCTTCTACATCTGGTGCATATTACATTAGTTACTCTGTATTTGGGGAATTTTATCTGAGCCAGGTTTAAGAATGGGTCAATGTACTGTTAACATATACATCTCTCTGACATTTAAACAATTCCATAATCTTTTAGGGAATTTTTCCTTGATCTTTTTAATTTTATTTTATTTAATTTTATTTTATTTTATTTTATTTTATTTTATTTTATTTTATTTTATTTTATTTTATTTTATTATTTCCCTATCTGTGATTGTTTCATCCATGTGATTAGATGATATTTGTTATCAAATGCAGATGATGTATGAGCTGAGGAGAGATACAAGTCAGACACTACACATGCAGACTCAGTTTTATAATAAGATAAGAAAAAAAATTTCCCCAATAGTGGCAGAGCAGAATCAGTTTTGCAATTATTGCAATCACAGATAACTTTAATAAGCTGAGATCATCTTAAGAATTTGAAAGACATTGTGAATCCAGGGAGAGTATGTTTTGTGGGATTGCAGAGAACTTTTATGGTCTTCTTAGCTTATGTGCTTGAAGAGGGAATAAGTCGAATCAGTAATGGCTGGGGAGAGCAGCAAAAGACATAAGCATTTGCACACTCATTTAGCCCACAAAAATGCAAAGGGAGGAAAGTTACTCCAAACCTAGAATGGTATCACAGAATTTAAAAGGAAAAAAATCGAGCCTGACAAAGTGGGAAAGGGGAGATTTCTGTGGGAAGGAATCCCTTCTGGCCCTCGGGAGCATTGGACTAGAGAGGGTTCTTCTCAACAGAGCCTCGGCCAACACATTGGTCCTGCATTACAAAACCAAATTGAGCAAATGTGAGTCCAGAGTTAAGAGAGCTCTCCATTAGCAGATGCTCTTTCTTCTTAAATTAAGTTATTTAAACTTGACTACTTCTGAGATCACTGCCACTGAGGCCTATTACACAGAGAGCAGAGATTGCAAATATGAGGGATGTCAAATTCTGCTTTGATATCCCAACACAGCCTCAGCCAACAACTATATTGAGCAATCCCATTCACACATTTTACAAGCTCTACCTTTAGTCTACTGACGTTTGTTGCACCTAAGCTTTTACCAGGAAGGAAAAACTTTTCATATACCTAAAGTGATCTTATACTCTTAAGACAGAATAAGGCCATGGTACCACTTTCCATTCTGCTTCCTGCTCCTAAAATGCTCCTAAAACAAGGCACAATTTGCTTTCCTGTTATGAGAGGCTAAGCTTATTTAAAAGAATAATGGGTAAGAAAGCCAAATATTTGAGTGTATTCTTGACACAAGAATTGCTTGAATCTTGTAACTGAAAAAATATGAAAATTAGATATGTAAGGTTAATTTAGGAAACCAATCCACTCAACTAGCTGATTAGGACAGCATATCTGTGGAAATGACAAAGCCCATTACTAATATACTAAGAAAAAGAAATCAACTCAACTTTATTGTTTCCANCTGAATTTTCCAGTCTCTTTACTGGTCCTGCATTACAAAACCAAATTGAGCAATCCAGAGTTAAGAGAGCTCTCTATTAGCAGAGGTTTTTTTCTTTTTAAATTAAGTGATTTCATCTTGATTGCTTTTGATCACGCCACTGAGGGCTATTACACGGGGGACAGAGATTGCAAATATGAGGCAAGTCCCGGGATATCAAATTCTGCTTTCTCTCCCTCTGCTCTTTTGAAGATTCACTATTTAGAAATATGAGATATTTATAAGCAACTCTAGCAACCCAAGTTATGGACAGTTCCTTTTCTTGCTAAAAAATTGCTCTCAAGAAGGCATACGAAATTCATTAACTAAAAATCCCTGTTCATTTCATTTAATTTGAAACTTCAGAGAGGTTCCTAGGTTATAGATTTGGACCATCTTTATTATCGACAGTAAATGCAATGTTCTTCCAGAGGGCAAGTTTTGGCTCCAAATTAAAGAGGATTTTGAAGAAACTGTTTTTAAAGTAGACTCTACTGGAAAGTTTCTAATATTTTCATCCTAAGAAATTTCATTTTCCTGGTTTTCTTATCTGTGTAGTTGTTCTTCTTATATCCAAATTCAGTCAGTTAAACTTTACATATTTTATCAATTTTTGCCTGGGATTAAGTCTGTAACACCTGTAGCAAAATAATGATCATGATGTTCTTCAGGGTGCTGCTGCATGAAGTTCTACTGTGGATAATGATCCATGCAATATATGGTGCTGGTGAACTGAGAGTGATGAAATTGCATTAACCAGTATTTGTGGACTGGAGAAGGCTGTGTCCTTCTACATCTGGTGCATATTACATTAGTTACTCTGTATTTGGGGAATTTTATCTGAGCCAGGTTTAAGAATGGGTCAATGTACTGTTAACATATACATCTCTCTGACATTTAAACAATTCCATAATCTTTTAGGGAATTTTTCCTTGATCTTTTTAATTTTATTTTATTTAATTTTATTTTATTTTATTTTATTTTATTTTATTTTATTTTATTTTATT
>VWYO01012532.1:0-33046 GCA_013400275.1 Rhadina sibilatrix | reverse complement strand
TTTTTTTTTTTTTTTAGTGGTACTATAATTCTGTAAATACAAATTCCTGCCTCCTTTCCTCTGGTCCAGTGAAAGCAAAATTGTACATTACAAACTAAAAAGACTTAAGAATTAAGTGGAAACTAAGGTAACTGTTTAAGAAAAAGTTTACAGTTCATCAAATATGAGAGCCTCTTCACACATCCTAGCAAAAGATTCTCAATTATTTCTGGAAAGTGAGAGCTAGACAGTGTTAAAGAGCATCCTGTGACAGAGCTACATTTCTAAAATGAGTATTTCTCTTTTCAATGTTGCGATAGAAAAAAATATTTCTGCAAAATAAAAATTAATGCATTTATATAAAAAAGTTGACATATTCTTCAGTTCATCAGAAAAGAGAACCAAACATACAGATTCATAAATATGCATAATTTTAGTACGTTCATTTTTACATAAGTAATGCAGTTCTGAGAAAAACAGGGTACACTACTGATGAAAATTGTAATAGGGTTGAAATAGTGATAGTTCACAACATAGTCCCAGCTAAGAACAAGCTATTTCCATACACTGTTGCAAACTCCTGTGTAAAGAAGACTATGAATTGGATCAAGTAGGTTGCCAGGACAACCATAAAGCCATGGCTGAAATGCAGAGTAAATTTATTTAATTACCTGTCTGTCTGGAGGATCCTAAAGTAAAACCCATGCAGAGCCACAAGCAGGAAAAGCAGGCACTATTAAGCTTAGCTGATCCTAGCCCATGGCAGGCCTCTTGTTTCCACCAGTTTATCAAAAGACTCGTGCACATGTAGTTTACAAATATGCCGTGTGCTTTTTATGATCTCTGAGCTTTTGATCTGTCTCTCCCCCAGCAGGAGGCTCAAGCCTGCGAGAGTGTGTTATCTCTAAGCAGGAATTCTACTTCTCAAGAAAGGCAGAGGATAAAGCAGGAGTAGGTGTAATAAATGGAATTTTCCCACTCTGGTATTTCCAGCTGCAAGGTCAGTTATGCAAAACCGCTCCCTCTTTTCCAAATCTGCTTTGAACCCTTTCTTCTAATTAGTAATGTGTTTTACCAGCCTAACTTCTATCTTAGTGAACAAGCTGTGATCCCAGTCTGAAAGGGGATTCTGATGGCTAAATTGACTGCAAAGATATTACACAAATACAGATTCTGAAAGTTATATGGATGTTGTTTGCATGCCACAAAGTGTAAAATATAAATACTAAAATTATTATATTATAAAATATAATACTAAAAGGACAGACATGGGCTGTGATCTTACTCAGTACACTCGTGCTTTAACAGTGTAATATTTTCATAGCTTTACTTATCTTTCCATAATTTTTTCTTTAATTTAGAAATAATCAAACTTTTATCATTTAATTAGGATGGCTGGTTTGTGATATTCTTGAATCTCTATGTGGTGTGCTTGATAATTAGATTCTGAATGAATTCATCAGTAAGTTATTAAATCAAGCCACTTGAAATTTATGTGCTCTTTTCCTCTGCCTGCACTTCTTATATAATTTCCACGCCTAGCTACACTGTATTTTAGCTCAAACAAAAGACCTGAGAAGACTGTTATGTTCTACCCAGCCTAGTGTGTAGTCTGTTGGTTTAGATAATTTCGTCAAAGTCTGACGCAATAGGTTAAAAGACAAAAAACCCACAACAAAATCTCATGAGGAGTGTCAATAGATATTTAGGATGCCAAAAACTTCTGCAATTAAAAAGTGTGCCTTTCAAAATGTCAAATTTTCCATGGTATCATTAATATGTTTTAAGTGGTCTCCATGATGAAAAGAAAGTGAGCTTCTATGATGAATTATATGGGGTAAGTGTGGTAAAGATGCCGTTTCATGCTCTTCTCTGGCATGTGACATATTACACAGAGCAGGATATGGGCACATTATCATGAGTCATTATAACCTGAGGCAGTATAAATAGAAAAGCTGAGCTTTCAATGGAATAACTTTTCCAAAGGTGTATGAAGGAAAGCCAGGAGGATTGTATTCGAACATGGTCACAAAGATGACACAGACTGAGAGCACTCAGAGGAAGATTCCTGAATTAGCCCAATGCCTAAATGTTAAAGAATTAATCCTGCTCCTAGTAATATTTATCATCAGATTTCAGCTATATATTTGGTTTTTTACTGCTCACATCCTTATTTTCCTATTATTAGAATTATACCTTTGCTAAAAATAGGAAAAAGATATATTTAAGTGTAACTGCCTCTTAAAGTGAACTTTGGTGATTACAAAGGTGCAATGGATTTTTTTTCCTTGGGTATAAAAAATTCAGTAATGTAAGAAAGCCTGCCTTCTGATGCCTGTAATTTGGAACGTTTTGGCCTTTAAAAAAATAACTTATTCTGAAGGGAGGTATTGTCAAACACTAGTATGTAGTAGTAAGAGTAAAGTTTCCCTGATGAGGGAATAAGCCCTGAGGGGACAACTCATAACTTCATGACCTATTTTCACAGACATCAACATGTATTTGAATAAATGATTTTCTGCTCAGTACTGTGCATCTATTTTAGAGATATGCAAAATGCATCAAAGGATTTAAGATCTTTAAGGCACTCAGATTTAAGAACACCTAATTGTTGAATTTCCAACAGGCCTGGTTATTAAACAGATACAGAATTGCTCTGCTCAATCAAGACAGGATGAGTCTTGATAAACCCAGCCACAAAATTTCAATTTCTTAAATATGTTTAGTTTTCAAATTTAAATTCCATGGTAGTTTGAAATCTCTCTCTAAACTTTTGTTACTAAATTAATCTTTAAACATTTTCCCTTTGCTTAAGTTTGCTATCCACACACCTTTTTCACTTCGTCCATGTCACCCTAGTAGTGAGCATAACACTTTTTTGATGTGTTTCTTGGTATAATGCTAAAGATTCTCTCTGCTTGGACCTCACCTTTGAACACTATGGATAGTTTGGGTGTAGGGTGTTTGTGGACCCAAAGGTATCATTTTGACCTCTTTACATGCAAGCAAATATAGATGAGTTTTTTGCAGGAAATCAGTCTGAAAACTATTAGTAGAAGCCAGGATATAACTGATGAATCTTTCCTGAGTGTCAACCTATCACGCTGACATTTTAAAATATGAGACAACTGTGATGACATATCAAAACCATTTGGCATCAGCTGCTGAAATCTTTGAGTCAGCTGTATATGTTTTAAAGCAGAAAATGAAAGGGAATGTTATTAAAAATTCAGATGGATTTGATAGATAAGGATTGTTTGGCCCATTCATTATGTTCCTGAAAGTTCTCTTTGAAGCAACTGTTTCCTTCCTTTCTGTTAGACCTAACCCAAGCAATGAAAATAATTATGACAAGTGAGAAACTTCACGTAGTCCTGACATAAGTCTTGGAGAGTGTATCATGAAGTATATTGTAGTTGTTTTTTTTTAACTCTCAAAGGTTGATGTAGCAGTCCTAAACACATTAGACAGAACTACTGTGGCTACCATTTAATGGTTTTCATTTCTTGTGGGTTATCCGAGCTTTCTGCCATCTCAAGTCATAAAATACTGCTTTCTCTTCTTTTATGCATGAATCACAAATATGACCTAGAAAAAACAGATATAATGCCTGTTGTATTTTTTCTATCTTTTACCCAAGGGCCCATTACACTCTGAGCTAGCCTGACACTGGCATACAGGGATCACTGATCTACCATTTTGCAGTGTTAAAGAAAGCTTATCTATTTTTTATTCCTTCATATATTTGTAAGTTGTATAGTTGATTAGTTGAATACTTCCAAGTCTCCCAGTTAATTCTTGTAAAAGAACTCCTCTATTAGCATGATGAATAAAATTTTTCACATTTTTTCTTCATGTAATTGAATCTTTTGTCTGTCAGCTGTCATACACAGGTGATGTGCAGAGAAACATCTTCCTTACCATGACAAGTTAGATTGCCTGTGTGATGCCAGATATGTAAAGCAGATAATATGCTTCCAGGTTATTGATGATTCATCTTGGAAATGCTGGCTTATTGCAAATATTTATTAATAACAGAGGCAAACACTTTTAAAATGTCCTAATTATTGTATTTTAAAAAGTGGTTATACATCAAAATCACTCTTTTTTCAAACCTCTAAAAGCGAAGCAGAATTTTCTGTCTTGCAGGTCAAATGAGCTGTACAATTTTAGCATGAATAGGAATTCATTGCATTGAGTCTGAGTTCACTAATGAAAGATTTTGAACATTGTTATTTCTAAGTTCAACCACGTTTAAAATGGCTGCTTGGAGTACTATATATGAAGATCTCCTTTATTTTTGCAATATCTCAAATGTAAAAAACATTTATAAGCATTATTTCAAAGGGAATTTGAAAATTTCTAGTGCTAGATCAAGCACACAACAGTAACTATTCTCATTTTGAAAAAACAACCCTCTAATTTAAATATCTTTGCTCTTCCTGCACATGGGGGAAATGTCAGTGGCATAGGAAATACATCAGAGTTTTTAATTTCATGTTAATTTTTGTGAAAAGTGTTGCAGTACATGTACATATTCACCATTCCCACCACTGCTAAAAGTGATTCATATGTATAAAAATTAGGTAGACATGCCTAAAAATTAGGAAGAGATTACAATGCAAATATCTGAATGAAAATATTTTCAAATTTTTGACTGATCCTCAAAGTGACTTCACAATCTATGAAATGAGTAACATTGAGTTATTATTATTAAAGTAGGCTTGTAACTATCTTGGCTTTTCATTTCTCTGGACTTTCTGCTTATGGAATTAAAAGGATACCTGGAAGAAAATTTCTGTCTGGGTGCAGTAAATGCCTTTGTAAAAAAATTTACAAAATTAATTGTTTACACTTTCCTTTTAAACTCTATGCTTTAAAAAAATAATAATTAAAAAATCAGTATTTAATTGGGCAGTCATGTTACCTTCACAGAAATATTAAAGCAATTTGTAAAGGAGGCCTTCTGAATTCTAGTAAATATAAGGCAGAGCACTGGGAAAATATGAGAAAATGTCATTGAATCTCATGCTGCCAGTAAAAAGTTTTCTTTAAAATACTACTTTGTTATGAACATTCTACTATGTTTCCGTAGTACTGAATGCCCTATTTAACTTGAATGTTTTGATTCACATCTGGTGGTAAGAATGCATAGTTACTTTCTGATCAAAATTGTTTAAGACTTGATCTTTCCACTCATCCAAGAGGAACAGGCCTACAATAAGGCTGTCTTTATGGACACCTGCATTCTCCCTTGAACTCTCTGAAATCCCTTAATTTAATTTCATCCATGTGCAGTCTCTAACTTCGGTAGAAATTGAAATCCACAGCTGAAAATATGTAACAAGTAGCTATGACACTCAAAGCGCTGCCTTTTCATACAGTGTGCATGTGAAAGTTGGTATTGGAATCCAGATTTTGGACAAAACTGAATGTTCTGTCAACTTTGATTTTTTCACCACCTTTGTAGAACATCCAAGAAAGAGTGCATGCTTCAGAATGCAGTCACTCAGCCTTTAGGCTGAGAAATGTTTCTGGTATTATGGTGCTCAGACCGCAGTTTCCTACCTGCTACTATCCCCTTCTTTCTGTTGGTATAAGTATTTACCAGGACACAGAAATATGGATTTGGGGAAATAATCTGAATTCAAATTCTCTTGATGAACAAAAAATAATAGTTTAAAAAACTTTCAGAAAAAGATGCTCATATTAGTACATGGAGAGCTAGAGTGAGCATTATACAGTCATTTTTTCTTAATGCTGATTTATGCTGCTTTAAAGAGATGGGAAAGTCATATTTTAAATGTAGTCTCATTAAGTGGAAGGAAAACAAAGGTGTCATTAAGCCAGATATTCATTTCCTCTTTCATAGATGAGACAACACTCTTGACTCAAGACCATTACGCATAATGACAAGGTCAAAATTTAGTGTAAGTACCACAAAACCACATACCTGTGAACAGGACTAGCATAAGGAAAAAAAAAAAAAAAAAAAAAAAAAAAAAAAAAAAAAAAAAAAAAGAACCAAAAAAACAAAACACTGAGAAAAGAAAAAAAAAAAAAAAAAAAAAAAAAAAAAAAAAAAAAAAAAAAAAAAAAAAAAAAAAAGGCCACAAACCCCAACACATTACTTTTAGCCCTAATTGACTAAAGCTGTAGCTCTGCATCATGAAGTAGCACAAATGAGCTGGTGAACTATGGCAAGGATAATGACCACTTGTACTGAATCTGCTGCCCAGAGAGACAACAGGTGAAACAGTCAAAGCCTTTGGGCTCAAAAAAGGAAAGAGTTGTAAAGAATATTGAAGATTTCTTCAGATCATACTTAGCAGTTTCAAGCAAAAGCTTTATATAAAATAATAGTCATTATTCATCTCCTCTGGAAGCTGAATATTTCTTTGAGTAGCAGTCCTAATCCCAAACTCCAGTGCCTTTAGGCTTTCTCCTCAGATACTGCATTGCCTTTTTCTGATTTTCTGATAAATACAAATATCAGAAACCACAACTCTGTTTTCATGTGAAAATAAGAATGATAAATCTTTTGAAATAGGTTGGGTCAGCATCTCTGTGGCAGGTACACTGTGCTAATCTTTTTGTTCTCTGGCAAACCTTCTAGCTGGGTCTGAAGCTATCTTAATGCATCTGAAAGGAGGTGCATATGAGCTTTGCTTGTCTAAGGAAAACAGCTGTAATGTCACCAATATTTCCAAAGGCTATACTTATGGGTCACTTCACTGAAGACCAATTTTAACATTTAAGATGTCCCTAGCAGCACTTCAAAGCTGTGCTATTATCAAAGCTAGAAGGCTTGAATTAAGTTGTCATCACTGCTGCTTCTTCTGAGAGCTGGTTAGGCCAAGTACAGCATCCATGCTGTTACACCCTTGGGAATATTTTACCACAGCCTAATGAAACACATCATTGCTCTAAGAATATATAATCTTTTCTCTGGGTTGGAAGTTTGGTACAGAAGAGCCTGGCCACTTTATTACCAACATATGTATGTCAGTGTAATGGCTTATTTGGATCCACCTTGAAAATATTATCCTGCATAAGAAAGTATACAGATGCTGGGGAAACAGTAGTTCTGGCTTTACCTGAAGGCATGTGGTGCATCATATATTTTTGCATGACTTTAACAGCTTCATTCTGTTCCTCAAACCCTGCTCTTTGAGAACTTAATCCAAAGTCCACTGAAGCCTCTAGAAATAGGTGTCATTAATCAAAAGCATATTGTGGATCACATCCTTACTTGAAATTTGTGCAAGATGCAGGATTTTACTCATATGAAACACATAGTTGATTAACATGCACTTTTGTCCTACTTTTCATATAACTGGCACAGCAGTAAGAAAAGAAAAATGTAGTAAAAAGTCTACTACATTTCAGTTTTCAGATGTTCAGATAAATTACTGCTAAATTCTTCCTTTGCAGCTCAGCTCAAAAAAATTATGTGTCACTGGCAGAAGATAACAGCAATTTTCAGTTATTTGTCTTGATTAATTTTGATAGCTTGTGTTATGTTGTCCTCTTTATCTATTACTTACATTCCATGGATAGTCTGACACATATTTAACTATACAGCTACAACTCATGACACCTTTATATAAATAAGAGAGTATGAAAATGTAAAAAAAATACTTATAAGTAACAAACCTGGAATCAGCACATGAAGGCTGCACAAGTTATCTTGGAAACTTAAGACTACCATATTTTGTAATAAAATACTGTTTCAACAACATGCAAAATAATGTCTGCTGCTCACAAGAAAAAAAAAAGGAGAGAGAGAGAAAAAAATTACATACTATTCCCTCTAAAGTCAAAATAAGACTCTTGGGGGTTCATCAGAAGAGAAAAATGCTTCATAGGAGCAGACTGACTTAAATTGGCAGAACTTGGAAACACCACAAAGAATATGTGAGTGAATGGGACACTTCCTGTTGCATTACTGCATGACATACGGTCAGTATAGTTGCCTTATGGATAGTCCAAGAGACAAATTTCAGGTATGCCACATGGACTTTACTTAGAAGTTCTTGATAGAGAAGAATGAAATATTTAGAGTTTTTCTGCAAAAATTACACGTTCAGGCCAAATTTTACCATAATTTGTTTGTTTCAGAAATAACAAAAATTTTTGAAGAACATTTCAAAATAATTCATACTATTTCCTTCAATATCTTTGTAATTTAAAGTAACCTCATAAAGTAAATGTATTTACTTTAGCTTTATGTCTTAAAAGAGAAGTTGGCTTTTTCAAGCTCACTCTTTCCCACTTATGGAAAAGTGAGACACCAGTTATGGTTACAGATGTAATTCATAGCATATAGGTGGTCTGTAATGAGTAGAAACTCATTGGAAACTTAGTTTGTAGGAATGTGGACAAGTATGTACACCATTTTGCATCCTTCAAAAATAAAGGGGAGGTGATTTAGAACAGGTGTGATATTCTGTTTTCTGTTTATCCTTTTCCATAAGTAAATGAGATCTGAAGCCTGAAAATATGAACTAAGAAACAACAAATACATGTCTCCCCAGAAAAATTTTATTGTTAATAAGAAAGGTAGTCTAGGAACTTGTTTATAATCAAACTTCAGATGTGAACTGTGAATGGTAGTACAGGCCATTGTCAAGTTTCTTTACATGTGAAAGGTACAGCATTTGATCTATTCTCTTTCCCTTCTACCCAAATTAACTTCCTCTCATAAATTCATCCAACACTGAAACATAACCTGAACATGGCTTCAGAGCACCTACGTTTTTAAATGGAAATCAAGTACTCAAGACTATGGAATCTTTCAGTTTTCTTGAAAGAAATTGAAAAATTTTGTGAAAGAATCAACCATGACAAGGCTGTTTGAATTATAAACTTAGAAAATTTTAATCACCTGTGTTTCACTTGCTTCAATTCAATAAGTATTGAGACTTGCCAAATGTCTAACAGGTTCAGAGCTTGGCTGGTGTGAGATATCTTCTATCGTGTTTGAAAACAAGGCCTAATTCTTTCTTATTCTTTCTTATTCTTTCTTCTTTTATTAACCAGATGACTTAAAGTATGTATAAAACATGGTTTCCTTCTGTAACCATTTACTGGTTTGCAAAATTATTCATGCATTTTACAGCAAATGTGGTAGGAAAATGTGTAAGGTAAGTAGCTGGGTAGTGTTCATTGTATTGTAGCAAATTTTTGTGGTTTGTTTTTTACTACAAATAACAAGATAGAGATAATTTACTTGTTTGAAAAGGAAAGTGTGTAGGGGGAATAATTCCCACACAGCTCCTTGCTTTTGCATTTTAAAATTTTAATATTACCTTAACAAATTGAGCCGAGTATTGATATGAAAAAAAAAATTAATATTCTTCAGAGTTTCAGGTTTGTTTCAAGTATATATTTCCTGAAGGCTTTTCTTCATCTCAGAGGGCTTTAGTGAATCAGAATGAATAAAACAGGATCTAAGAAGAAATGTGTTTAATGAACTGCATCACAAAAAGAAAAACAAGATAAAATGCTATAATATAGTGTCCACAAAACCACTGACATAAAATTAATGATAGCCCTACAGTATATTTTATTGGAACTTATCCCACATTAATTGAAGAAATATTTGTGGAGCTAGTCATGGATCTCTGTTAATCTGGAGAGAAGCCTGAAATATAAAGCAATTTGAGGTATGTTAATGTAGAGGTGTTATCTGTTGTATGCTACAAATTCAATTTTATGCATAGAGCTGAGAGTTTTAAAGGATTACCTAATCTGTGCTAAATAAATGCAGTACTATGGAGGTATGCCTGAATCATAGGTGGGCCCATGTCTGTAGCAATGCATGAGTTTCTCCAGAACATCTTCAGGAATACGTGTAGTTCCTTATCTGTAATTTGAGTTTGCACACAGTCCTCTGTGTGGAGAGAGACTTCAGAGTTACAGACTCCCAAATTCATATGCTAGGATGTTCATAGTTTGTGGACTTGAATGATGTTATTTTTTGTGAGGTATGTAGAGATGTAATTTGAATGTTTGCAGTATCAAGAGGTCTTTTGATTTTCCCTTCACAGAATTCCAGAAAATTTGAATTTGGAAAGGAACTCTAGATGTGATCTGGTCCAAATCCCTGCTTAACCAGTCACCTAGAGCTTATTGCCCAGGACCATGGCCAGACAGCTTTTGAACAGCTCCAAGCAGGGAGACTGCACAGCTGCTCTGGGAAACACATGGCAGAGGTCAGTAAAAGTGTTTCCTGATGTTTCATTTTGCACCCACTGCTTCTGGCCTTGTCACTGAGCACCACGGAAAACAGCCTGGCTGTGTCTTCTTTACATCCTGCTTTCAGATAATTGTTCACATTAAAGAGACATTACTGAGTCTTCTCTTTTCCAGGCTGAACAATCCCAGCTCTCAGCCTTTCCTTGTAAGACAGATGCTCCTGCCCCTTAATCAACTCTGGGCCCCTTTTTTTGCCTCCCTCCAATGCCTGTCTTGCACTGAGGCTGCACACAGTATACTCCAGATGCAGTCTCACAAGTGCTGAGTAGAAGGGGAAGTTATCCTCCCATCACCTACTGGTAACACCCCTCGTGCAACTGAGCACAGAACTGTCTTTGCCACAAGAACACATTCCTGGCTCATGCTCAGCTTGGGAGCCACCACGACCCTCAGTCCTTTTAGGCAAACCTGCTTTCCAGCTGGGTGGCCTCCACCATGTATTTGTGCATGGGGCTGTTCTACCCCAGGGGCAGGACTAGTTCCTCTTATTGAACTTTGTGAGGTTCCTCTCAGCTCATTTCTCCAGCCTATTGAGATCTCTTTGGATGCAGCACAATTCTTTGGTGATATATAAAATCCTGATATATAATAGCATCTTCAAAGGACCTGTGTCTCTTGTAGGTCATATGTCACATAAACTACTCCCCTGTAATTATTCTAAGGTCAAAAATGGCATGAATTTTCTGCTGTTACTCTTAGACATATGAAACACTGCGTGTCTACCAAGCTATAATTGCTCTGATCTTCCTGGAAGATGTGAAACTCTTCCACTTTACAGACTGGACTATATGCACACCTCGTAAAAACAAACATATGATATGACATCTATTATTTTTCTTCTATGGGACTGTTCTCTATGTAAGTCACATAGGAGCATTTCTCTCTGAACTAAATGAAATGTTTATGTTATTATCAGAAGATATACAAATCTCTACAGTTTCTCAGAATTACTGAGCATCAAGTATTCTACCTTCAAGGCATGCTTTCACTTTCCCAATACTGTACTATGTTACAAAACGTATACATTAATTCCAATGTTATTTCATTTGTATTATCCCATCTGGTTTAAGTCCCATTATATATGCCCATTACATTATTTGAATTTCTGCAGCAATTTTCTACTGACAATTTTGCTGACTAATAAATATGTTAATTTGCCATGAGTCATCATGCTCTTTCTGTAATAGATAGCACATTGCAAGATGTTATTAAAGTCTTCACACATACAGCTCTTCACTGATGTTCACTATAAATTAAGCTTTAAGTTTTAATATGCTGTCATTCTAAGCTTAAAATTTTTAAATTACCTTACTGATTGTATTAAAGGTTGAATTTATAGCAATTCATTTCAATTTAGAAAATTGCTGAGTCAAAAAAATAAAAATAATCATGCATAAAAGAGGAAATATCCTACCTTAATTCAAGTTACTATTCTGCAACTATGCATTCTAAGTTTCTTTATGTGATTTCTCAGCAGTTACTTTGTACCTCTCTGGTGTTTGCATAGAGATCAGAGTGGAGAGACAGTATCAAGAATGTTAAATGAAGAAAATCAGTAATGCCAAAAATGACCATCAATTTATAATCAAGAAATTACAGCTCTGCACACAGTGGAAGTGACTGAGGGAAGCAGGCAGCGCTGCAATGTACACTCCAAGGTTATGCTCTGACAAGTGGCACCAGCCAGGACTGCCATCAATCAGGTACTCTCAGCAGAAGCTGCAGACACAGAACTCATTATGTGAAGTGATCACTATTCACTAGACAGCAGAATGGAATTGTCTCATTTGTTTTCAGACATCAACTCACCTGATCTTTGAACCTAAATCTGCTGCTGTTAATAACACTTGCTATTGTACTCTGCTAATACCCAATTGTTGCAGACCTGTTTGAAGTAAATGCTCTGCAAATACCCTGCTGGAAGAAACCTTTGCCCAAAATAGCCTGCAGCCTAATTTGAAATTAATTCAATCAGTGTGTACGATAAATAAGAGAGGAAGAGATATCTTAAATGTTTCTATGAAGTAATACATAATTCAAAGCAGTTAAAAGGTACAAGAAAAGTCACTTTAATCCATAAACTTGTTTAGAATAATAGCTATTGAAAGAAAATGTGCAATGAGGTCAGAAAAGTTATGTAAGTTAAACTCATAATGAACTGAAAAAAGCACATTGGATTGGAAGCTTTCAGTGAGCTTGGGAAGTTGCAGAAATCACCATAAATCACCATAAACTTAATATAAAAGTTTTAGGGTGACAAAAATAATGTCTTGTATAATAAACACATGACTTGATTTGGTACCTGTGTGGACATTGCTTCTCTGGGGAGCATTTCATTCAGTCTCTGCTTATGCACTTCTTCCTGAAATGCTTCTACATAGAGCTTTAAATTGTCTTGGAATCTGAAGAATTGTAGATCAACATTTGAGTCTGTACTGCCTAAGAGTTGCAATGTTCTGACACTCCGGGAATTTTTGAGGTTAAGCAGTAAGTTTTTATGCAGGGTTTTTTTTTTTTTTTTTTTTTTTTTTTTTTTTTTTTTTTGTTTGGGTNGTTTGTTTTTTTGTGGGAGGGACGTTGGGGTTTTTTTGTCGCCAAAGACATTTAGATACCTCAAGTTTGGTTTCTGACACCACATGTGAAGTAAAAACATAACAGGACTGTGCATGTGTATAAAAGTGTAAAAAGAATATATGTTTATATATATATTCATATTTGTATGAAGAGTAATGACAGTTTTAAAGACATTTTTATAGATCTTGTGTCTCCTGCTAACATGAAATGAAAAAGTAAGACAGAATTCCTTCTTGCAGATTTCTCCAAACCATTTCTTCTTTCTGTTTTCTATCTTTAAATTTCCTGTGAAATTTAGTTCATATTAGAGCAACTCCATTCTCCTCAGGCTAATTGTCTTCCTAGCTCTTCAGTAAATAACATCTTGGGAGAGGACAGCAGCTGAGAGAGTGGTTAAGAATTGTCTTAATCACCAGACAAAAATCCATCTCATCCAGCTTTGATGCCTGTGGGTAACTGGAAGCTATTTTATTTACATTAAATTTGCATGACTTTCTACTGCCTTTTGCAGGCCCTTTCTTCTTGCAGCCTTTGCTTCTGCTTTCCTCCCAGATTTCCAGTAGGTTGCCAAGATACAACCATAAGATTTTGACTCTATTAATTGTATTCTTGTTACTTATGAGTTCAGCCATCTCTGGATAGTGCAGAGAAACTTGAAATATCAGAATATTATTAATGATAGAGAAAGAGCAACGTAAAGATTTTTTGTAAGCTAAGTTAATGAAATTAAAACTAAAGCTACAAAATATAGTTGAAGAAAATGAGTGAGTTTTCCTAAGGAGAGATCTGAGACCTTTTCCCTTCATCTACATAGTCTTTTCTTCTTGCTTCTTGTAGAAATGCTGAGGGAGGGTACAGAGAATGATCTTCTAACAGCTAGTATACACAGGAAGCAATAGAATTACTAGTACCCCATTGTTTTACCACAGGTTGAAAAAATCAGTCTGGTATTTGGTTCAGTGATTTATTTTACAAACACTGAGGCAGACATACAGAGGGGTAAACCACTCCGAAGTCAAACCTTGGCAGGGCATAATGCTGCAGGAACTGGCACTTGGAGTATTTGGTTTGGCTAGGTCCTGCACCCCTAGATGAAGGGAGAGGGATTTCTGCTCTACCCCCACATTAGGACATCTTACATGCTATTGTTTCTTTCAAGACTCATATGTACTAAAGACATGCTCACTGTAATTTTTCAAATACCCTGTTGGTAAATGACCTTTGCAGTATGGCACATATCCCACTTTTCTGATGCCTATTTCCTAACTAAATTGTGTTGTTCTGCACATCCTATTGTTTCCTTCTTTTCATTTATCTTCAACCAAATAATAATGCACATAGAAAAGTGGTATTTTTGAACTGAAAAGCAATTAACCTCATATGGGCTTTAGTGCTTACAGGATAGCAGACATCCTGCTGTATGTCTACAGATGGCTCTCATTTGGATTCACATACAGCATGCTGGATTTGGACATCCTGCACCCTCTGTTACTTGCCTTGCTAAAATTAAAATGTTTGTCTTTTTGTGCTGGCACTGGTTACAGCTGTTATGATGGTCAGTGTGTTGAATAGATTAATAAGAACAGAATAACTATAAAATTAGAAAACCTACATGGTCTAGGTTGATAGCTAGATTGTCCTGGACTCCCTTTTCAGGACAAGAGAAGGGGCTTAGACATCTTCTTTCGTGGGTAATGTGATCTATACACACAGACAGCCACAATGAATTCAGAAGGATTCATTGAATGCCACCCCTACATAAAGAATGAATGCCACCCCTACATAAAACAAAAGCTGTGAAGATGCTACAAAGCTAAAACTACCTTGCTACCATGCAGGAAAAATCTTTACGTCACATTTCTTCAGAGGGCGGCAAACCTGCCATTCTAATTTACATTTCTGCTCTTTTCAGGTTTCTGCTGTAGTGTAGTCCACCCCTCATTACACAGTGCAAACCAAGGCTAGAAGTGACAACCGTGAACATTGGCACGCCTCAGAGAGGGGGAGTGAAGCATGAAAGGCAATCAAAATAACTCTTGCATTTAGAGTGGAACAATTTTTATACAGCACTGAGGGAAAATGTTGTAACTGGAGACTGAATTAAGGCATAGATTCAGTATCTGTTTGTATGTTTGTTTTAAATCAGGAAAAAGAGTAAAATAAAAGTTTTTCTAAGGAACAAAACATTTAATTTCTTTTTACATTAAAATATTTCATTTTTGAAAAATAGAAACATTTATGCAGTATTCAAAGATTGAAATAGCTAGAATTTTAATTTTGATTAACCATTTATATATTTCAGATTTACATGCATAAAGTAGAAAATAAGAAGACAAGAAATTTCCAAGGTTTTTTTTTTCTTTATTTATTTTTTATTTTTATTTGCATTTGCATTTGTTTGATCAACACCTTGAAAATTTCAACACCTTGAAACAGTCTACTTCAGTCTTCCTCCCCTCTTCTCCCTTTCTGCAATTTTCTTGTTTTTTGGTAAAAATCCCAAACAGTCCATTTTTACTATTTATAGCTTTGAGGAATTGGTAACACGTCTGAAATATTGCCAGCATTAGAGAGTGAGATTAGTATGTTAATATTGTAAAATCTCTTTCATCATTAAACTGTCAAACAATTCATTTTCATAGAGCAATATTCAGAGTAGAAGATAATCTTCACCCTCTTTGACTCCAGCATAGTGGGAAAAAAATTATTGCCTAATGCATCTAAACAGACCACCTAAAGACATCAGTCTGTAGTTCGCAGCAAGGGCAGCAACAGGATGTTCCTCAGCAGTCCTCTGCTGACATCTGCCTCAGCTTCTCCTTCATGCTGATTTTGTCAGATTTTTATTTTTTGCAGTTGTGCAAATGCAGCTACTTTTAAAAAAGATCACAGCAAATAGTATCTGCTTTCTGGTGTTATCAGCCATTTAGGAAAATGTAATTAGTTATGATTCACATCGAAACCAAAATAAGCTCAGCTGTTTCCAGTACAAGGCAAACTAACTGCTCCATATGTTCAAAAGAATCTGAGACATTCACAAAGGTTGTGCATCTTTTAAATTTGTCAGAGTTACAACATGATACATAATTTTTCATAAATGGAGGAAATAGTCCTCTTATAGATGCCTGTTTTGACAAAAATTCTATATGCAAGAATATATTTTGGAACAATTCCATAGAGAAATATTTGTGTTTACCTGAGAGCACAGTGAAACCTCAATAACTGCAGCTGTGATTCCGCATCTCGGTTTTGTTTTAAATATTGCTCCCAGTGACAGACCGTTGCTTGCCTTTATCCAGATGAAAATTCTACTGGGTAGTTCCACAAAGACCACAAAATTACAACATCCTATTAGAAATTTGAAAGAGGCCTTTATTTCCATTTTCCACAGCCCCAGCTTGCTACTGGCCAAATATGTGCCCTTCAGATATAACCACCTGCCAGAAAAAAATCTTTTAAATTTTTAGACCAGACACTAAAATGATACTCCCTACCTCTTCCCTATATCAACATGAAGGCAAAACAGCAATTAAGGCTTGTCAGGTCCTACCTTTCAAGCATCTGTTATTATGCTGGGAACAAACAGGCCTATTTTCTATTCACCTAGCATATTCAGGCAGCAGTCAGGGTTCATACTATTAGATCAATTGCCTGCAGCTTGTCACCTGCTCAGAGTTTAAATGAGCACAGCTGTCTGTCTCAAAAGGATCTTAAGGAAATTTTGCTAGCCTTGTTTTCTAATAAGCCACTACTTTTCTCCCATTTTTTTTTTTTTCTCATGGCAGCATGCTTGACCAATTAATTTTCTCCTATCTTTTCTCTGGCCATGGCAAAACTAGTCTGCAGTCTTTCTAGAAACATGTTGGTCAGAAAGTGAGGAACAAGAACTCAATATTCATTCAGCTATCAGGTTCCTACTTGCCCCTCCTATCACGTTTTTCATACTTCATCTTATGCACTGAGACAAAATAGTATATAAATATATATATAGTATATAGCAGATAAATGGAGGCATGCCCATAACACCACAAGCACAAGATGCTTGTGTGCTCTGTCTTCCCCCACCACCTCATCTTCGTTTTGTTCCTGTGCACATTCCCAGCACACCTCCCCCACCCCAAAAGAAAGCCTTCTCAGTTAGGTTCAGCAACATCTCTGTAAAACTGCACCAGCCATTGCTGCCTTCTCTTGAACGTTGAAGGCTGTTCTGCTGTTATTAAAAGGGGAATTTGAAAAAAGCTGTGAGCCTTTATAGAAATGTCTGCCAAATTATGCCTTATTCAGTTCTTTGAAAACCCTTTGTTTACCCACAGACTCATGGGTATTTCTCAGCTTTTGTTTATGAGTTTTATTACAAAATCAATGGTATTTTTTTAAATACATATTAATGCTGTTTATTAAACTTACTATCACAAGACAAATATTTATTTTTAACAAACTTATTTTCACTTTTTTTCTTGTACAATATTCTATTGTATACAATTATTCCCTTTTCATTCTTTTTAGTATTCTCATAAACCAAATGGGTAATAACATAATAGTTTCTCCATAGCCCTCCTTGCAAAATGAAATATATTAAATAACTGCCACTTTAGGTTAAATCACATCTCAGCAGATTTTTGATTTCTTTATTTTTTTCCTGTAACTTGTTGACTGATTAAGAGCATTTCTCAGTTTATCTTCTATTCCCATCCTTTGAGTCAGACCAAGATGTAAGTAGAAATGCTCCAGTTAATAGCAGTATACTCTCCTTATGATGTAGATGCAAACAGAAAGATATCTTTGAGAATAGAAGTAAAAAAAAGACCCTCAAGACATTTCTCTTTTTTGAGCATCTGATACAAATAATATAGTGGACTTAAAGCCCTTCAGAGTTGTGATCTGAGTGTAGACATGTTGAGCTCCTTCCTACGTTCAGGTTCTTAGCTGAACTAACTAGAGCTTAGTCCTGAGTGGATAGAAATTGCCCATTTGTACAACTTTCCAGTCTTTGGCTAAAACAGCACCTTCTTTTTTAATTTTCCAACAATTCTTTTTTCATTTTGTTTTACATAACTTTGTCCAATACTACATGGAAGATGTAGTGCCCTCCAATTTTATGTAATGATGGTGTCTTTCCTCAAAAGTAAATTTATTTCCATCTTTGCAAAATTGACTCATTTTAAATTGTTTCAGTTCCAAAGGGAGCATGATTGTGTGTTGTGACACAAGTCCTTTTGGGTTTTTTGCCATAGTAGTATTGTTTTATTTCTTCATTAGCACTGTGATCTAATGGAACTCACCTGTATTGTATTTTGTTCCAAAATTCTCTTTTCAGTCAATAAAACTGTGTTTCTAGCAGTTCCCTTTGCAATGCCTACCTTAAAAAAAACCCAACTAATTTGAAGAAATTATATTTTCTCAGAATCTGCAACAATCTAAACCAATATTTTTGATAAGTGTGGACAACCTTTACGAGAATGACTAAGCTTATAAATGTTTTTAATTGTTAATTATAATGTTTGCCATAAGAACAAGCAGCTATGTATGTTTACTTGATGTTTTTGTGTAACAGGTCTATGATATAATATAGTCATCAGCACAAAAATACGTAACTTGATGGATGCTATAAAAATATAATCTTATTGCTGCAATGTATTTTA
This sequence comes from Rhadina sibilatrix, assembly GCA_013400275.1. Classification (NCBI taxonomy): domain Eukaryota; kingdom Metazoa; phylum Chordata; class Aves; order Passeriformes; family Phylloscopidae; genus Rhadina; species Rhadina sibilatrix. The sequence continues at coordinate 14,591 of VWYO01012532.1, read as the reverse complement.
TTAGAAAAATGTATTAGAGGAACTATTATATTAGTCATTGTTAGTCTTTAACTAGGTTTAAAAAAATTGTCAAAAATTTTTATAGTATCACTAAAATTTCTTAAAAAAAGGCATTGATATTGACACTTCCCATGTGTGTTTGACTTCTGCCTGCTTCAGTCTATGATATTTCTGAAGTTAGTATAGCAGCAGAATAGTTCATAGTCAGCTTTTGCACATTGTTTTATTTTTTATTTAAAGCAAAGAACCTAACATCATAAAAATCTGTCCTAGAGAAAGAGATTTGAGCATTCCTTTTCTTATGCCATGGTGTTCACAGGGTATTTGCTTGCACTGTAGTTTCCTTTTACATTTTCAAAGATTAAAAAATATTTAAATGTGCATCAGATACAGAGATCCTGATTCAATTTCAGACACAAACCTTCATTTCATGGTATCTTTTTCTTTCTTAGAATAATAGTAACATTATATGAAGGTATCTTCTTGGTTTGTGGGAGACATATAATCTCTGTCTCACAAAGGACACGGGATATGGGACATGCTGACTTTACATCATGGTTTTTCTTTGTCAAAAGCTAAAAATGATAAAAGTGATGTTAGCATCACTTCTTCTGGAATCTTTGCAGGTTTAATTCTTGTAGTTTCTGAAGTGGATCTGCTGGAAAAATCCCTGTCTGCATCCATATTCCCAGGCAGGCAAAATGAATGGACTTTTCCTTAGAGGAAAGACTACCTCAGGCATTTTTAACAGTTTTGAAGTGTAGATTTTGCTTATGTTATGTAAAGTCTGAATTCAATGCAACTTTCATTGGTTTTAGTCATCACTTACTTTGAAGTCCTTTTAGACATCATGGGGTTTTGCAATTACTCTGTTTATATGTAAGGGATGCCATGGATCCTATGATTTCTTTCAGTAAAGTGTCTACATGGAAATAGAACATTTTAAAGAAAAGTGAAGTTTAGATTTATGGTGCTTATTATCTGAGAAGTTTCTTTCTTTTTTTACACTTTATTGGTTTTACTGATATGAAATAAAATAGTTTTTAATGTTACTTTGCACATTTAAGAAATCAAACATAGGCTGTAGATATGTTTATTGTAATTTCTTGTAAAAATGTCTTTCTTCTGCACATTTTTATCTCCAAAGCTACAAAATGTAATCATAACAAATTTCTGGAAGAATTTCATCCTTGCAATAGAAAACATATTTTCATACAAACAGCAGATTCCTAGGATACACCTTCTTATTGGTGTTTCTAGTTAACTAGATTTTTTTTGTGTGTGTGGTTGGATGTAGCCTTCCAAAGTAAACAAATCATAAAATGGTAGCTAGTAGTTTGAGTTTCCTTTTTTTAAATTCTGTCAGTTGTGTGCTAAGCCCATGTCTTAGATGGAAAGACTAGAGGCTCAGAGACTTGCAATTTTTTTCATAACTGAAAAGAAATACTTTGTCTTGCTTTTAATTGTGGGGACATGAAGGGCTACAAAGATTTATAATATGTCAATACCTCTTTCATGCATCTACTATAAGCTTTTCATTCTTTTGCTCTTTCCTAATCTTATCAGATTAAAAATAATTTTATGCCTTTTGCTTTGGTGTATATCAGGGACATACTAGGTTGTTTCCAGCTACAAAGATAGGTGTCCTTTGGTAAATGCTCTATGCTCAGAGCCAGTGATTTTTTTCAATCTCTTCTACTTGTAGGACACAAACCCCACAACTTCCTTCTTTCTGACCTTGAATTCTCATCATGCTTTGGAAATGTGTCCTGTGATGGTGCAGGGTAGAAACATGGGGTTTTTTCTGCCCATCACCTCTGTGGATCACAGATCTGTCCTGAGAGCCACACTATGGTGAATAAAAGTTGTATGTCCTTTCTTTCTTCTTTGTCCCTCTGTGAACAGGTGCCAGAACTCACATGTTTTCCCCTCTCTAAAACATAGAGGTGTAGGTGCACTGGTTTTTTTCAGTTATATTCTTTTCTAAAAGGAAAAAAAACAACCAAACAAAAAACCCCCACCTCATTAGAGAAAATAAGTTATTTTTGAAGCAGGTGACTTTTTAAATAGTACACATTTGGCAGTATGAAGCAAAATACTCTCTGTGTTCTACAGATGTCTGAACAAAAGCAATACCAATTGCATATGTGCAGAATAGTTTTATTTTCTACTAAAATAACAACAATGCACATGAAATAAGCAAAATACCAAATTTAACACCAAAACCACATCTCAAAGCTGGAAATTAGTGATGGGAAGCTGAATGAATCCCCCATAATCTAGGTGGAAATGGTTAATGACCTGCTATGCCAATTAGACACCTACAAATCTATGCATCCAGATGGGATGCACTGAAGTGTAATGAGGGAGCTGTGAAAAGTGCTTGCCAAGCCACTTTCAATCACTTCCCAGAAGTCCTGGTTGACCAGAGAAATCCCAATTGACTGGAAATTATCAGATAAAATACCCATGTACAAGAAGGGTGAGAAAGATAATCTGGGGAACTGCAGGCCTGTCAGCCTCCCCTCAGTACCCAGGAAAGTCATGGAACAGATCACCCTGTGTGTGATCACACAGCATACGCAGGACAACCAGGTGATCAGGCCCAGACAGTATGGATTTATGCAAGGCAGGTCCTGCTTGGCACACGTTATTTTCTTTCTTGACCAAGTGACATGCTAAGTAGATGAAGGAAAGGCTGAGGACATCATCTATCGAGACTTCAGTAAACCTTGGCACCACCTCTCACGGCATTCTCCTGGAGAAACTGGATGCTTATGGTATGGATGTACTCTTCACCAAATGAAAAACTGGCTGGATGGCTGAGCACAGAGAGTGGTAGTGAATGGAACTGCATCCCATTGATGTCCAGTCACTAGTGGTGTTCTCAAACTCAGCATTGGGGCTGGTACTGTTTAGCATCTTTACCAATGCTTTGGATGCAGGGATTAAGGGCATCCTCAGCAAGCTTGTAGATGACACCAAGGGGGCTGTTGGATGCTGGGAAGGCTCTGCAGAGGGATCTGGACAGGCTGGATTGATGGGCCTAAGCCAAACTGTATGAGGTTCAACAAGGCCAAATGCTGGTTCCTACACTTGGGTCACAACAACTCCAGGCAATACTGCAGGCTGGGGGTATAGTGGCTGGAGAATTGTCCAAAGGAAAGAGACCTGGGGGTGCTGGTGTCAGCATCTGAACATGAGCCAGAGTGTGCCCAGGTGGCCAAGAAGGCCAATGGCATCCTGGCCTGGATCAGCAATAGTGTGGCCTGCAGGACCAAGGCAGGGATTGTCCCCTTGTACTTGGCACTGGTGAGGCCATACCTTGAGTCCTGTGTCTAGTTTTGGTCCCCTCATTTGAAAACAGAGGTTGAGGTGCTGGAGTGTGTTCAGAGAAGGGCAACAGAGCTACTGAAGGATCTGGAGTACAAGTCCTATGAGAATCGAGCTGAAGGAGCTGGAGTTGTTTAGTCTGGAGAAAAGGAGGCTCAGAGGCAACATTTTCACTCTTTAAAATGACCTGAAAGGAGATTGTAACCAGGTGGGAGTCCATCTCTTCTGCCTTGTCTCAAGTGAAAAGATAGATGAGATGAGATGGACTTAAACTGATCATGTTCATGAACATCACTGAACTGAACATCAAAGCATGTTCAGATTAGATATAAGAAAAATATTTTTCACTAAAAGAGTGGCTAGGCATTGGAATTAGTTGCTCAGAGGTGATAAGAGTCTCTGGAAGTGTTCAAGAGGTCTCTATATGTGGCACTTGGGTATATGGTTTAGGAGTGATTTTGATGGTTCTAGATTGAAGTTGGAATAGATTATCTTGGTGATCTTTTATAGTTTGATGAATCTGTGATTCTGTTAAACCTGCAGAGACTATTCAGAGGAAAGAAAAAAAAAAAAAAAAGAAAAAAGGCAGAAAAAGTTTTACAAGCAGTCTGGTAACCTGCCTGGGAGATTATCTACTTTTATATGAATAAAAAGTAAACTGGACGTGAAATGTAAAGACAGGACTTTGGAGACACAGTTCATGTCTTTAACTAATGGTGCAGTGAACTGCCAGCTTGTTCAGGACTGGCTCAAGTACAATCCTCAAGTTTGGATATATTAAGTAATCAGTCACAAGGACCTGTGTGACTAATATTTTCTCCTATAAAATTTGGGAACACAAACCTAACTTGTAATGAAATGGGATAAAGTGGGACTTTCTTGGAACTTCATTTTGCGCCTGGATAGATCAACAGTAGACAGGAAATTAGATGTCTCTGATTAAAAGGAAAACCAATTTGATGACCATAACCACAGAAATCCCTGTCATACCAATTCTGTGCATATTAAAGGGACATCTGACAAAGTAAAAAAAAAAAAAAAAAAAAAAAAAAAATTAAAATTGCTTTCTAAAATTTAAACTTTCNNNAATTGGCTTTCTAAATATTAACTTTCAGAACAGAGGGAAACCCTGATTAGAAAAGATCAGACCAAATGATTATCAGAAGTAATCATCTCAGGCCTTTGTCCATTACTATGACAGATTTCCTCAGATTTCTGCTGATAAACCGAACAGACTATTTTTCTTTGTTTGAATAAATTATCTCTTCAGCTGGCAAGTGTGTTTCTAAAAATGTCCTTAAATTTAGTTTCTGCTAGATATGCAAATATAGTCAGACTTTAAAAAGGGTTGAAACTTATGTCTCAACATGATGATTCTGAGCTTTGATTTTTTAGCAGTGTTAATACTACATTATTAATTATGCTTTTTTGTCTTTGAAGCTGAGGAATCGAATGGGCGTTTAAGCTACTACTTCTTGCCTTTCAAAAGCAGGCTTGCTTTATACTTCTGGAACCTGAGTTTGTTTCCAGGCAAGGACACCTTTTTCTAATATTGAAAAGACAAACCATACTGAAATTCTAGGGAAGAGCTTTCATTAAGGAAGAAAGGGAAATAGTCTGGAAAAATTAGGTCATGGTAGTAGCGGGAGTTTCTGGTATATAGTAGTTACCAGAAGGGTTGTTGCACTTCATCTCACCTGAGTTCAGATGAATAGTACTTTTATAGTGTTTCAGGATTCCAAAAGTAAAAGCAAAATATAATTACTTTTCTTTCAGTTCAATCTTCAGAAAAATAAAGACCAGAGTAAATATCAGATAAGAACCTTCCACCTCCCCAATTCTCTTTTATTAAAATAAATGTTAGTTTAATGAATTTGTGTTGAGCATTACTCACTTCTGTGTAAAGACACTCTTTCCAGCAGTTTTCAGTAGGTGTCTGACATTTCTGTAGAGTGTCTCCCAGGAATAATAAAATCTCTTCCATGCCTGTAGGCTCCATTATCTACCTTACTTTTCCCCTCATGCGGAATAACTACCTTGGGTGATTCACGAGGTCTTAATAACACTGAAAGTTAAGAGAGTCTGTATTAAAATGTAGTGACCCTCAACTTTTCTGCTTGGCCAAGTGACAGCAAAAATAATCAGTTACATGGAAAGCATTATTACTGATTTTCATCTCCTGCTAGCTCAGATTTGATTTCAGAAAGTCTGAAAAATTAGGGCCAAACCCTAACCTTGGCTCATATCCTCTCCTGACATGATATTTCTCTTGAGGATAAAGAGTAGTCCTGTTCAAATCAGAGCCAAATTCAGCTGGTCTCTATGGCAAATCCTGAGCAGATTCTCAGGTCATTGGTAGGGAAAGACACCTGACTGTTGAAGGATTGCACCAGAGCAGATGTTGGGTGGCAACACAGCCTGGAAGCAAATATCACATTGGTGTAGTAAGTGCCTCCAACAGGCAGCAGCAGTGAGGGATAGCCATGATTACTGATGTGCAGTGTGATGGCATGGATGCACCTTACTGGAACCACTAACAGATCTCTACTCCCCAGGTTTGGGAGTTATTTATGTTAGATCTTCTTGAAATAGGGGCGAGGATCAATTTCCTGTCTCCTTAATATGTTGTGTGCATCAGAGACAGCAGAAGTGCTCACTTCAGCTAGTGTCCTTGTTTTGGCTGGGATAAAATTAATTTTCTTCCTAGTACCTAATATTTCTCTTCTTACTTCCTTGTACCTAGTACAGTGCTGTGTTTTGAAATTAGTCAAGAATAATGTTGATAACTCAATGATGCTTCGGTTGTTGCTAAGTAGTGCTTACCCTAAGTCAAGGACTTTTCAGTTTCTCATGTTTTTCCAGTGAGAAGGTGCTCAAGAAACTGAGAGGGAGCATGGCCAGGACAGCTGACCTGAACTGAACAAAGGGATATTCCAGACCAAAGATCACCATTCTCATAATATAAACTGGAGAAGCTGTTTGGCAAGGGCCTGCTGCTGCTCAGGACTGGCTGAGTCAGTGGGTGGTGAGCAGTTGTACTCTTCATCACCAGTCTCTCCCTCTCCCTCTCTCTCTCTCTCACACCACCGCCACCCCCCCCCGCCCCATTATTAAAATTTTTGGAGTTTAAATTATTAAACTCATCTTCAACACAAATGGTGCTTAGTTGCCAGCTGGGGTTAAACAACAACAGGTGGAAGAAGATACAGTGAAGTTATCTTTGCCAACAGATTAATAATTTCCCTGATGACATTAAGAAAACTCAATCCAATATGCATATATTGGATTGCTTTTACTTTGTAATTAAAACAATGTCATTTTGATTGCCACTTTTCTCTGAGATAAGCGTTTAATTCCAATTCATTGCAGGTTTAGCACTGTGGAGACTCCTTAAATTTGTTTTTGGTGAAAATTAACTGTATTCTAAAATAGCTTGATATTGTGGAAATTAGGTTTCTGAGAAAAAAAGAGTATATGCAAAGGAAATTTTTCTCAGGCAGATCATTAGTATAGAGCTGTTCTGCAAGGTACAATATATGGTAATAACCAGTCTCCAGAGCTTTACCTTATTTAAATTGGTCACCTACTAAAGGGCCTGGGCTGGATTTGTGGAGCATATTAGGTGAATAACACGGTATTGCTTTATGGCAAATGCATTTTTTAGCTGCTATAGGGTATATTACATATAATTCTTTGGTGCTGACTTATGGGCTTGACAACACACATCAGGCTGTTTAAATCATTAGAGTGTTATTTTTCTTCCCCAGAGGAATCATAATGGGAAGCCCTGCTAACCTGTCAGCTCTACTTTACCCTCCTTTCCTCCTTTGTTGTATGAAACCTTAAATAGGTAGGTGGGATTCCTGGAGCTTGCCTGGTTTCAGAGCAGCCTGGGGACTGATCTGGTTGAGCTGCCCAAAGCCCGTAAATTCTGGACAACTGGATGGAAACAGGAGGCTGAGTTCAAGGGTAGAAAGCTAGATGAAATAGTATGATGATTTGCATATCCAAGGCTTTCAGGTGGAATGTTTTCTACTTCAGTCATAAAAATTAAGGGGAGGTGTGATGTCTCAATGTTACATCTGTTTAAAAAAAAAAGGGAGAAAAGGCTAACTCCAGTTTGGAAGGAGAATTTACACTGTGCATTGTTGCAGTGGCGGCTGAGTTTTGGGATCCTGCCAGAGGAGAGGGATATTTTTTGCATCACCATAATGTTATTCATAACTGTAAGGATAAACCTTTCCTTACATTAAGACTGGGAAGGCTGAGGAAAACTTTGGAGAGTATTGGCCTTAAGAAGGCAATGAAGGAAAATCCAGACTCACATAAAATGAAGTCAGATTCAGGGCTTTCCTGGAAAATAGAAATACTCCTAAACATACAGATTCAGGAGTATTGTAGCAAGAAACCCTTTCACATCTCTTTAATCTCATTCACTACAGACTCATTTTCACTCTGTCTGGAACAGGTTAAAATAGAAAAAAAGCCCTAAACACTTTTAAGAATTTTATGATTTTTAAAGTGGATCTCGTTCCTCGGGGTTTAAATTAGACAGTTACGGTATTTTTTTCCTTGACATCATTAAAACAAATAATATGGAAGATGGATATTTTCTGCTTGTTTCTTTCATTTTCCTTTAGGCTACTGAGCACAGTATTCTAAATGCTTTCTAAATTGCTTTTCCCTTTTGTGTTTTCTTTTTACTTTTTCCCTTGCTTTTTTTTATGTGTGCTGCTCTGTAACTTTTGCTAAATGTTATTAGATTCTAAAAGATTCCTGAGAGACAGAGTTAAATGTAATTTTTTTCTAAGTTCTTCTAAGGAGGGGCAAAATAATAAAATTCAGTGATTCCAGATGTCTGTCAATTTTCAGATTTAAGATGTCTTCATTTCCTCGTCCAACAGACTTGGACTAGCATTCTGCAAAGGGCAGAGAGATCTTTTATTGCTTGAAAGGCCTGATTTGACTGATGAATGAAACTGAACTGCAGTTGTTGTCTAGGCTTATACATGTGATGGGTAGTCCAGTCATCTTTAAATGCTGAAGATAAAAGACATGTTGAACTTCTCTCAACACTGTGAGAAGTGTCAAATTTGAGTTTCACAAACACCATTTATAAATTTAGTATCCAGTGTTGCTGAAGAGTCATGACATTTTGTGACTTTATGTGGATGATTTTAAAGTAGGTTATCAAGGGCATTAATAAATGAACTTAAAATGATCTTAAACGTCAGGGAAAGTTGAATCAACTTCTTTTGCAGTACTACTTGAAGACTTTAAATACAATCCTGTTTTCAAATGAGCTAAATAGATGTTTTCAAAAGTTCCCGTCTTTCCTGAGCATGGAAGCCTTAAAAATAATTAGTAAGAAATGTAATTTTCAAACCCCTTGAAATTAGCACAAGAACAGCTCTTAAAGACTATTTAATTACATAATTTTTTTCTTATTTAATCATCAGTATATACACAACTGAGATTACTTTTCCCATGCCTTCCCTCAGTTTTTGTTACTGTCTACTTCCATACATGCAAATCCATATACTCAAACAGATCAAGTCTGATAAAACTTGTTTAAATGAAATTGCATATTTATTTCTGCCAATACTAAAGCTAGATATTTTCAGGTTCTGAAACATAGTATTCTCCTTTTCTTACCTAGCATGTCCAATTTATCATTTGTGCATATTTCTGCAGTTATGGGAACCAGCAAGAATTTGAAATATACTGTGCATTTTTCTGCCAAATTTTGCTGGCTCTGGAGCTTTGTATGAGCTTGGGATAAAAATTCATATTTAGAGATTTAGTCAAGCTAGGCCCAATATTGCAGCTTTTTTGATTAATACTTTGCTATTAGTTGTTCTGCTATAGAGTAAGAAAAATTACTTATTACTTACAAGTAAGATGCCAAGAGGTTGTTACTGCTATAGTCTCTGTGACAATATATCCTGTCAGTATACTGAGTAGTAGTATCACTAAAATTTCCAGGGTGTTTTCTGAACTTTTTGCTATCAAAGGCTTGAAATCAAAGCATTGAAATCAATGCTTCCATATCCATTTGTACAGGCAGGTGAATTGTGCTAATTAACAGCTCATTTTCTGTAGTGATTTTTTCATAACTATGTAGATAGAGAATCTCAGTAATTAAAGAAGTGAGAAATGCATGGGAAAACAGAGAAAGTTATGTTTGCCATCACTGCAGACCTGGAAGGATGATCTTTGTGAGGTTCCCACAAGCAGCCAAATGTAACGCCCTCCTAAGGGCTTGGCTGCTGATGCTCAAGCCCAGTTTTGCTACCACATAACTTTGGATCTGACCACAAGAAAACCTCAGAGTCAGCGAGAAGAAGTGAGGGTAGGATAATTTACATCCTTGGTTCCTGCCTGAGCAACATTCCAGCTCTGCCTCTGCCAGTGCTTCTGCCCTTAATCTCGCTGGCCTGATACATCCATCCTTTCTGGACTGACTCCCTGACTTCACCTGGGACCTCCACCATTGCTTCAGGCCTACCTGACTCTGTCTGGGTTATGGCCAGATCTGGTCATCCTCACTAGATCTACTCTGCCCTCCTCATCTTGAAAACTACTAGGCCTTCCTAAAAAAATTTTATAATTATTTGAGAAATTTTATAACTATTATGCATTCTGAAGGTGTGTCAAGACTCTAGTTTAGATTAGAATTTATGAGAATATGGTAGTAGACAGAGAACATTAGACAGTTTTGGAATAAGAGAATGAAATTGACCCTTGCTCTTCTTCAGGTTATTATAGCCAAACCAGAATCCATACAGCCTACAGTCTCCACTGATTTGTTACATTAAATTCTGACATTCTAATTTGCTTGGAGGTGAGGTACTTTAAGTGTTACTCTTGGTTGTACAGTAAGAACATGTTCTGTTGGTCTGCGATGGCTGTAGCTTGGTACCTCCAAAAAGCATTCCTAGGACGGCCTCACACAATTGCCATGTAAAATTGCAGGCAGGTTGACTGCATTATCCACCAATTTGCTGCATTTAAATTGCAAAGTTAAGACAGGCCCTAGCCCTGAGGTCTTGTATAACCCTCACAAAGCCTGTGGCCTGTTCTCAGCAATGACAATAATGTATACTGGGTTACATGAGTGTATAGCCTTAAATCTAAGCCAAAAATTTGCATTAAAATCCAAGTATCTAAGGAAAACAGGTATATCTACAGGGGAGCCTTTTTTATTCAGGTTTACTCTTATCTTATGCTTTGCTGCTCAAGAGGAAATCTGCTGTTGGTATGAGACAGCTAGATAATTTATTTCTTCCTGGCCACTTTGATTCTTCTAGAAGCTTGTGGAGATCCCGGCTACTTGCTACCTATCTATGTAATGTTGAAGGAACATGGAAAAATGATTTATGAGCTGGTTTTACAGATCAACTGATTCCTCTGTCAACTAACACGAATGATGATGATTGTTTCCATGAGAAGGTAGAATTCGGGTGCCTGAGAAGGAGCCCTGGTGAAGGCTGTTTTTTCTTCCATTTTCTTCAGAGGAGGAGACAGTGATAGGATGTGATAAATGTTTATGAAAAGCAGAAAAGAGAGACTTTTTTATCCACTTCTGACTGTAATTTTCATATTCTTCTTGGTTTCCCTTTTCAGAGCACAACTGCGCTTGAGCTAGAAAGGAGGAGAAAAGGAAGCAAAACCACTGCGGATGGAATCCTCGCAAGATGGTCCTTTTCACTATTGCACTTCCTTTTTTTGAAATACTATTTGATTTTGTTTTGGAAAATGAATGTTAAAGGCTAGAAGCTCAATTCATAAATCTCATAAATATTTCAGTAAATGCATCCAAGTCGGCAATACTGTAATATTCCTGATCTATTTTATAAGTCAAAAGATAAAAAAAAGCAAACTACCAAAAAAACCTCCCAGTGTTCTGATATTTTTACTGTCTACACTTGCCAATAACTTCTGTCTTTAATCCTGTTCCATTTAAGTCCAAACTCACAAGGAAACAAGCTGTGGTCATTGTTTGGATGATTTGGCTGTGGAGATAGGAATATTCCTAAAATTCACAGGCTATCAGTGTGCAATTCTTAAGCCTTTACTGCATCATTAGAACTCCCCATATGTTGATATGTCTGGAATTTGGACCATTAATCACTGGAGCTGCTGATAACATTTCACCTTGGAACTATTCTAACACATATGCTTTTGCAATAAACAACCTTTTGAATTTGCTTCTTGAATTGTACTGTACCACCTTTTGTAGCATTTTTTGTTGTAATTGTACCACCTTTGCAAAGTAAACACGTCAATTTGCTAGCAATTGTACCTACGAAGTTACAAAACCAGAGGAGAAGCAGTGTCATCATTTCAGCTAAGACACAATAATATGTAATTGAAATAACTTGGTTTCCCTTCTAACTATGCCAGTGTTGTTCACTTGCGGTGGAATAATTCTTTGTAGCAGCATAATCCTCATAAATGGTAATCAGACGTTTAAAGAGACTCAGTGAAGAAATATATCATGGAAGAAAGAAGAATGGGGATAGTGAAGAAATCTAGTGTTTAAAGTGTAATCTTGACTTCTGGTGGGAGAGATATGTATCACATTCAGATTGTCAAGCCTGTCTGGCAGACCCGATGGTGGAACTGTCGCAGGATCTGCAAAGGGTGAGGTGCTACATGGAAATCCTGGCATCAGTGGGAAAAACTTCATGCCCTTGCTGTTTCAAGAATCTCACAGATGCAAACTCAGAGTCAATTGAGCTCAAGATGCGAAAACCTAGTTAGTTCATGATGCTTCTATGTGAAAAAGTTATTTATTCTTTAAAAGCCTGTTGAATGTTACTCAGTTTTGCAGATGATTGTTTTAGTAGAGCAAATGTGGGCATGATTCGTTAGCCAAAGAACATCAAAGGGATAACATAACAAAGGGATGTCAGGAATATATATTCTAAAGCAGAATGAAAGAAGAGAAAGGAAGGGTAAACAAGAGAGAGCAATTAATAAGAAAGTATATTTCTATTTTCACCAATTGCTGTTTTGTATCCTTCTTTTGGTAATATTTTATTTTTGTAGGTCTTCTCTCTCTGTTTCTGTGGCTTTATATTTTTCATTATATGTAAATAGAATACATGTTGGGTAGAATACTTGAAAAAAAGTAAATGAAAACCAAATGTCACTTATCCTGGAACTATTAAAGACTTCCTTTTGATTCCAAGTTAATTTCTCCTTGTTTTGTTCACTAAATGTGGACACAAAAGAAATAATCTTGAGGCAAATGGAATATTTCAAACAAGCAAATATATTAGAACTATTGAAAATTTCAAAATATACATTGTTTAGTTTGCAGTGTGTAGTGCTGAACCAAAACTCTTCAAATTAATATCCTTCATAGCACTCAAAGTAGAATCAGAGTTTAGTGAACTCTAAGAAATTGTCCACCACTCTGTTCTGTCAAAAATAGTTCCTGGAGATGTCAAGGTGGGAAACACAGAAAGAAGAAATAGAAGGAATGGTTGCACCAAAACATTTCCCCACTGAATGCTATCTCCCTCTTCCCCTTCTCTCCTTCATTCTCATTTCTTCTCAGTGAAACCACTGTTGATGTTACCCATATCAGAAACAGTTAAAATTATATGCTTTATTTAAATAATGGTTCTAGTTTGTAGTAGAGTTTCAGCTGTTAGGTTTTCAGATGAAGTGAGATTAAAACAACATTTTGTCTCTTTGCAATTAGATCTTCCTTTGGACACCTGTGATTTCTAAAAGTGCTTAGACCTAAAACACACTGTGTCAAATTCAATATGTATTAGATTTAATATACATCAAGCCTGACATCCCAAAATCAAACAAAAGAGACTATATTCAGGCCTGTAGTGTTCTGAAACTTCTGTTACCAGGGTTTGACTGCTTAGCTCCAGATGGTCACACATCTCTAAAGCTCCCATGGTGGTCAGGGTATGAAGGGATTTATTGCTGTTGCAAGGGGTGTTTCAAAATCCATTCCTCTTAAAAACATAACCCCCCTCCACCCTCCATTTTCAGGCAATATTTCTATTGGCACAGAACAGATTCTTTGAGCATCAGTCCATCATAAAAGCATTTATATACAGATTAACCTCATAAACCACTGGGACCTGATCTGTTTTGAAGATCTTGCCCTAAATGCTATTGCCAGTGCTGTGGGTTGGAGATGAAACTGCTGATACAACAGAATTCCTATTCTCCATCTTCCCATAGAAGCTTGGCAGGGGTTTGCAGGACTTTAACTGTGCCCTCAGCAAAAGAAGAGAGATACTTTCTAGAGACTGCTCACATTGTTCAGGTGGCTACTTCTCTTCTGCAGAAAAAGCAGTAGAGTGCATGGAAGCTTTCTGATCACCTTATCTTATGCATGAATTTCAAAATATGTGTCGTAACTTTAAGAATAATATCTGAGTGTTCCAAAAAGTGGTATGCGAATTGTACAGAAATACGTAAAGATACTGAACTTGGCATGAGATTTTGCTGAAATACTTCAGCTGAAAATAGACTTTGGAATATAACAGACGTGCTATATATGCTTTTTCAGCTAAAAAGGGAAGATACTGGCTATGCTAGTGGCTTTGCTTCATGGGATGTGCTAGGAAATCCATGATATCAGTCTCCCAGTTGCATATATAAGTGGAAAGTTTTAAATAAGACAAATAAAATTAAACCATTTCGTTCCATTCTGCATACCACTTTAAAATACAGTAGCTTTGAATAATGAGTTCATAAAAAATGTTGGCTGAAGAAATCTAAGTTCAAACATAAGTTCAAACATATCATTACTAGGGAGTTATAAATCTGCAGACAGTGGAGGTTCCTTTTATGAAACAGTCATCTAAAATGGTTATGAACTGATCAATACATTTGTTATGAATAATCGCTTTTAGATCTTAGGCAAATGTGACTTAGCAATTTTGATATAAATGGAGCCAAGTGGCGCTTTATAGATGTGAACAATCTTGTAGCTGGCTTAATCAGGTGAAGTCTGTAATTGACCTGTTGAATAGTGAGAGAAATAACAGAAAAAGTAAAGAAAAAGTAATGGTATAGTGTTTGCTGGACTTTTAGCTGATTTTTTATTGGATGTATTTCTAGTATAAAAACATGTGGTGGTAGCTTTTCTTATCAAAAAATCTACACTGAAGTTACAATAAATTTATTTTCTTCAATTTTTGCACAAAAACTGCTGTATATTAGATTTGTCCCATCTTTGACCTTTAAAAACGTGAAGCGGCGGGGGCTCCGGGAGC
>VWYO01012530.1:2131882-2158504 GCA_013400275.1 Rhadina sibilatrix | reverse complement strand
TTTCCAAACCAAGACAGTCCCCCAGACCGCAACTTGCAGCCCAAGGATTTCATGAACCAAAGGTGATTTCTATTTCTATGCAGTAAATCTTAAGATTTTTCTTTTATTAATGTCTTTGGTCTCCACTTGAACGTATGATCACAATCATCAGACAAAATACCTTGTGGTAAGAAGTTCTGAAAATTATCTACAAATTTAGCTTCTTTTCTACTAAAAGTGCTTTAGCTTCTTTTCTACTTTCTGTTTTCTAATTTCAAATCCTTAGTGGTTCCCTACATGCAAAACATTATGTATCTTTGATCGCATATGCTGAAACTTTTTGATCACATCTACTGTACTTGATTTTTCACATTAGTGACCTTTTAGAAGGAACTGTAACACACCAGACCTAATAGCCTGAGAGGCCATGTCAGCCACCTAGAAGTACTAGAATAGAGGAGAACTACACTAATGAGAATCAAATGTCCTAACCCAAAGTAAAACTAAATGTAGTAAAGCCCAAATTTACTTGTGATGTAAGGGGAACCCAATGATAAAATATGATAAAACTAATTTAGTTCTGGTCACTGAAGTGTGTTGATAAGAGAGATAAGAGAAAAATTAAAGCATTAAAGAGAAGTATAAGAAAAAAAATAATTGTTTTCTCTAATATTGGTAGCCGGACACTATGCAAGTATCAGTTACTGGACTGTAGAGCTGCTTGAATCAACATGAAGTTAGCCTTGGTATCTCATTGCACACAGGAGCTATATTGAAATTCTTAATGGTCCCTTGCAGTCAAAGATTAAGAAGAAAACTACAATGATGGTTGAATTACTCTTCTTTGTCTGAGACAAAAAAAAAATTTAAGAAGAATGGAGTAAAATGGATGGAGTAAAACAAACACTGATTTTGACATTGTGGCCTTACCTGTCTCTATTTCTTTTGTCACAAAAATACTGTCTCTGAAACCTTCCTTCTCTGTTCTAATTGCAAAACTGTACAGCTTACCAGGACTAAGGTTGGAAAACGTTGCTGTTTCTTGCTTGACCTTCTGGACCTAGAAAACCAAATACAGCTTTTCACAGAACTGCCCAAAATTTGTTTATCATATATAAACCACACATCCAACTATTTTAATGGGAAATAAAGTTTCTAATTCAGCCTCTGGCAACTTAATAGAGGACTGACAAATAGTTGCAGTGTATATCCACAGGTGGTGCTCTACACAGCATACCTTGAAAGCACTTGCACAATTAGTACAGGTAACCTCGTACTGCTCGAAATCTCCACCAGCACGGTCCCAAGAGACCTGTATTGAAGTGTCAGTGACGTCACCCTCTCTTACATTCAGGGGAGCTGCCAGACCTACAGATGAACATAAAACACCCCTCTGTTCTATGCCAGGCATTGCTCAGTCTAACACTTTTCATATCTCCTGTGGAGGTATAAAAGTGAAGATAATCACTAACAGACTAACAGAACACAAAATCTATCTCTGGCATGCAGACACACAGCAATTCCAAAACAGAGAAGGAAAAAAAAAATAGAGGAAAAAAAAAAAAGATATAGTAATGCCACTACTTAAGATAAATTCTTGCATTTTTATAATAAAATCACATGAGGTTGAAATTACATTGCTCCCTGAGGACAGAGATGGCATTCCTAGGTAGGAAAATTCTCTAGGATGATGTTAACCCCTCCAATAGCAGAACCATAGTGGTCAGAATGCACCTAAATTTTGTCAAAAGGCTCAGCAAAACTGGGTAAATCAGGCTAGACAAATAAACTTTATCCCTTACTAGTATAGTCTGTGAGGTACAAGTCAGATCACATTACAGGAGAATTTCCACTCTTATCTACATCTCTTTCATCCCCATCACAGCCATTTCCATCTGGAATATATCAAAAATTACACTTTTTCTAAGGAAAAATGTGAGGCATCAGGATTCTTATTTCTTCCAAATTTTTGAGGCCCCAGAAGAGTCAGAACAAGACTAGGTTTTGTAAAGCAGGTTCCCATTAAATTTAGGAAATTATGTCAGAAGATTGATTAAACTCCAAGTTTTATTAAAACTATATTTTAAGAAGTATCTGCTTTCAAGGCTTGCTTTATTTGGGGATGATATTTTCTGTCTTGCCCTCATTCTCCTTTCTTCCTTACTTCTTTAGATCCTATCTTAACTTTTCCTTTTATAACATTTCTATTCTGAAAGAAGCAGCAGAAAAAGAATTTCAAAGGAAAGTGATAAAATGGGAGTAGAAAAACTTATGGAAATATAAATACAAGAAAAAATAGGAAAGTAAAACCACAGAATTTCAGCAAGTATTTTGAATTTTTTTTTCAGTTTCTATTAAAACTCTGTTTTTATAGACCTTGATAGAAGGTATCCTGTCCACTACAATTCTTTTAGCTTCTTTGTGAATGAATTTATTACATTGGAGAGCACTTTTATTATTTGGTTAAAGATGCACCAGGAGGAATAAACTTAATAATTTCAAGGCAAAGAAGTAATTCCATTGATACTCATCTACTTGTTTAAAATAAAAGGTCAAAATGTGTCTTGTCTCCCACAAAGACAATAATTTAATACAGCCTAAATTGTTGAAATGCTTCCTAGACATTTTATACACAATATAAAAAACACAATTTAGCAAGTTTATAAATTATAAGGGAATCTTATTATCTTGTTTAAAAACCAGCTAGTGTTAATACCTCTGCAAAATTGCTTACATAAATATATCAAGATGATTTTTGAATAGGATGTGTTTTCTATTCTGCTGAAATAAAAATAAAGTTTAAAAGTTTCAAAAATCAAGATTTGATATTGTGCAATTTTATAAGAACTTCAAATACTCACATGTTTTTACACCCTTTATATGGTAAAAGGAGCTCAACATTTTTCCACTTTTTGTGGAGACACAGAAATCATATTCTCTTCCTGCAGTAAGGTTTTCAATTGTTATTTTACCATCCCTTTTTAAAATGAAAGTTGCATTAGGTCCTCCTTTACTTGTAACATATATGCCATCAAATACTCCGATATCGGGCATGCGAACAAACAGCACCACAGCATTGCTATAGAGCACATAAGGAACTGCAATTGGAACAGGCTTGGGCTCTGGAAGGAAAAAAATTCCACATGTTAAACCAGTTGAAAATAAATTAAGTGAAAACCATATAACGCATCTGAAGCAACTGCCCAGAGGAACACTCTTGCCAAGTGCAAATTAACAGCCACCATAGCATGTCATTGCTCAGAAACAATAAACAACCTGAACTTTTAACTATTTTTTGTTGGAATTTCCTTCTCAGCCACAACTGCACCAAGAAGGTAAGCAGGATAACTGGAAAACTATACAGAAATAGTGGATAATAGATGTGGACAGGGAGATAGCCATGGAGAATGAGGTGCATTTGATGGATACAGCATTGACGTGTTTAGTTCCCTTACAGTTGGCTCTGACAGCTGTGAAATATCCCATCTAGAATTTTGTCATCTGTGTCATGAATGAGGTATTAAATATGATCCTACATAAAAAAGTTCTGGAAAAGACTTAAGACTGGTACCCTCCAAAATACTGAAACCATTTAGAAGAAATGACAATGCAGCATTTCATAAATCTGTAAGTTGACAGCTGCAGCCTTTATATACTACATGTATAAGTGAATCCTGCCCATTCCTTTCACACATGCACAAAATTTATACTGCACCAAGAGCATTTCAACATTTTGGTAAACTAAGACCCTTCAACAAACCCTTCCCTATCAATGGAAAAGATGCTTCAAAAAACAATGCAAAGCTTTTATTTTCAGCTATTATTACTTCTAATTCTTTCCTAGCAGCCTCTCACTAATGGTAAGGCAATTATTTCTCACAGTTTTCAGAACAACTAATGTATCTCCAAAAATCAATAATCTGTTTCAACCATTCCAATATTTTCCAATTTCAATGAGGATCAATGATTCACCCAGCTTCCTCTGCCAGTGGGAACAGGATTTCTAGCTGTTATCCCCATCACAGTCATCATTAGCACCAATATGTTTTTCAAGGCTGCACTGGCTTTGCAAAAATAGCTGAATTTGCTGTTAGCAATTAGGATTGAATCTCTACATTTCATATTTAAGTTTTGATCCTTGACTATTTAGCAAACTGACTTGATTGACAAAATTATTAGGTGACAGCAACAATAGTGAGACTGAAGTGTGTATTATTGTCTGTAGTTTCACCATCAATAATGTCTTACTTAAAGTGCATTGAATGGTCTTCAGTTCGCTCATAGTTCCATTTTTCACACTTGCCACTGCTATTTCATAAGCCATTCCAGGAGTTAGGTCATCAACTTTTAATTCTTCTTTATTATTTAATAAAAACTTTTTTGTTTCACCTATGCCTGCATTAGGTTTCACTTGAATGTAGGACTCCTGGCACTCTTGTGGCAGTTTCCAGTGAAGGATTACACTCTCTTCTTCCACATCCTCAGGGTGAATATAAACAGCTGTAGGTGGACTGACAGCTTCATCAAAGAAAAAGATGTCAGTATGAAAACCATATATCAAACTTACTATCACTTTACAATCACTTGCCAGTAATTTCTCTCGGTTTGCTTTTTCTTCTAAAATGTCACAATTTTATACCTACTGATTCATTTAGTCATTTCTTAATCTAATTTGCATGGCAACTACCACATGGCACATGCTATTTTCTGTTTTCTCATAACAAATAAGGACTCATTTTGCAAGCATATTCCATTCCGCTGGACATATAAGGAGTAAAAAGCTGACACAGTCTGCCCTAAAATTTTTGAGAAATCATAGTAATATTTTAACTTTGCTAAAATTAGAGATACAAACTGTAAATCAGAATTTATCAAGCAGGATATCATTTCTTTAGTTCATACTAATATGCCGTAAATAGACAAATTATTAAATAAATAAATGGAGGGACTGGTACTTTCACAATTTCGAAATGTTCTGAAGAGTATCCCAATAACCACAATCTGACATGGCTTTAAAAATACCTTTATGCCTTGTATTTTCAATTTAAACTCTGTCTAGTGAAATAAAACAACTGGAAAATGGATACATCACCTGTTGTGATTAATATAGGCTTCTCGTGGCAGCTTACTGCTCCTTTCTCTGCTACATTCTGTAAATATAACTGATACTGATGATAAGGTTTTATATTTCCTATGACTATTGAAGTTTTGCTTTTTTCAACAGGTATCTGTTCCCAGATGTTGGTTTCAGTATCCAATATGTTGACCAGGTAGTAATGAAAAGAACCACCGTTTGAATGCTGTGGAGGTTTCCATTTTAAATGTATTTCTGCAGATGAAACATACGTAGCCTCTAACTTCTGGGAGTGCAAAGGTCCTGTTGAGTAAGATTAGGAATAGAAATACAATAACAGTTTCCTATGACATTCATCAATAACTGTGGAGTGTTTTGTTGTGCCTTTTTGTTTGTTTGTTTTAAATAGAGCCTGAAAACCTAATAGTGCATACTTACATACAGGCTAAATACTATTAGAGCAAATCTAACAAATCACCCTTGACAGTGAATATTGATAAACAGAGAATACAGGAAACAGTGCAATTAAAGGGAAAATGTATTTAAAAAAATCTGGTTATTACTGCTCTTTATTTTTGTAACTTACTTGTTTCTACCTTCAGAACAGAGCTTAAGCTAGTCTGTGCTCCTTCTGGGTTTCTTGCTGCTAGTAAGAAATTATAGCTAAGGCCAGGAGACAGCTGCTCAATTTTTGTTTGAGTTGTATTCCCAGGCAAGTTCAGAATGTATGGTTTCCTCTGATCAAAATAGTACTTAAGTGTAAGTGCAAAGCCTGACTTAAGCCACATGTTCATATTGCTCCACACAAATACAGCCTCAGTTGTCTTGACATCATGCACATCAAACATGAAGTTTTCTGGTACCAGAGGCACTGAAAAAGAACATCAGAAATGAAAAAAAAAAAAAGAAAATCATTAAAATCTTTTTATTTTATATCTGTATCTTTAAATGTAAATGTAATCAGTGCAAGGCTTTTAAGAATAATTGCAAAAGATTGAAAAAAATATAGTTACATTCATATTCACAAATATATGGCAGCTGTATATAGCAGAAAAATCCTGTGAAGAAATAGTCTGGGCCAGTGGGATCTCTCTGAAGGGCATAGCAGTCAGTTTGATTTTCTGGTATCATTGACAGAGATGAGATACTGTCTTTCAGAAGATAAGGAGATCCATCTGTCCACAAGAGCTGACCTTCTTCCTAGATTGAAAAAAAAATGGAATTAAAACCCAGATATTTTTAGATTATATTTATAAATTATTAAGGTTTCCCTCATTGCAAGTGTATTCTTAAATATCCAAAAATTATGTACTTCATTTGTACAAGTTAATTATATAGGTCTATTTTTAATAAAGGTATTAATAGCATAATATAATATAAACAACATGAGTATGTTACACCATTACAAACAAGACTTTAGAAATCATTATTAATCAAATAACTTAATAATCTTGTATGGATAATTTTCTAAAAGGTGCATTCACTTAAAAAATCGCTCAGCCAAAAGTACTCATAAATTGAGTCTGAAAAAAATATTTAGAAAAAACCCATAGCTAGATTCACAATCAGATGAGGAAATGCTATCTTTCACCCTTCTCCTGTTTGCTGGTTTGTCAGGTGTTAGGGCACTCGCTCACACCTCATTCCAGGATTCTAACCTTTGAGGTACTTTCTGGTTTTCCAGCAGAACTCTACAAACACTAGGGTGGGGCAATGTTACTCTTGTGAGGAAAGCTGCTTGCAGAATCTGCTTACAGCATCGCAGGGCAGAGCCCTCCAGTGAGACAATCTGCACTGCACTAACCTATTCTGACCTCTACAGGAGATTTGTAGAAAACCCAGAACATTTAACATGGCATTGGGCACTCTCAGGAGGCAAAAGAGCCTAAGTGCTTTCAGACATAGCAAGCCTTCGGTCCTACAGGCAAAGTGAATGCTTTAAACACTCCAGTGGAGAAAAGTTCAGATACCACCATCATTTTAAGACTTCTGTTGTTTATTCTTTTATTAGAGGTGCTCAGAAGACGGTAGAGGGTGGTAAAAAAAAATTTTATTTCCCTGAGAAAATGATAAACCATGTTTGTTGAGAATAAGCCTATTTTTTCAATTAATTTTTTGTGTTGAAAATATTTATGAAAAGACTGTGATATTTTTCACTTTCCAAGAGAGCAAAGTACATCTTCAATGGTTTGAAATACTTGAAGTTGTCATTCAGGAGAACCTTGTGCATATAGTCTGCCATTTCAAAAATGCTACACAGATCAATGCATATCTGTTGGGTTTTTTTTAAATGTATGGGTCTTCCTAGACAGTAGAGTTAAGGACAGGCATAGGAAACCATGGGATACTACAATGACACAAACCTCTGCAGCAAGGCTTGCAAGAGAAAGCACAGTAAACAGTCTTTGGCTACTTTTTGCACTTCCTAACTGAAGAACTGCACCGAGTGTCAGGACAGATGTGAGGGTATCACCAAAGCATTCCATTCATTCATGCACTAACCTACATCTCCAGGGTCTCTGTTGCATACCACAGAATGATCACCCTCGTCAGGAGGGGTTTGAATTCAGATACAGATCAAAGTAGGGTTAAAGAAGGAGAAACTGTGAGAATACAAATGCTACAGAAATAATTCTGCTCACAGTGCTGCTAATTTTTATCAGTGTCACAGTACCTGGCAGTTTTCCTAATGCTCTGAAATCTTCTGATTAGGTTATAGCCCTGAAAACAGAGATTTAACTTCCTAATGCTTCAAATACAAGTGAGAAAGCAAAAATAATTGAATCTGCAATTCAAATCTCAGATTTTAAAGAAACTTTGCAACTCGTACTGTATGTCCCATGATATTTGAACTCCTGAGGTAAGTGCTATTGGTGCAAGCACAATTCAGAATTCTCGTAAGATGACAACAGATGACAACAATGACATATCACATTGAAACATGACCAGACAGCACTTGAACACACTAATTAAGTACAAGTACTTAGTAAAGAAGTTCTTGTAAAACAAGCATTTTATTATTATGCCTTGCTATTCCTAAAACATGGTTCTCATCTAGTTCATTTAACTGACTGACTCCCACAAACATCAAAATGCAGGTAATGTTTGAACAGTTGACTAACAGTCAAATTCCATACTGACAATGGACTCTTTTCTGTGTAAGCAGAGCTTTAAAAACCACAACTTTCTGGTACTCTTTCCAACTTGCAAAAATATAATGCTTCTGAGAGCTTCTTACAAACACTACCTTATTTCTAAAATACTTGGTTGGTTACAAAGACTAATACTACAGTGTAAAACTTAGAGCAGTTTGGGAAGTGACTTTGGAGTCGTATTAACAAAATAATATTACATGTGAAGTGCGCATATTCCTGGTGTTTTACTAACCAGAATGGTTACAGTGCTTCTCTAACCTACACACATTTATGTTTCCCCAGTTTGCATGCTATCCCACTCTGATTTGTTTGTGCAGCCCCAATATTTAACACAGTCTGCAAAAAGGATTTTTCCTATATCTATGACGTGGTGTGATACTTACCACTCCTGCTCTGACACATAAAGTTTGCTTTGGTGTTACTATTTTCACAGTAAGATAATTTAAAAATAATTTTACCAAAACAATATTAAAATTAAATTTCAAGTTGCAGATTTTTTAAAAACAAAAATCACTGGCTTTCTCCCAGCCTTCTATACTCAGCACAAAATAAGCTTTCACTAAACCAAATCACAGAAGCCTGGGTCCCATATTTCTGGCACAGTGCCTCTATCTTTCCAAGAGCTTTCCCAATACTTTCATTTGTGTCTGTAGTTCTTCCCAAACCACACACACCACACCAAAGAATTTTGTAACAGTAGATGTGGCATTAAGAACATTCGTATCCCAAATACAAGGAGCAGGAAATATTTCAGAAGAAACACCTTGCTCCATCTATACTGGACAGACCCCACTAAGCTCAACACTCAACGTTTCAGACCTGCATCAAAACTGAGAAAGCCAACTCCAGACTTCAATATCCATAGTAACAAGTGTGTAGACTGAGATTTAAAATCTGGTAATGCAGCACCATCTACAGGCAAAATATTATCCCTGGAAAATAAATACACACACACACACAAAATTACAGGTTAAGTATACACCCTGGGGTTTTTTTCCCCAGTTATGGCCATCTAAATATTTTCAGTATTTCTAAATAGGAAGAAACAATGATTCTTTGTCTAATTACTAGAAACCATATGAACAAATAACTAGTGTACAGCTTAGCAATTTTTATTCCAGAGGATTGGCTTCTCTATTTTAAAATTCTCTGGCTTCCATATCTGTAATAACAAAAGTGATAAAATATACTGACCTTTAAGTCATTAAGACCTGTCCATAACATGATTATTCGACTAATTTTCTGGAGATATGACAACACAAACCCACGCTCTTCTTCACTCCCTATGTCAAGAAGATGTGCCCCTTGTGAAGAGGTTTCACAGGTTTCTTGTGCCACCTTCCATGGCTTGCTCTCCTTACCCATTTGGTAGCAGCTGCTCTGGAATGCCACCCACCCTTGGGAACAGGTGCCTGTAGGTGAACAAGGACAGGATTTTAAAGATATTGTATTACTTATGGCACTGGTGCTGATTTCTTACAATTACACAGACATTTTGAGGAATTATAGCGTTTAATTAAGTCATTATTTCAACCCCAAAAACATTCAGTGATTATAAAACAACACTCCTTCAAAGTTCTGAGTGTTTTTAAAAAATCTGGTCAACTGAATTAAAAGCTACAACTGCAACTCAGTAGAAGAAAAAAAAGAAAAAGAGAAGAGATCCATTAATCTTTGTCATACTCTAGAAAAGATTTATATTTAAGTTTAGATTCTGATTATCCAATTTTTTTAATTATAAAAATGAATTTTAAAAAATCATTTGCTTTTATTATCTTGTTGAGTTTAAGAAAATAATTATTTCCTTCAATTTGATTGTATATAATCCTTTCTTTTCCATATCTAATTTTAAAGGTTCTAAGTTGCATTATGAGAGTAGCACATTTAAGGGAATGAGGATACACAACCAAGCCATAATATCCTCAGAATCACAGCACTTCTAACAAAACAGCACAGCTAAGCTTGCCACTCAACCATAAAAATCCCATCATTATGAATGCTTCAGAAAGCGTTCCAAATCCTTATCAAACTCAGGATCTTCTTTGCTTTTTCATTGAAACTACACAGCAATTCAACCCATACACTCCAATAATTACAAGGCTTAACTTAAACATTTACTTCACTCTATATTAGACTGCAAAAATATAGTTAAAATATCTGCACATGCAAATTTGAATCATTGCTCCTAAAATGCTAGGAAGTATTAATTAGAAATAACCTTTATTCCTATATCATTAACATTCAATTTATTTCTTCTTTCTCAAAATAACATCCATATCTACTAAAATACATAAAATGGAATACAGGATTTTACAATTTACTCTTAACCCCTCTAGAAAATATGCAATACCAACTTTCATTCACTGTGACTACAAGAAACTGTAATATATACCTGTTTCAGCTTGAATATCCAATGATTGAGATACATTTACCAATTCAGGATTTAACTGTTCAAATATAAACTTAAATGTATACATGGTGGCAGGAGTCAAATTTCTCCATACAAAGAATCCATTGGGCCTTTTTATAATCTGAGAGGTACCATTCAGGAAAAGAGAAACTGAAAATTCTTTGATCATCATACTCCAATTAAAAGACACTGTAGTAGCTGTCACAAATGTTTTGATGTCATTTTCTGAAATTCCACCTAGTAGACAATGAAAAAATAAATACTGTGTTTGTCACAAAGAAATAATTAACTCAAAGTTTTATTTCATCAATATTACTATGTTTTTCTTTTGAGAAGGGGTGAAGGATAGCCCCAAATAGAGAAGGAAATGTAGTGCCATTTAAGAAAGTTATGTTTTCCTTTATTTTTATGGTATGTTAACTTATATCTGAAGCTAGCAGAGATAAAATTGCACACTTTTAGGAGTGTTTTAACAGTAAAATTACATATTTGGATAGAATATCTGTTAAGCAATAGACAGTAAGTGCAGTAACACATTAGCGGTATAACCATTTCCTGTAGCTTGCTGAATGATCTTTCAGCAGCTGATGGCTCCTGCAAAGCTTTTAACTTACCATGTCTTTTTCTCAACTATGTTGTTTGAATTCAGATACAAGTCTGCATTCCAAAGCTATGCAATAGTATGAGCTAGCAATGTGTACAAAGGTAATGCTAGAAACTATTCTAATTGACAAAGATTGAAAAGCCCCTTCGTTCTGTTAACCGGTGGGACTTGTGGTCCTGAACAGATTTACAGCTATAAATGATGCTTTTATAAACTCATGTATTCTAGTACTGAAAGTCTGTCCTGCTTAGTCAAAATGCTAAGATCTTCAAGATACTGACTAACCCTTTTTGAGGAGGGGCTGTTAAAAAGTTGAAACTTTTTTTTTTTTATTATTTATAAAAGATAATGACCCTAAGTTATTATGAAATTGCCAGGCTTGGTTCTCTATGGTTCTCTTTTATAAATGTCTTCTCCTAGAATTACTGTAGTATAGCAAAACCTGTTATATTTAAAAATCTCACAAACTTTTACATCAGTCCCATATTTTAGAATTGTTACACTAACCAAACACATTATATTAAATAATTCCTTCAACACTTCACAGCTGAAAACATACATCAATGCAAAGTTTCTAAGTACATGAGTAACCTCAGGATCTGAACACCTACTTTTTAATCTTCAGTATTAGACTAACTATAAATATACCAAAATATCTTTGTGCTGTTCAACTTACGTGTTTTAAACGATTTTACACTTAAGATTTGGCCATTTTTCAGGGATTCTATTGTAATATCATACTTCCTATTTTCCTTGAGCAGAACTGTAGTACTGACAGGTTTCCGTTCAAGTTTAGAAATGTTTCTTACATTCTGCAAGTTAAAAGAATTTCTGAATATAGTGAAAGTAATAAAAATACAGCTTATAAGTGACCTATGAAGCCTTTAGAAGGAGAGTTTATATTGCTTCATGTCAAACTTGAGGCTGCAGTTACACTGCAAAATATCCAATGCATTTGAAACAAAGCCTTTTCAAAAAAACATAAATAACAAACACTCTCATATTAAAATCTCCGTATTTTCTTTAAATTTCAGAACATCCTGTGCTCAAAATAAGAACAATGCCTTTCCACTGAGATCCAAAGGTAGTGTCTGTGCATATCCTGGAGAAGCTAAACTCCTCCTTCAAACCACAGTACCTTGAAGAACTTGCATATTCTTAACTTTGAGCATATGACTATCCATCCTTATTCAACAGGATGCTCAAGGATCTTTTGAGTCCCACTGGTTCCAGTAGGACTCTGTAAGAGTACATATAAATGACATGAATTAAAAAATCCAATACATTTTTTCCAAACTTTCTCTTTATTTGATATTTTACTTTTTTTTTAGAAAAAAACAACAGATCAAACAAACGCACAGTGCTACTAATTACTGCTACCTGCAGCTTGGAACAACTTATTGCTTAGATTGATAAAATATACTTTTTGACTGAAAGCATCTTCTTGCTGGTATGTCAGAATGTAATAGTCTGGATCCTCTCCTTTGGGCAGTTCAGTCCACTCCATCAGAACTACTCTAGCAGGCTTTTTCGCTTGGTCACAGTCTGCACACTGTGCGCCCTGTAACACAAACATACATGAATGCAACTTAGTACAAAATGCAGCAAACACACCTCTAACTAAATAAGTAAACTCTGTCAATTTAAATTAATTTTACCTAGAGCTTGTCAGCTAGCAATTGTTTGTATATGGACCAGTATCACAAGCTGTGCTATGAGACACACAGAGACCTCCTAGTATTTTACAAGTTCTGCAGGTACAGGTTCTAATTTTCTTTCTCTCTCCAGAGATGGAAAAATAATGTCAGCTGACCCAAATATGACAGAAACCTGTCATCATTTCATATTTGAAACAATGTCAGAAGTTTCACTTGCAATGTTCATACTGCAACCAGAGTTACAGGCAGACGGAGTTGGAGGTCTCAGTCCTATTCTTACATTACACGTTAAAAATTTTAGTGGCATCACTTTCAAATTTTTCAGCTGTTTCAGAATAATAAACAACCACTTTCAAGAGTTTAAGAAAGAATTTATTAAATACCTCTCTAGAAATCTAATTTAGCCATGTCAATGCAAATTTCATTCAGCGCTTCAGCTTCTTGCAGAAGGAAACTGATTCTAGACACAAGTCTTCTGCTTTTTTGACACTACCTTTTTGACAATTTTACCTGCCTTTGAAGGACTTCGGCTTAACACTGCAGAGAAGCAGCTTCCTTCTCTGAATTTCATTTTTAACCAGAAACTTATGGGCTGCTTTGGTCTAGTTTGAGATAAGCCGAATCAGATCTAACATTGAAAGAAGTCAGCGCATGTGCTGCCCATTCCTATCACAAAATATTTATAAAATACTGCAGTTCTGTCTTTTGGGGTCCATTTTTGCTTTCTTAATGAATTAAGATGACAAATAAATGCCATTTTGACAATGAACTTAAAACTTAGTTCAAAAAACTAAACTAAAATAAAAATCAAATACAAACCCCTAGGACATTAAAAGAAAAGTTAGGAGTTTTATTATTGTATTACTTTGTGTTGTCCTGTAAAGCAGTGTACCATGCACAAAAAGAACCCCTTACCAAACCAAAAACCTAAAAACCAAAAAACCTCATTTGTTTATATTTTATAAGTACAGCTTACTCTGGAATTCAGCTTGGCCTAACAAAACTTCCTTTAACTAATGAATAACTAACATAACTATAAATTTATCAATATCCCAGTGATCAGATTTTAGATTATACATTGTGAAGTATAAATTTTGTAAAGCTTATGAAGCCTTTAAACTTTTTAAATCTTTTACAAGATGGTATATACCACCTGTGGAATGAACTGACACAATGGACTTATTGATGACATACACAAAATTGTTTAAGGAATATTTTTCCAGGAAAATTTGTAGATTTTTAATTTAGTATATTGGGTGTATATTTTGCCTGCATTCCCTGAATTATCTAGCTCAGATAATTCAAAGGGTAGGAAAATTTGATTTTAAAGATCAAAAATATATACTTGGCAATAATTGAATTAACTATTTTAATAACTTTCCACCAGCAGCAATTGCATGCCATTTTACTATACATAAATACATCCTACTTAGACCTAAAAAGAAGAAATGCATTTTCAAGTGTACATAAAAATTGTTCCATGCTTATGCCTAATGAGAGGCATTTAGAATGTTCCTTTTTGTTGCCAGCACCTTGCCATCACTTTTTAGGCCCTTATTTAAAGACTGAAGCAATTTTAAAAATAAAAACAAAATTATTAAATTGATCAAAAAAACCTAAGGTTCAAATCTACCTTCAGGCTAGCTACACAGGAGCCAGGGAGACATAAACAACAAACAACAACTTATTGACTTTTCCTATCAACTGTGTCTCAACATAAGGCTCAAGTAGGCTTCTCAGTCTGAAAAAGAGGCACTTCAGGGGAAGTACAGCAGAGATCGATAAAATCTTAAGTAGCCAAAAGCGTGCAGAGATTGATTTTCATTTTCTCTTCAAGTACAAGCACTGTGATGGATGAAACACAGCTGGTGTGCTCCAGATTTAAAGAAGAGTGAAAAAAAGACAGTTATTCACAAAATAAGTAGTTTATCTAACAAGGCTCAAAAGGAGTACTCAAAGTTCCAAGGGATGTCAGAGAAGGCTCATTCATGTTTGCAGAAATCAAAGTTCATAGAAGAGAACTACGAGGAAGGTCACAAATAACACTGCAAATGCACCCATCCCAAGAAATCCTACACGCAAATGGTGGAAAACTGACACAGTGTATGTTGGTAATTTTCTTATGCTATTATTACAGTCCTCCCCAAGGGTCTGCTTTTTACTACTGTCAGAGGTATGATTATTAAAGCTTTTAATTCATACCATACCTGCCTAAGAGGTGACTTAAAGATCCTGCGATTTCTTACTTCTTCTGCAGAACAACATTAAACACAAAGCAGGAGGCAATAAAGCAGATTAAAGATCTCAAAAGAGCTTTCAACTATTTAAGTAGAAAAAAACTGGGAATATTCAGTGGTACTCCCTGTGAACAGGGAGGTAGAACCTCAGGAAAGAAAACAGCCCAAATCACACACCATCAATTTTCAACATTCACTTTGACTAGTTATCCACCCCCCAAAAAGAGAGTATTTTCCTTACCTTAAATAAATATTTTAATAAAAGCAGAAGAAGAATTTGTTGATCCATAGAGAAAGAAATGTTATAGTCCCAGTATCTCTTAAGTACTTGTATCACCACACCTTCAAAGCAAAATCATGTCAGAATATCCTAAGGGAAAAACTAATAGACACATTTATACTTCACATGGATACAGAGGCAGCCAATGGTGCACCCGGGATGTGTGTCTTTGCTCTGGCCCTGCCTCTTCCCAAACCTCATATCAAGTTTCCTAAGATCCTTTACTTTCAGTGAACTGTGGATGTGCCTGTTGTTCATTAATCATTTAAAAACTCCTCAGTGTAAAAAAAGATTTTTAGTTTCTATGTGATTACCAGATCAAAATCAATTTCAATCACTTACTTATTTTCCTTCAGACTCTGGTTGTTTTCTACAGTACACCTTTCTATCGAGATGTTCTGGGGTCAGTCTACAAAATAACCCTGAAAACACTTTTCTGCAGAAGTACTAAGCTGCAGAACCATTGTTGTGTCTTATGACTTTACAGAGGTCCCAAAGTCATCAGTCTAAGCAACTATAAATAAAGAATAGCAGTAGGACCACTGATCTATTTCCCAAAGGCTGCTGAACAAGAACTTGGCTCAGAAAAAATATACTGGGTAACATTCATCTTTGGCCAGATCTGAGGCAGCAATTTCAGAGTTGAACTTCCCTCAATATAATTCCCAGTGCCCTAACCTTACCCCAAATGACCTTTTTAATTAAAAAAAAAGTGTTTTCCACTGTGTTCTTTGAAATTAAATCAGTTTAATAACCTCATAATAACTGTTTACAGATTAAATTAAATAAAAAACAGTGCCATAAGAAAGAGCAACAATCATATTACATACTTTGTATTTTCTTAGGTGCTATCATCACATCATACTTCTTCCTTGAGATACTATCTTGTTTTTCATTGGGCTGTTCCTAGTTTTTATTAAAACCTATATCCCACTGAACTGTGAATCGTGAAATAAAGAATAAAATTTTCAACTAAAGCTTTATTTAGAACTTGTAGTAAACAAAGCAAGTTTACTCTCACCAGAAAAATACCATTTTGGAGTTTTTATGTTATCCAGACTCAAAGACACACATCGTAAGCAAAAGCTGCTGCAATGAAACCCCTGATCTCAAAACACTGAGAACACTACTCTGACAATCCCTCTGTCAGAGTAGCAGAACACATGGGTGTAATCACCTGAATGCTATTTTAGCTATCAATTTATTTAGCTGCCTATTCATCTGTTTCGCAAAGCAGACGTGCTCAATTCTTTTTGTCCAGAGCAATTTGTAATTACCAGGCACAAAAGGAGACTTTATTAACAAAGTGATTTTCAAGACACCAGCAGGAGCCCTCTCGGTGTTAACCCCAATAAATTAAGTGTGCATGGCACATTCCACCTTAATCAAAAGAGCACTCCCAAAACATAAACACATTCCTTTTATTCAGCATTTCTAGTGATTAAGTCATGACACCAGTCACTACTGGTTTTCTCCAGTGTGACATCAGTACAGAAGCAGCTCTTCAAGCTCCCCTCTACAAAACTACTCATAAAATTAGAAACTACATGTATAAGATATTTTTTCAGACTATCTCCTTGAAGCAAGATTCTCAAATCTCTAATCTTAGGGAGTCATTTACCACTGATTCCAGTAGATATAGAACCACCTAATTGGTCTATTGGTATAACTATTTTTCCAAATAGGCAAAAATTACAGTTCTTAAATAATCAGTATATGGCTGCCAAGATCTAGTCAATGTACCTTATTTGCTACAGTCCATTGTTCTTCAGCTCTGAATATTCTTTTCCTCCCTAAACTCCCGTGACATTATAACGGAGAGATAATTTTTTAAGTTTTCTTATTCTATAGGCAGCTTGCACAATCCACTTGACATTTAAAGTTTAGACAAAATTTAGTACACAGTGTTACACACAAACCATCTTCACCATAATCTTTTCTCACTAAATCTTGTTTTTTCTCTTGCATTAATGTGCTGAAGTCTACCCCTCAAAAGATTTTTTTACTTACATGCTGTGAATATTTTTTGAAAATATATTCCAGAGAATAGCTGGGATTGTGTAACTGTACAAATTTTCTGCTAATGTTCTGGCCTTCATGCTTTCTCCTCCATGATGGTTATATTGCTATGGTCATTGTGACAACTCATTTTATGTTTTATCCCTTACAACACACTCCTATGGGGTTTTTCCTTTGGACATATACCCATACATGATTACAGCAGCAGCATATTAAGTCAACATCTGAAAAATGTCTTGATGAGACAGAACTTGCAAAATTTAGTTCAAGTCAGTGTTTTCCATTATGACAGTATTCCTGAGTGGTATCTACATATTTATTTGGTAGTAAGATTTTAAACAAAGTTGAATCTCTGTAGTATATAGAAATTGGATTTGTCCTTTAAATTCTTGTAAAAGAAGAAAGAAGAAAAAGAGATGGAAAGAATCACACAGAACTAATGAATAATAATAAAATAATTACAAAAATTAATTAAAGTTGCTGTAGACTGAGTTTATCAGCAGGGCAGAAGTTCAAGAGGAAAAGAATTAGTGTCAGAAAAAATGGATTGTGAAAGAAGGGGGAAAGGAGCCACATTTGAAACAGAATTTTGTCCCTGCTAAAAGCACTGTGAACAGCACAATGACCACTTGTAGGCCCAGAGTGGGTTGCTGTAAATGCCTCTGCCTCTCAGTAATGTGGCTTGTAACGATGTTCTAACACCAAAACTGCCCTAAAATTTCACCAATATACAGGAGCATGTATTTGGGAAGAGCTCTGTCTGCAATGTGGAAATATATCATGCAAATGAATTACATCTCACTTTTCATTTGTAGCATACAAATACTAGATTTGGCTAGGTAAAAATAGGGATATTAGCTGCCTATATATATGTACTCTCACATTTTATTAATGAAAAATACCTAGTAAGTGGCTTATACCTAATATTAAAAGCTGTGCTTCAAATTCTAATTGTATACTGGGGTTATAGTTGGTTTAAAAAATAACCTGGTAAAAAGGCAATGGAATTATGAAAGTCTAAAATAAATAATATGACAAAGACTTACCATTTCATAGAAGCACATTCAGGTACAATCTGATGCCAAGTGTAGAGATATTTTTATCTTAATCCCTAAAATATTTTTAATATTTTAAAATATTTAAATAAATATTTTAAATCCCATAATTTTATGGTTAAACCTTTATATTGTGCAAATTCTTTTCAAGCACAGGCAGGAGAACAGAACAGTGGAAATGCAGGAGCGAAGGGCCACTGGAAGCAGTTACAAATGGGAGAAATGACAAGGCATGGTGGGACTGCAACACAAGGC
Source organism: Rhadina sibilatrix (assembly GCA_013400275.1). NCBI lineage: Eukaryota > Metazoa > Chordata > Aves > Passeriformes > Phylloscopidae > Rhadina > Rhadina sibilatrix. Next base: position 2,139,778 of record VWYO01012530.1, on the reverse strand, counting down.
CTCCACTCCATTGTGCACAGTTCCTTGCATTTCTCAATGGCAGTGTGGGAGTTTCAGGAGCATGTCTTCCCAGCCTTCCTTTCAGGGGAGTAGAAATTATGCTAGCCTTAGTTTCAGAGCGCGTAGAAGGGAGGGAACTCTGTGGGTGTTAAAGCTCTTCTGGTCAACAGCAAAGAGACTAATTAATTTTAACTAAAATTATTTAACTAAAAAAGATTTGAGTTAGAACAGCTTTCCGAAGCAGCTCACAAGACACGTGCAGAGTTGCACAAAATTTGAGGATAGAGCTTAAGGCAGGAATGCAGAGTTGAGACATGAGAAAGCCAAGATAGAGTCATGAACTGCATATGTGATTATGTGTAGGTTGCAGACAGAGGAAACTGGAGCAGAACAATCCTGCCACACTGCAGGCTCAAACCTTCTCTCTGGTGCAAGGCCTGCAAGGGCTAGTTCATGTTATATAAAACACATCACATTCTGCCAGCATCACCTTCCTGGAGGTAAAAGGGCTGGGTGGACTGTCCAGGAAATGTTCATAGGTTTTAATAAATGTTTGCTTTCTGACAAGGACAAAGCAGCTCGAGTTTGAAGTTCAACTGTAAAATGAAAGACAACCTTAGAGCCACCCTATCCAGCCCCACTGAAGATGGATGATTTTGCTGTAGGCTTCAGGGAGAATCCTGGCACAGTTCCTACTGATGCTGCATTTAAAAAAGCAAATTGTTTAAATGGGAAAAATTGTTTAATATAATTTATCTTATTGCAGGTGGCCATGAAGTTAATTTTAAACATAGGTATTCTATCATTTCCAGGCTTTCCTAGGATTTTGCATTAGCATTCATCTTAGTGACAAAACTTAATTAATTGCATTGACACTGATTTATTATCACTCTGCAAAATAATTTTTATTAAATTCTTTTGAATTACAAACACAGTTCTATGTCTTAGAAAAGAAAATGGCTTACATGCCTTATAAAAGGCCACAGCTGTTCAATGAAAATGTTTGATGATTATATTGAAAAACACTATATTTTGAGAGCTTCCTTTTTACCAAATGCTAAATTCATTAAGTAGATTTGGGCCAAACTCTCTTAATGTAAGTATAGGATACCTACGTCTATCTCAAAAATCAAAAGTATGGCGTTTTGTTTTTTTTTTAAGTTGTCCTTTCATTTGCTGTACAAGTACACCAACATTACAGGTATGACTATGATTTAACTTCTATTTCTTGCCTGCATGAAAAGTTTCTGTGCACAAATTCTGACAGCAGTATCAGAGAATATTTTGGTTCTAGGCCCTGGTATATAATACAACTCGAAATATCTGCCTTACAAATCATAACAACATGCAGATGAAGCAAAGGCTTTCTTTATTTTGATCACGAGTTTATCATTATTTCTTTATAATGGTTAAATATTTTGCTGATATTTTACAATGGATTGCTATTTAATTTTTAAACCAAGTCACTATTTTTAATTATATGGATTAGAAGATGAGTCTTGTTAATAATAACAGATTTCTCTGTATAAGCTATTTTTCTTTGTAAGCCATCAAACTGAATGTATCAAACAATTAAAGATCTGTCACACAAAGTAAAAAATATCTTGGATTTTAAGGCAGTTTTAGTTGCTTATATTTCATTGTAATAACCCACGTGATATCCAACTTTTTCCTAATGAAATGATAACAGCTTGAAATCAAAACTGTCAGAAGATTTTCAAATTTTTAGACAAGAATTTCAATTCTGAAATTGAATTGTTAAATTGAATTGAAAGAATTGTTAAAATTGTTGAATTGTTAACAGTTAAAAGGAAAATTGATAAGGAAAATACTGTCATATTAATATACTTTTCATCTAGTAAGTTTATAAACCAAAGTAGTCTTCTAAAAACAGCTTAAACTTGCATCCTTTATTTTTAAAAGCAGGTTCTGTAATATGTCAAGTAAAAGGGAGTTGATATTCACCTTAAGGTGCTGAATCATGGATATTTACAACTTGATTGAACATGAATAACTCACCTAAGTCCTTCAAAACATTTATTTTACCTGATTTCTTTTTCCTGGACTCAAAAATTGTGAATGCTAAATTCAGGCAATAGTCTAAATATCTGTATTGAAAAAAAATTTAATATAATATTGAACACAAATCTTCAGACTGGAAAACAAAGACAAAACCCATTATGAATATTTAAAATGTGCAATATTGTGAAGTTTTTAATAAATATATATACATATAATTTTATCCTATACTAGCAAACAGCCAATTTCTTATCTGTGAAAAGTGAAAAAATGGATATAAAATGGAAACCTTCATCGCAGAAATGGCTTTCAGATATTTTTAAGGTACAAAAGCCATAACTCTTCAACCTTTGCATAGTCATGCTTCTTATTTATACTATACATAAAAATTAAATATATATCTAAGGTCTCAAGATATTATGATTCTGCTATATACTCTGGAGATTCCCTGCAAGTACGTACAGATCACAGTTGTGTTGTTTCTCAGTGACTTACAGTGTAAGCAGTATCAAATCATTGACAACAGCTTAATGGACAAAAGATAGAATTTTGAGCAAGGTAAAAAATGTTACAGTTGAACCCATTAGTTTTAAAATAAGTTAATTCAGTCATTTTCAAAATCCTAATATGCTTCTTTTCCTTTTAAACATGGCACTGGTGATGGTTTTCAACTGGAGGCCTCTAAATAAATGAACCACTGAGAAATTATTTGAGAAGTTCTCCACTTAGATAGGTAGCCATGATCCAAAATTTTAAAACACTGGAAATATTAACCATATTAACCAGCTCCCTCACCAGAAAGCCACTGAGTAGACATAAATGATGGATGAACTACACCTTGTTCAAAAGGACTTATGTTGTTCTTTCTACTCTTGCCAATACTTTCAAAGACAATTCAAAGAAGAACAAACAACATCTTTGCTAAATTTGGGAAAAGTCACATTATAAAGCATAACTGATGCCGTCTATTTATTTTCCTGCAGAATACTATACCCATCCATGACCGAAAAGCTGTGTCTGGTGAAAGCTAAGCCATGTCCACAGTAGTGTTCAGTTCCACTGGCAGGAGCAGTCTATAGGCTCTTGAATGACGTACATAATTTCGGTGCCATTTCCCGAGCAGCGCAAGGGCACGGTCAGGACTCGCGTTCCAACTTCTCGACAACATTTACAGAATCTTAGATGGCTGTCAATATTGACATTGAAAATTGTTGCAGACGGGCATTTTCCGTCACAAGACGCCACATTTATCTGTGAGTAAAATAAAACAAGAAAAAGAATTAAAACTAGATATCCCAAATTTTATTATAAAATATTAAATTTTAAGCTTCTTTTTGATTAAAACCTATTTTTACATTTGAAAATTACTCTGGTTTAAAAATTATTTTATCTTCTAAAATTCACTCATTCTAGGTTTAGCCACATTTGATTTTTTTTTTAATTAAACCTTTCGTTATTGTTTAATCATGCGTTTTGCTTCAACCTTGTACTGTGGATATCAAAATTGAATCCCCATTTACAAATTAATAACTTCAGAACAGCACAGCTGAATCCATGTCCTTTTCATGTTCACTGTTACAAAGTTAAATTCTTCTAAGTAAAATGAAGGGAAGTTTATCTTTCTCCTTGAAAGAGGAAAAGCATATCAGTGCAAAAACTTTTCCCTTTCTTATTTATACTGTTTGTGACTGAGGGCTGTGTTATCACTCAAAGAAATACATCCAAAAAGTAGATGCAGTAATAAACCAGCTAGGGCGCATACTAACTAGAAAATTACGTGTGTTCTAGAATTCAGCAGAGCAACACTTTCTCTCACTGTTACATTATATGAAGAATTTTCTTAGCTGATATGTTGACAAAAAAAAAATTATACTTTTTAATTAAATTTAAGCAGGGTTGAAATGCTGGGAAATCAAGGATGGCTAGTTCTCTTTGTGACAGAGAAATCTGAATTCTTCTACAGGTGGGGCATATGAAAGGCATTTTGAGCCACTCCCTTCGAAGCCTGTGATGAAATGTGCCATACCCATGCAAATTAGACTAAAAGATTACCCTTACAACTTTGAAAATTTCTGAGATTTGACAGGAGAAAAAAAAACAACTTTGTCCTAAGCACTAGTAAACCCAGTTTAATTAATTAAATGTAATCATGCTTAGCCCTATCCAAAGTTTGACAGCAGTAATCTGGCCAATACACATGTTCCAGTCACAGCAGATACCACCATTTGATGGGCCAAAACCACGTGATGGAAAATGAGTGGTGGTGGAGGAGCTGGAGAGGAAAGGAAGGAGAGTTTAGGGTATGAGGACATGAAAATTTGGAGGTACTTCTGTGTGAAGGGTAAGAGAATCTGGACTGTGTGAAGGAAGTGCAGCCACAAGGAAATTGGGAACAAAAAGATACTGGGAAAAGAGGGCTCAAATACAATAGAGGTGGGATGGTGGTAGGTTGTTTTGGAAGACCTAGATAGAGAAAAGATAGAGTTTACAACAGAAAGATGAAAATGAAGGGGCTTCATTTGTTGTGCCATTCAAGACATGACCTGGCCAATATTCTTGTTGCTCCTCTCTGCATGCTTTAGTTCTTCATCAATGTAGAGGGACCACAGCTGAACAGAGTCCTCTCTTGTACTGCAGCACCGAGTCATAAAGACACTGGAATGAGTTTGTTTCTACTGCCTATCCATTTGCCTTAATGCCACAGCTCTTAGTCAGCCTTTTTGTCTGCAGGGGAGCAGAGATTTTCCCAGAACTGGATGAAATGGCAAGGATCTTTTCACCTGGCTTAAAAAAACCTATGAGTTTTGACTAAATGTTTTATTTTAGTATTATTTATTTAGTCAATATCATGTCTTTTTTTCTGTTGTATTACTGTCTCTTACCCTAGGTTCTTGAAGTAACTCTGAAGCTCTCCAGACTCATCTCTTAACTGTGGGAAATTACTCAAATTTCATCTATATATTTATAGTCCCTCATTATCAATCCTTCTAAAACTAAATAAATATGCCATGAATTCCTACAATTAAAATTTGAACACATCATAATTAACCTTCTATCAGGATGGCTTTTAATATATGATGACATTTTGCCTCTTCCCTAACAACTGCTTAGGTTCTCCAACAGAATTTTGCCCGAGGCCTTTAGGAAGTCTTGAGATACTTTGTCGATTGCTTCCCTTAAAAGTGTTAAGTGAGAAGCATATTTGCTGCTCAGAAATTTCTTGGGGTCTGTAGGTGGGGCTACAACAAAGCTGAGAAATAAGATGTCTTAAGCAGACCCATAAATAAAGGGGATCATCAATTTATGATATGGAAACCTGTGCTGTGTGAGGGAGAAGACAGCATAAAGGTTTTCTAAGACGAATACAGCAGTGTTGCACCACATTTTAAGTTGAAACATTTCTGCTCCTCTTTTAGAGCAGGATATTATTTCACACTAAAGAGTTCAGTGTCTTCATTAGTTAAAGTAATTATAGTCAGTATTTTTCATTTGAAGTCAGCTGTTTCTCCAGGTAGGAGGGCTCAGTCTTTCAGTAATAGAAATAGCTAGTTTTACTCCATTTATGGTAGGATAACATTCCTAGAGTCAAGGGTCTGCTTTTGAGAAAAAAGCAGCATTTTTTGTTGCTTGTTGTTAGCTATAACCAACTTGTTAATGCTTGGCATGGCATGCCATAGGCCCAGCATTGAAGTTTTATGCTTACCGGGCTTTGACTTATACAGTCATTTTTTCTTATGGTTGTTCTGATTGTCATTTTCTGGCAAATCCTTTCTTCCTTTTTGCCTGATAAAATACAAAAAATGCATACTGAATCAATACATATTCTGCAATGTATTTGCTTCTTTAAAAAGTAAAAATATTAACATAATTTAAATAGTTATACTTTCTTTTCATTAATATACACATGGAAACAATTGCTTCCATAATTTTCTTTTTAAATCTAATATATTAATGTATAGTTCCTGTGCAGTATTACCTATTTTTTAAGTGGCACATATGAGCATCAAATGCCCCAAATAAGCTACACATTTTTTTAAAATATTAAACTATTAATATATTTTTAAATTGCACATATGGCAAGAGAAATATAAGCAATTAGAAACTGAGTAATTTTGACTAGTATTAGAATTAATTCTGTTTTATTTGGAATGTTGAAGGCAAATATGGTTTTGATCCTGCCTTTTATAAAATTTTCAGAACTTAACATTTGAGAAAGTGAAGGTGTGTATGTGATTACAAGCTTAATGCTATTTTGCATCATTAAAAATTAAATACAATTATATTATTTCAATATATTTTTGAGAAATATGTCCTTCAAGGAAGCCTTGAAAGAAAGACATGCATTTGCTAAATCTGGTGCACTTTTTATCACCAGATCTGAAGCATGTAGAACATGTAGTCAGCATACAGATCTAGGATGAGGGAAATAGTGAATTTTTATGTTCAGTCTTGGAGATATTGATACGAGGGTTTTGGGTTTTTTTTATTTGAAAAATAAAGCTGTACTGTGAAAATCCACTTTTTAACATAGTAAAATTCATTATATAATACTAAAACAATTAAACATATAATTTTTCAGGCTTCACTCTGTATCAGACCATTATAAGTATCTGTATAACAGCAGTTATTTCGATCTCCTGATCCACTACCTGTCAAAACAATCTGTTAGTTTTGCTGAGTAACTATTCTGGACATACAGCATATAAAATAATAAACATTATTCAGTAGTTTCTTGACCCTCCTTCAAGGCTAGGTGTACAGAAAAACAATTCTTCTGTTCCCTAGATGCTTGAGAGCACTTTTATAAGATAAATGATCTCTGATTAACCAAGATATTCTGCAACCACAGCTCCATTAAGTACTGAAAAGTTAGGTTGGCTGCAGAGTAAAGTTAGATTTTAACTTGTGCATTGAAGAATCAAACAAAATTCTGCTACTGAATTAGCAGATCACTGTATGAGAGAAGTTATTATACTATAATATCTCTTTTTCCTCCTCAGAAACAGAAAAATTCCTGTGATGTTTCAATGTGAAAGTCTTTGTCAGCTTGAGTATGTGCAGACAGTGCAATCTTTGTACTGCTACAAGTCATACAGAGATGCATATCTAACATTTCAGCATACAAAGTGCTGATGTGTTATCAGTACACTTTCCTCTCTCCAACTTTGAACTGTAAAGATCTGCACTTCAGTATCAGATGTGTTTTGTTTACTCACTCCTTATCTGAGGAAGGAGTTTCTGTGACTCACCTATCCCAAAAAGCAAAGAATTATGAGTGTACTGCAACAGTTCTGTAACATTTTGTAATTTCTGGTATAAAAAGTGTATATTGCTATGGGGTTGTAATTGAATGTGTTGTGTCCTCCTTTCCACCCCTGCCCTCAATATTTTTGTAACTTTGTAAAACATATTATTTGTGACAAAAAAGAAATACAGCACAAATTCATATCTGCAAAGGTGAGACCAGACAGTAACACACACTCTGAACTCGATTTTAAGGCAAAAAGATTTCCATAATTGAATTTAGAGACCTGGGATCAGATTTAGAACCTCTCGGTAACAGTATTCAGAATTGTGATGTTTTAAGTAACATTCTTATTTAAACTACCCTGTACAGTAATTTCATGTGATAAAAACCAATTTCTACAATGAGCAGCAGGGATAACCATCAACAGCATATACCAGAAGTGGATGAACCTAATTCTGACAGGTGCTGAACAGTGAATCTTAACCAGGCTTTAGAAAATCACTGATTTGAGAAGCCAGCAGAGGATCAGCATCTCTCAGTACCAGGCCCAGAGCCATTAACTGCATGGTAACATCCAATGATGATGACAGCTATGACACATATATCAAGCAGTGCTTATATTATTAAAA